>CM021700.1:32453607-32475319 GCA_011074415.1 Stictonetta naevosa
AAATAAAATAAAATAAAATAAAATAAAATAAAATAAAATAAAATAAATCACTGAAACCACACTGAGGACAGTTTCACAATAAATATCAGGATCAGGGGCCCCATGACTACCCAAGGCAGCATCTCCATGCTAAACACAGAGAAAAGAGCACCAAGTAATAACAACAGGTTTTTTAAAACTGGCCTTTCTAAAGCAATTGGCACTGCTGTCGTCCCCGAGGCTGAACAGCGGCATCCTCAGGTATTGCTTGGGTTCCCACAGCCCAACTTCTGCTCTGGCTGCTGGTAAGTGCTCACAGCAGCTTGCTCAGTTCCCAGTTGCAGGGACAAGTGGTGATAACAAAACCAGAACAACACGGCGTCTGGTCCATGTAGCAGGCTGGCCAGCCAAAAACGATCCTGGGAATATACGCTGTGGTATGCATGCACTCCAGGCTCTATAGCCACTGCAGGCTTCTAACATTTGTTAATCGTTTATGTACTACTTATACACGCGTTAATATCAAGTTTCATCATGAGGTTAATAGCAACAATCTGTTCTTGCTTTGAGACTGCGGAGATGTGCTCAGCAAAATCAATTTGAAGGGCAGGAAAAACATGCCCAAACATTTCCTGCTGAAAGACTGCTCTCTTTGTAGGAAGGTCAATTCTCCAGGGCAATGCTGGAGGAGATAGCTATCTCTTTTATGCCCTTTAAAAAAATTCCACTAGTTGGAAGGCTGTAAAATCTTGAAACTTATTTAACACAAGCCTCTTCCTGAATGGTACGGCATTAAATTGGTGAACTTAGATAGTTAATGACTCTCAATACACGTCCTGATGACTACAAATGTATCTATGTACTCATTATCTGTCCACAAATAGAGCAACAAAATCTTGCCTTGTTTTACTGGTGGTTTGCGGTTAATAAGTAAACATATAACTCAGAGAGCTTCCAAGGGCAAAAGATAGCTCTGATCTAGAAACATTTGCACAGGGAATTGCACATCATGCGCCCAAAGTGCTCATTTTCTACAGCTTTCTATCAGAAAATTCCCAATCATTTCCAGCGAGCCAAATCAGTACAATAGAGCATCTCCACTCGATCTAATAATGAGTTACCACACTTGTGCTTGGATTAATTTGGAGTACCACACCTGGCCATACCAAAACCCAGCTATTAAAACACCCTTTGCATCAGGCTCATTTGTTTAACTGCTGCCTTTCCCCATGCCTCTGTGCAAACTGGCACCAGACTGTTGTTGCCAGGAGAAAGGGAAGCAGCACGGTCTTCTTGCTTGTCTCCATCACCAAGTGATGCTTCACAGCTTCTGTAAGTTGCCTGTGCGGCAGCTTTCTCACCTGGAAAATGGATATATGGTTTCAGAGTGCCTGGAAAAATTCTCTATATGCAATTCAGGAAGTTGTGGATAGGAGCTGCAATCTGAAAGAGATTCTTGTAGCTCACTTCTGCCTCTGGTTTTGCCAGAGTTACCAGCAGCATGGGAGTGGTCTGTGTTTGCCAAACAAGGTTTCCCAAATGTGCAAGCCCTCTTCTTTGCATTCCTGTAAATCATTCACAGGTCAGTATCCAAACCTCCCTAGCTTGGAAATTTTGGGGACGTATACACGTATAATGGAACATGCTGAGACACTAACCTGTAGTGTGGGTTTGTAGCAAGAGCGAGGCATAGTGAGGAGCTGATCACAGCCTCTCTCTCCCCTATATATGTGTGAGAGGCTCTCAGGTGCATGCATCCTCAACCAGCAGCACCAAAAGCTATCACCAAAAATCTCAGCTCTCAGGGGGAGAGGCCAGGTAGTAAATAGTCAAGGGTAGGAGAGATGGGACGGTCTGCACCTGCTCCAAATCTTCAGCCAAATTACTGCTTAAAGGAGGTAAGGGTTAGTGTCATAAAGGGAAAAAAAATGGACATTCACTGGTAAGGCATAAATACAAGCTAAATTTCCTTTGCTCACATCTGCTGACTCACACCAGCCTCCCGTGTGTGCAGGCTGTGATCCCTGGCCTGTGACCAGCGCTATAAGAACAGGCGACTGACAGACCATTTTCCCTGGCAAAATGATTGCACAGGGTCACTCTGGGGCTTCTCTTGGGAAGTTTCCAAAGGCAGTTCAGGAAGGCACTGAACTGGGAAATCTGCTGGTGTTGAGATCATTGCCACGAGGAGCATACTGATGAGCCGACTCACGGAGCCTGGCCTACTCTTCCTGCCGCGTTGCATAAAGCCACAGAGCTTGGTCGTCCTGGTCTTCTCCTGGCATGCCTGTAGTGATTTTGTAGAAGTTGCTTTGCATTTACACTGACTAAGCCGAAATCAGAATCGGGACCTGGTTTTGGGGTGGTTTTCCAACCTACAGGTTGGAAACATTGGGCAGGCAGAGACCAAGACCTGTTTCCTGTGGACTCTGTGCAAGGAGTACGGCAGCAGAAAATCTCACCCTGGGAGTTTATGATCTCTAAATACTTCAAATTAAATTCTTGAATATAGACTCTTTTTTTTTTCATTCCTTAAGATCAAAGCTGTCATAAAGCGTATAACACTGTGATGCCTGGAATACTCATAAGCTGTCAAAGAGAGAGCCTGACTTTATTTTTTACATATTAATTATATGCTGCCAGATAGGAGACTTTGCTCTTGTAGGGCCACCTACTAGTGTCATTATAAAATGTTTTGTACTGAGCCAAAAATGAGATAAACTGTACAACGACTCTATAAAGCCATATAGAGGGTGTTTATGCAGGCAGAGTCAGGCTGTGGTGATCCTCCTTCTGCTCTGTTTACTCACCGCTATGATGGGATTTTTAGATGTATGGTATCCTCAGCAATATCAAAATGATCAGATGCCATTTCTAATATCTGCAATATTGGTGCCAGGCTGTCTGCTTTGGTTTGCTGTGTTTGTGCCCCCACAGGCTCCTCTGCTCTGCACTGGGGAAGGACAAGGACGGACCTGCAGCACCCCTCTCTGGCTTCCTCCTCAGCGGGACTGAGCTACTGCCTGTGTAGCAAGGAGAGCAGCCTGGGGAGAAATAAATTCCTGCTCTACAGCTTTGCTGTGCTGCAGTCTCTGTGGTGGCGTGAGCCCCCCAGCCTCCGGTGGTAAGCCCATTTCCCCTTCCCTCCCCAGGCTGGCTGGGGATCCGTGAATGAAAGGGGAGGAAAGAGGACCCCCACGCACAGCCTCCTGAAACCCTGCAGTGCTTACCCAAAAATAGCCATGAAGACTGCATTTCTTAGTGATACTGCAGTGCCTTTTGCCATCAGGGCTAGGGAGGGAGTGGATTGTGCCTTGTCTCTGGACTGCCTGTTTCTTGGTGTCCGGCCTCAGACAGCCTGCATGCACCCAGGTGCGGTGGGACAGAGCATGATGTGGCCCCGAGTCTCACCCTGGTAAGAAGTTTGATGTTGTTTGTCCAAAGAAGCATAAATAACAGTGGCTTTCAGCAGCGCTGGTTAAACAGACTGAGTCTGTGAGTCATCTGTATGAAGCTGTCATCAGAACATCACCCGCTCCGCCTCAGCTTCTGGCTTCTGCGGGCTTAACATATATACATAATCTGCTATTAAAGCACCTCTTTTGCCTTCCAGCAGAGTTGGCCAAAACTAAAATGAGCAATAACACTCCTCCTCTTCCTAAAATTGCTCAGTGACAACTTCATGGGGTTTATTTGCTCACCGATCGAGCCAAAATTTAAGAGGGGCTCTGGAAACAAAGTCACCTTTGTGGCACTTGTCAATGGAGTTTTATTACTGTTTCGATCCTGATGGCTGTCGAGATAAAAGGAGGAGTCCTTTCATATCATACAATGGATGTAACTTAATAAGTGGTCAACAAAATTGCGAAGAGCAAAGAAGAACTCTGTTGTTTCTTTTTTTTTTTTTCCTTTCCCCTGTGGTTGAATTATGAGCTTCACATCCCTTGCAATTCCCAGTATCAATTGTCATCTCTGGCAGGGGTGCCTACAGAGCACACACGAGTGTGCTGGGGAGACACCATATCTCCCCCATCCCCTGCAGCAGCCTGTGGGTGCAGTGAGCTGATTGCCCTCTACCCGAGTCCTTGTCCAGACACTTTATGGAAAGAAAATAGCAGGGACTGAACACGCATCTGCAGCATTGAACATGCATTACTCTTTCAAAAGAAAAAAAAAAAAAAGATAGCCCTCCAGTAAAGAGTTCATTTGGAAAACAGGTTTTGTGAGCAGAATTTTGCCTTTAATTTGGAGAGAAAACTGGGGGGTTGCAAGATACCCAGGTATTTACTGCTCCTTACATTTGCAGGGCCCATCCTCTTCTATCGACGATGACTTCTAGAAAGAACCCTGCTGTCCACAGTTTTAGAGAGTCACGCTTTCTTTTGAGATCAGTGGGCCTTAAGCACAAGTAGTTTCACTTTGGCCATACATTTTCAAACCAACCTTTTTTTTCTACACACAGTCAGCCATATAACTTTTATCTCCATTTTGCAAAATTTAGGTTTTTAAGGACATGAGTAGCTTAAAGCAAGAGAATATGTGACAGTGGAATATTCCTGACCTTAAATTTTGGGCAGATGGTTAAATGTCTACCTGAATCACGCTCTCATGGAAAATAAAGATGACTTTCAGAAATAAATAAATAAATAAAAATTATGTGTTTTGCACTGTTATTTTCCTTGTAATTAATTCTCTTTCTTCCCTTATATATCTGTGTAATACAAAATTACAATGTCTGGTGTCCTCTGAGGAAAATGTCATGACATGTTTTTTTAGCGTCATCTGCAATCTTCCACTCTTAAAAATGAAAAATAAAACCCTTCTTGGACTTATTATTAACAAGAAGAAATGTGCTGACAGTTTAGCAGTACATGTGAATTATAGGAGTGATAGGATGAAGACAAGCACTGGGAGATTTACAGCTGAAACAGAACCGTCCACACAGCCCTGGGGCTCCCTGCTTCGATCCTGATCCAAACACCATCTGCCTTTGCCATTCCTTGGGAGAATGGCTTAGCAGCAGCTATATTCATAAATATTCTGCCACCTCATAAAACACTCCCTAAAAAAAAAAAAAAAAAAAAAAAAAAAAAGAGAGAGAGGAAGGGGGGGGGGGGGGGGGGGGTAGAGGTTTCTTAATTCCTAACCAAGTTTCCTTAATTTTAGGGATTTCAGAATCCTGACTTAAATTACTGAGAGCTTATTTTAGCCAAAGTCTCCACCAACAGAGCCACCCACTGAAGAGTACCCTATACATTTCATAGTAACATTCCAGTTAAAAAAAAAAAAAAAATCTTTCCAGGGAAAGCTATGCAGGTCTGAATCTAACTAAACCAAAAGCCTGAACTAATCAGGAGGAACAAAGGTACTTTATTTTGCGATGGGCAAAAGCTGGCCATTCCTATTTGAAGTTAAAGGAGAAGACTCTCGGATCCATGCAGCACAGCTGCCCGGGTGGGTAGATTTTAAGAGAGATGGGCACACTGTTCCTTGAATAAACCTCGTTACCTTGGCATGTGGTAAGCAGGCCTATTATCATCACTTCCACAGAGAAATGCTTTTTTTCTTATTTAGGTTGTTGCATCCTGCTTGTCAAACAGCCACTGCCTGCATGGCAAACACCACACAGTGCGATCCAAACTAGGCACTTGGTGCCACAGCCAACCCCGGGCACGCTGGTGCTCTAGCACACACGAGAAGAAGCAAATGCCACCTTTGAATGACACTGGTTGGAAAGCCACTTGACAATCGCAGATCAGTGGCACTGGGGGAGAGGCTGAGCTGCACCTGCTCCCATACGCTTTGGTTAATGCACAGAATCTGCTGCAGCAGCCAAAGCAATTTGTGGCCATTAACAGGAACACCAGCTACAGAATTGCAAAAAGACCCCCAGCCCTGTGCTCACACCCCAGAGCCCAGCAGACACTGGGAGATAGGGAGCTGGCTTTCAGGTGGCTGCTGCTGACAAACCTCCTCTGCTTCTTTCTCGTCCTCGTCCTCTTCTTCTTCCTCTTCCTCCTCCTCCTCCTCCTCCTCCTGCAGGGACCGGCTTCCTCCCCAGCCCAGCACTTCTCGTGCCTTTGCTTGCAGCTCTGCTGACTTTGGCGTATGCTAATTGCATCCTGTTGGGATCACAGATGATCATCATTCAATGTAATTTGCAGCTAGGCCAATTTTTAAATTATTTTGGGAACTATATTACTTTGTTCTGTAAATGTTTACCCGCTAACTATCAGATGTGTGAGCTTCTCAGCATACTGCAAGAGAAATCTGCATATGAATGAAAGGGAAGTAGATATGGTCTCTGGTATACAGATACACATATAATTGCAAAAGCTTTGGATCCAAACACTTGGAAGACATTATGTTGTTTTCTCTGATTTATCTTGTGTTGTTCTAGCTGCAGAGCCTAAAATCTCAAATAACTTCTTATTTTTTGATGTCCAGCTTTTACGAATTCTAAGGAACATTTCCCACTCAGCTTCTAATTTGAAGATTAATTGAAACACATTGAATATTTTTCCTTCTACAGACAGAACAACCCCTCCAGGAGGATAAGCAAATAAATAGCAGTGAGGGACCCAAACTCAAAAGCTTCAGTCATCAGGTAAAGACAAAGCCATGTTTTTTCCCCTTTACGGTATGTGTTGTGAAATGAAGACTTCTGCAACAGAGGTAAGTGCATGAGAGATATGAAACTATTTATCATTTTATGTAAGGGGCTTCAGTGACTGCACTGGTAAAATTACTCTCCCAGCAGAAAATGGTCTCATACGGAGGCACATAAATAGTATCAGTGCAGACTGCATGATCAGATGAGGTGTCAATCCTTGTTGGCACTCCTCCGTTAATTTAAGATACGTTTTGAAATTCTTCTCGAGGAGAAGCATGTAGTCCTTTGCCTCCTTTGTTCCCCTAGTTTTTGTTTTCCATCAGTGTTAGAGTGATTCATAGTAAGGGATCAACACAAAGTAAACTGAGGCTATTCACAGGCTAACCGAAGGCTTTACAGAGCCATGCAATCCCAAGGAGAGCAGCAACAGGTGCTCAGAATTACAGGCCCACAGATTTAACATGCTTTGTTCCCTCACTAAGGTTACAGAGGAAATCCTTGTGGGCCAGCAGCAAGGGGAACAAAACCCACAGCCGTGCTAATTCCTAGTCATCCTCAGGATTTTATGAACTTCAGCCAGAACAAAGCAGGAGAGTCCCTGGGGTAGTGCAAACAGTGCTCTCGTTGGCCATTAGTACAGAGGCAATTTCAGTCCCATCATCTCTGAAAGACAGAGCTTCTCTGGCGTCCATGGGAGCAGAGGTCCCACTCCAAAGGAAGAAGAGGTACTTGTGTGGGGATGAGAATACATCTGACAAGCAGGGGCCATGTAGCAAGACAGAGTGTGGGGCTTGTGCCCCTTCATTGTCTTTCATAGCCACCCAGGAGAATTATCCGTGGTGGTGGTTTTTTGTTTGTTTGTTTGTTTGTTTGTTTTCAGGGGATTAATATCTGAAATGGGTTAATTCTACAGTACATGCCCTGCCTATGAAGCATAAAAAAAATCCTCCTATATTTAGGTGATGCATATAATTTTTTTCCTTCTTTTTATTCTTCTTCTAACTGTTAGGGTATTAAATCTATACAGATGATAATTTCCCAGAAACTCTGAAGAATTATATCCATGTGATTTCCACAGAATGATAAAATAACCCCAAAGAAGAAATCCACTGAGACTTCAGTAGCACAGAAGAATACAGTTTGAACCTAACGAGTCCCCAAAGCTTCCCTGGCGTCTGATCAGCCATGGTTCAGCCACCATAGAACATCTTCAGAGCAAGAGTCCAGCAAGTAGAAAACAAGATGATAGCTTCAAAACCATAATGTTAAGGAGGTGTCCAGCCAGCTCCTGCTCATAGAAACATGGCAGTCTACAGAGAATAGGAAAGCAAACCCTATATGATATCTGTTTTCCAATGCACTGTATTTTGGGAAGAAATTCAACGCTGGAGAAAGCTGAGCCCACCATCATGCTCTTATGTCCGGCAGGGCAGCGGGAAGCACAGAGGCCTTCCTTCTCCATGGCTCTGCAGATTGTCCTTTGTGAAGCCAGAGCTTGTCCCTCTATGGCTGCACTAGGCTGAACTCTCTGTAACCCACATTCAGGCCTCTGGTGGCAAACACCTCCCTATGCCACAACAAGGTGAATCAGTTTTTTGGCAAAAGATTTCTGTATCTTATTTTGGGTTGCTTTTTTTTTTCTTCTTTTCTTTTTTTTTCCCCATGTGACTAATCTGCAAAAGGTTTTTGTATCCTAATTCCCATGACTTGCTTGATGACAAGCGGATTTGTTTCTCCGAGCACATCTATTGTCCTTTGATTGAGTTTTCTGCAGATACCACAAATTTTGCTGGGCCTCACAGCTTGCACAGCACAACCACTCCTCCCTGCCTGTGGGGTTTTCTAGATTCAACAAGACAAACTAATATAACTTCATGTTTAAAAGGAAAATTTAAATACTGAATAGTTACCTGTGTATTTTATCATAAAGCCCTCTGTCATGATAATGTGCTTCAGACAATGAATAAAAAGGTTATCCATTCTTTTCACCATAGTTAGAATTTTTTCAAAATATGCGGTTTTAAACATATTTTCTGCAGTGCAGATCTAAGCCTACTCAGTCTTATGCTTCTTTACGATTGCATTCAAATACAAAGATTGATTCCGATTTAATCCTTATGGCACACAGGCAAAGTAAAGGGAAAAAAAAAAAAAAAAGAAACCTAAGTTAAGCTCTTATTATCGCTGGATTTGAATGTGTTCTTTATATATCTAGTGAGCAGTGTAGAAACATTTTAACTGAAATTTTTGCATCTGCTGCACTGGGAACCAACAGGAATTAATTTTGCAAATATTTATACTTGTTATTTTGCAACTAGTATGTGTTCTGTAATTATCTGTAAATTAATTTCTGTAAATATTTATTTGTGCAAATAGTGATTGGGCTGTCCACTAGGGGGGGAAAAAAAAAAAGTGTCTTTTTTCCATTCACTTAGCCATACTTAAAAAAGAAAAAAAAAAAAATGTATCTTTCTTCAGAGCTGGAGGCAGCCATTTGCCCTCTTCTGCTGGGGTCTCAGCCCCACGTCTGGTCAGAGTGTGTCCCACATGCTCAGTTCAAGTGAGACAGCATCCCCCCACTGGTGATTTCGTAGGTTCACCCCCCTGTTCCCATTTACCTCAAAAACACGCAAGTGAAAAACCTAATGCTTGCTCTTCAGAACCATATGTTCCCTTTTGTTAGTTCCAGGAAAGATGTCAAGAACTTGGATTGCGAGCTGGTTGCGGGTGTCTTCAGCTAGTTCAGATGGAAGACTTCTGGTTAAGGAGCACAACACATGCGTAAGGACAGGAACACATGCTCACTCTAAGCTCTCGTTAGGGATTCATCCGAGGAAACACGATAGCCTTTTGGTGCTTGGTATGCCTAGAGCAGTTCTGAGCACTTCTGCAGGTATTTGCCAGGCTTCTGCCATATAAAGTGATTTCTGCAATTAGGGCAGTCTTGCTTACATGTCCCCAGTTCACTACAGAAGAATAATTTGACAGGGCTTCATTATACCACCTGTGGGGCCCTTGACAAGTAAACACGTTATAAAGTGAAAACAGTAGGAAATGTCCTGTAGACTGTATCTCTTGTTTGTTTTGCATTTTTCATTTCCCTGGCATGCTGCGTGGCGGTAGCCCTTTGCAATAACAAAGACAGTCGTCTTTCTATCACCGTTCTGTCAGCTGTCTCTGGAGAATCAAGAATCAGATGAAAAGTACAGCTTTCACTACCCAGTATTGGCATTGCCCTCCTTTTGTCTGACAGCAAATCCCCAGATCTTCCATATGGGTTTATTATCCATATCAGAAATGTCTCCATTTTGCAGGCAATGATTCAAGAGAGCAGGATGCATGTAGTGGCACTCCGGCAGGCAGTGGCAGGCTGGGAAATGAACCGTGAGGAGCGGGTCAATGCACTTAGTATCTGTGTCCTTGTTTATATATATGAGTTTTGATTCATGTTTTTGTGCGTTTAATTTCTCTGTGAATAAAGCCACTGACAAAACTCACTCACCAGATGTCACTCCCTACTGTCAATCAGATACTCCAAAGTTTAAATCCAAGCAGTGACCAATGCTTCATTTTTTTTGCCTGTTTGTTTTTTAAGAAAAGAACTAAAAACTCACATAAATTTTAGGCTTAAACAAACTTGGAGGTTTTGCTTTGTGCCCAGTCCTTCCCTCCTTGCCTCCACCTTGCTCGTTTATTCTTCACCATTATACTCTACTCCCTCCCCTCCATCTCATCTCTCACAGTTTGGTCTTGATAATAAAAAATAATTAAAAAAATAAAATAAAAAATATATTAAAAATTAGTTTTATTACTGTCCGAAAGCAAAAAAGTTGCTATAAATACCATCCACTTGCCCCTTTTCCAAAATCCATCACCAAAACCTGGATTAAAGCTAACACAACTCTGCTGACCCTCACAAGGGAAAACATGCTGGGGATTTTCTTGTTGCTCCACCATTTAAACATATTCTGCTAGGTGAAGTGGCAGAGCTTCCTTAAATTGGGGCTCAATCCTACAAGAACCAGCATTGAGGTCCTACTCTAAGAAGAAGAAATGCAAATGTGAGCCAAGGCACAAAGCATGTAGATATTCCCAGTACAGCTGTGGGGACTGCTCATGTGCTGGAGTATTCAGGGGGTCAATATCCCCTGCTTTGGGTGGCTGAGTGACTTCATTTAAGGTTTTAAGCTCACATACACCTGTGGTAGATCGGTGTACACATTTATAGACTGTTTTCTAACTGATCTTGAGCTCTGTCATCCTTAGATGGTGGTTCCAGGAGTATGACATGAAGGAGGAGATGGCAGGGGAGAGGAACATGCACCTCCCCACATTTTTATCTGTCCTTGCTAATAAAGGCAGTCCCCACCAGCCCTTTATTGGCCAAGTCCTCCACTGACCTGCACACATAATTTTGAGCTTTGGGCCTTTGCTGGTGTCCCTCGGCTGGACAGGCAGAGCTGTGTACCTGGGCAGGGGTGGCCAGCAGCCAGTGAGCCCCAATGTCCCTGCTCTCCTAAGAACGGACTTTTATGGCGGCAGTGGGCCTGAAGAAATGTCACTGTCACTGCTACCAGCCCTCAGGCTAAATGTTTAGACCCACAGCCATGGTTGTACGAACATCTTCTCCTGGCCAAGGCGCAGCAAAGGTCTGTGACCTGTGCGTCTGCGATGCCACAAGTCACCTGTTAGAGGCTCCAGGCAAAACACCACCCAAACTCCCACAGAGCCTGAAGTACCTCTTTCTAGACTACGTCTGCAAGAACACATCTCCTGCAGCAGACTGCCCCAAACGGACCATGAGATCACCAGACCCCTGGAGGTGCTCACAGAGCAGCTGCAGGACATGCAAAAGCACAGAGAAAATAGCTGCAATGTGCAAAATTGTGGTCATCTTGGGAGACCTGCCAAATTGCTGGGGCTCTGCGCTCCAGATCCATCCATCGTGAAGACCTTGGCTACAAGGTAGCTTCTGTGTCAGATAAAATCTATCCAATGACATTTTATTTTAGAAAGTGCCATCCATCCAGAGTAAATGCAATTTTTCTTTATAATCTATTTGGTTCATCTCCAAGATGTGGCAGAACACCTTGTACATGGGGATATTACCAAAAACATCGTCCATGTCAAAGCTTTCTTATTCCCTCATGAGCTTCTGCTGTGAACGTCACAAGGTCCCATTTCACGAGAAACATGAAATCTCTGGTTCACATTTGTATTTAGTTATACATCAACTGTCTTTCTGACTTCTTCTTTTGTAAGAGAAGAGTGACTGAAATTACTCCTGTAATGGAGAAGTGAAGTCTCTTTACTTCTTTTTTGTAATCAGGAATTTGACAAAATATTTTTTCAAAGCCTTCAGCCAGTAAAATTATTTAAGCCATCAAGGTTTTGGCCAGGCAGTGTAAGGCAGACTATTTTCCTCACTTAGAGTAATGGCCGGAAAACCCTCCATGCATCATTATTTATTATACACCTCATTTACTTTGATGCAATGTTAATACTAGAGCAAAGTTCAAAGCCTGTGCAAGTCACATTTTCTTACACAGGGAAAGCAAATTTCGCTGGGCTGAAGCATCAGGGAAGGTACAATACAACCCTGGCAGAAACAGTGCGTGGCCAAGCTTGAGGTGTTCCCCCCAGGATGGTTTCTGTCCTCCCACATCCACACGGGTGTCCCCCCTGCCATGCATGTGGCTCTTTCCAAGCATCACCCAAACAGACGGGGAGCCCTTGAAGAAAGTTTCAAAAAAAAAAGGGGGGGGGGGGGGGACGTTGAACAGTGGACAGACAACAAGAAAATGGACACAAAATGACTACAAGTGCCGGAAGCCCTTGTAAGCAGGGGCCACCAGCTGGCAGTAATCGTGCTGGTCCATGTGCGACTGCGTGCCTAGGAAGCTGTTAAAGCACCGACTGCTGGCAGGAGAAGCACTGACTGTAACAGCCTTGTTTCCTGTTTACTTTCCCCAGTTTTCTGCTACTGATTGCTATCAATAGACAGGGCTGGGCAGAAATGTTGCCAGGCCTAGCTTGATAAGGTTTAGCTTTCTGTGTACACCAAGAGCCAGAAAACAGCAGAATGACATTACTTTAATATATGCAACTGACTTCTCCAAACTGTGATCTATCCTACTTATCTCTGTCCACTTTCATTCTGTACAGGCTGTCTCCTTGCCTTCCTTCATTTAAAACTCTGGGTCTTGATTTATCTGTTAACCAAACTATAGGCCATGAGCAACGTGGAGCAGGATTGTTTTTGTTTTG
The DNA here is from genome assembly GCA_011074415.1 of Stictonetta naevosa. Lineage (NCBI taxonomy): Eukaryota > Metazoa > Chordata > Aves > Anseriformes > Anatidae > Stictonetta > Stictonetta naevosa. The sequence goes on from CM021700.1 coordinate 32,466,467, forward strand.
TTTACTTGTAGAATAAATAGAAAAAAAAAAAAAAAAAAGTTTTCTCATTAATATAGTAAGATAATAATGAAAAGACTTGAAACTCACCTATGCAGAGCCAAGCTACAGACATGCAGCACAGTACAGGCAAAAGACTTGGTAATGTTTAAAAGACTTGGTAATGTTTGAGACTGGGATGAGCAACTGCCTCTAGCAGAAAACTGAGGAGAGTAGAGTCCCTCCTCTCATCATCACAGAAATGGACAAAAAGAGAGCTTGAAAAGACTGCAAGAGGTCTCCCAGCCCATCCTCTTGCCCCAAACTAAGGTGAGTTGCACCTACAGCATTGCAAAAAGGTGCCTTGAATAGTCTATTACTGACACCAGAGCCCTGCAAGCCCATGCAGTTCCTTGATGTCCTCGACGTTACGCAGCTTTCCTAGCTGGAACCTTTCCTGCTGCAAGTTCAGGCCATCATTCCTTGTCTGATCCCCATGGTTCACCCTGGGGGGTACCCCACATACAGGTAAAAGGTAATACACTACTGCATTTCCAGCTCCTCCACCAGTTGCAAAGAGCAGTGAACCCACCTGTTTTCCCATGTGGAAAGTTTTGTCAGACCTTACATCATGCAACAGCAAAAGACAAAGGCCAAGAAAGGAGATAAAATGCTCCACAGCAAGACAAGGAGCGAATCTTAAAGCCAGTCTAACAGAACAACTTAAGAAAATGGGACACAATTCAATCTAACATTGCACATGTAGGATTACGCTGAGCTATGAGATTTGACATGTGTTGAGGAACGTTTTCTGCCTTGTATTTAAGAACAGCATATTTCATACATTTATCCTTCCCGAAGATGAAAAAGATGCGGTACTCTATATGTCATTTGGATAACATCTGTATTTCTTGAGGGCTTTTCTAAAGCAATACCAGACTTCTGTGCCCTTTAACCTCCTTCCTATAGCTTTTTTGTTTGTTTGTTGGCTTTTTGTCTTTGTCACAGAGGATTTCTTATCTATTTGGGTGTCTTCGTAAATCGAACATATTCATGGCAATGGAACTCCAAGAAATGAAAGGCAAAATAACAAGGCTGCAAAACCATATGCTTAATTTCACTGTCCAGTTCCTCAGTATGGAAGATAGAAATGTCTCCCTCCTGCATCCTCCAGCCTCACAGGCCTCTCTTGTATTGCAATTTATACCCATCAAGCACTTGACATGCACTTTTACAGACTAAGTTTTCAGCCTGAAGCCTATTAAAATGCCAACTGACAATGCAAGATTTATTAAAAGTTAAAAACAAGCAAACAAACAAAAAAGTCACCAATTGCCTGGCCCCACACAGATTCATTGCAGGTAACAAAAGTTTAGTAGCTGAGACTTAATACACACAGATACACACCTACTCCCTTCTGAAGATTGACTTTGCTTCAGAAGGGTCAGGATTTCACTTTTGTCATCCAGGAACACCTCCGCCGAGGTCAGCAGGACAATGCCGTGGCAGGAGAATTAGGCCCTGCATTTTTACATAGCTTTACATCCTCTCCCAAACACAGCAATGGACCTGCATGTTTGCAACTTGTGTCTTTGCATCGCACTGTTGCTTTTCCAATATGCTGTGTGGTTTTTTTTTGTTGTTTATTTATTTATTTATTTATTTATTTATTTATTTATTTATTTATTTAGAGTTAGAAACTAGCCCCTGGAACTTCATGCTGTCCCTAGGATGTGTTTTAATCTTCTTTGCAATAATTTTCGCTTCGTAAGCAGTCACGTAGCGCAGTCTGATATGGGTAAACATCTCACTGTATTAATGAAGTTTGAAACAAAAAGCATTGCTAGAACAAAAGCATGCGACTGCAAACAAAATGAGGAGGAAACGTGTCCTGGGGGTAAACTCATCTGCCACATGAATCATCTCACAATAAACTGCACCGATATGGCAGGATGGTTTGTATATGGGTTAAATCAAAATAAGAACTTGGAATTAAAACCCTTCACTCCTCTGATGGTCTGATTCATTTCTGCTGAAAAAAGACCTGAGGTGCTGTTTAAGCTATAAAACCTGAAGTATCTTCCCCCCACTTTGTGGATTTAAATGCATCTCAAATCTCAGAAGAATGATTAATCATGGCAGATTCTCTGCATTTTGCCTCAGAAAGAGGATCTCTCTAAATCCTGGCTGTTGAGATCGAGGCATGGAGCACAGACTGCTGCCCAAAACTGACAAAGCCCCCAAACGCAGCAACCCCGGCTCTGGTTTGGCCAAATCCTGCAGCAGCAGCAGCAGCCAGCCGCCAGCAGCAGCAACCACCTTGCTTCACCCAGAATGCAGCCCACAGAGACGGCGCAAGCTCTGCCCCCCGTTAGCACCAGCTTCACCTGGCTTAACACTAGACTCACTAAACTATGGCAGAAGTTTTCCCCTGGTATAAAATAACAGAGCTTGAGGAGGGCATCTCTCAGAAATAAAACATTCCTGGGTACTTTATAATGAGCAAGAGCCAGCCAAACATATTTCCTCTTGAGCCTTCGAAGTATTGCTCACTTTTTTTTTCCCCTTTTTTAAACTATTGCAGAATCCTTTTGGGTTGATGATGAATGTCACAGAAAAACAATTCAGCAATGCCACTGCTGCTTTGAACAACCTTCAAAAGCACCTGGAGGAGGTCAGTGTGTTAATTTATCAGGAGCAAAATATTATTTGCAATATACATTGAATTTCACTCCACAGCTTATTTGCATCTTTCCTAAGTAAGGGCATAGGGAAGATGTTCACTAAAGTCTTGAAACAGCAACTGTTTTTCCGTACTTAGCATGTGATTTTACAGTGCACTCAATAAAATCTACTCTATTTTTGCATCCGACAGCAAGGGAAAATACTTAGAGAAAATGTGCTCATTTCTCAGTTAGGAAGTGGAAGAATTCCTCAACACACACACAAAAAGATGAAGGTGGCAATACAGCTTAAAAACATGCACCTTTGAGAGTGAGGATCCAGCATAATTAAGGGGAAAGATGAAAGCTTTGGTATCTTAACAGTGACCCTCAAAGGAAGCAGCACCGCACCTAGCTGTTCTTCCTAAGGCTGAGAGAAACTGAGAACTTGCATTTGTGCATGCATGCATGGACGTGACTCCCCTGTCCAAAAGAAATCTCTGCCTGGCAAAGTTTCTGTAGCACATTTCTTTGTCATGAGTAACCCCATTCGTGACTGCATTTACATCCAGATCTTCTTTTCTTCATATCTGTAATTGAAAGCCCTGCAGAGCTGTAGTGGATTAGCAAAACAAGGCCCCATCCTCAGCAAAATACAAGGGCTGCAATTTCATCCCCGAGATTTGGCTGCTCCACTTGAATTGTGCTTTTGTGCTTTATGGCATCAACAGAAACATCCCCCTGAATTGCTGCCTTGTACTCGTTTTCAGACAGCACTCAGTATTATCCAGCTTTTAGCAAAACGGCATCTGTGAGCATATCCCCAGTGCACTGGAAGGAAAAGCCTGGACGGGGCTGGAGGAGAGAGAAATGTTTTCATTTTTGCAGGACTGAAGTCAATGTTATTTAGACCTCAAACTTGCACATCAGCAGCTGCATCACTCATCAGAAGCCACAACAAGATCAGGTACATCTCAGGTCAACAGTGTCTGCCACAAGGCACTGCAGGCTGATGCCAGCCAATTATTTCGGATGAAGCAGACTGGAAACAGGAGTGATACCATAAGTTTATGCTTCAGAAGGATGGTTGTGATTCATCCCTCTGGCCTGGAAGTTCACCCTGAGCTGTGATTACTCAGGAGCAAGTCTCAGTGAGGATTTCTCACAAGAGAAAAGGCTCCTTCGCTCTTTGGAGGCGTGGCACCATCCCAGAAAACAGCAAGACCTGAAATCCACAGCTGGAGTCTGCAAGGTTTACAATCTCTTGGAAAAGAGGATTATTGTATATTCTGCTACAAATAAATATTATCCTTATCTTTCACCAGCCTTCAACTCCAAAATCAGGAGTATTAGCTTTGATGATTTTTGCATCTGACAGCAAAGGCCTAATTCTGCACTCTGAGATTTGTAAAACCCAGTTAATTTCACTATGTGAAATTAGTGAGAAAACTAATCCCCTGTACCACAGAGGTCCATTGGCAGAAAGGTGATAATACACGGACATGATGAACACAGAGAGCTCCACTTTAATGATAGCAGTTGTTCATTTGTATGATCCATACTGAATTTTATATTTATTTTACAAGCATATCAACTCTACAGAAAACATTACTGGGCCCAAGTAAGCAGAACGAAGCACTCCCCAGACACTGACCACAGGGACATCTCATCCGCCAGCAGCAAAACCAAAGCAGGGCTGTCCACACACACACATCCTATGCTGGGACCCCTAAAACCTGCAGTGCACTGCTCTGCAGGGGGCTCCAGCTTGGGTAGCAGGGAGTGAGCAAGAAGAGAGCAGGACATTGGCAAAGGGCTATGTAAACTACAGGGACAGGGACAGGGACAGCAATAGGGATAGGGATAGCTTACTGCAGCAGTGCTCAAATCCCAGCTGAACTATCCAATAATAATAATATATAGTAAAGGGTATATAACCACATCTAATAAATAATTCCTGCAAATGAGGAAGTTCCAGCCTTTGGGGAGATGCTAGCAATGTAGTTTTGCTCCACATCATTATTTTTTTATATTTTTTAATTCATTTTATTTAATTAACGTGTGCTTTTTTTTTTTTCATTTAACTTTTAAATTATTTATTGATCGATCATGCTATTTTTCTATTGCATTTCGTTTCGGTGCGTTTTCCTGCCTTGTGCAGCCGGGTGGGCAGCAGAGGGGCCGGCCTCTTCCTTCCCCGCGCCCTCCCGCGGCGGCGACGCCAGGTGGCAGCGCAGCCCCGGCCACGGCCGCACACGGCAGGGGAAAAGAAAAGAAAAAAAAAAAGAAAAAAAAAAAAAAAAAAAAAGAGAGAGAGAGAGAAAAGAAGAAAAAATGCCATAAACCGGCAATTCAAAACAAAAAAAAAAAAAAAAAAAAAAAAAAAAGATTGCAATCGTTTGAAAGAAGTAACAGAGAGAAGCAGCAAAGGTTCCACTAGGAAATACATATGGGGACTGTTTCGACACCAAAAGCTTTGTTTCTAATTTATTTCCAGCCCCAGAAATGCCCAGAAATAGAGGGGGGAAGGAGAGGGGCCCCAGGGCTCCCCACGGCTATCCTGCCACAGGGTGAAACCGAGAAGTATTCCCTTCTCCTAACTGTACCTAGAATCCTGTCCTGCACCTGCACACTAAAATTAGAAAATGAGCAATTTAAGCATTCTCCTGGCTAACTTCTATCCCTCTATTTTTGCCTCAACATTGTTCTTCAACTAAAACACCTCCCCGAGCCCTTTTGTGCTGTGCCACTGCAGAGCCGCAGCTCCTCCTTGCCTTTGTGCCGTGGTTAGGCTGGGCCAGCTTTGTTCCATCCCAGGAGCTAGCCTCTCCTTTCCTGAGATTGATACTTCCTCATAAACAACTTCAGCATCAACAAATTCACTTCTGCTGTTTCAAAAAACACTCGGTTGTGAGTTCCCAGCCATGGCAGCTCTGGAGAGCTAAGGAGAGGCCAGGAGCAGGGGGCCGGCCACAGGCCTCGCAACCAGGCCCCATGGTCACTGCCTTTGGGATGTGGCCAGCTGGAAAATGCCTATACGCCACACGGGTAACAGAGAAATGGTGCTGAGGAGCCCCAGATTGCTCCTTTTGGGGTTGGTTTTTCCCAAGCAGTCTGTGTGGGCAGGACATCAATGGGAGGAGGGCAGACAAAGGGACGGAGGGTCATGGCCGCCCCTGGAGCAAGGGTTTTGTCAACACGTGGAGCAAAGAGCAAATGGCATGCAGGTGACATATATGGCTGCACGAAGCAACACAACCTTGACCGAGATGGAGGTCAGGCCTCTTCAGCTTTAATAGTGACTATATCGCGGCCTATCTCATCCTTATAGGAAAGCTTTCTTGAGACCTCAGTAACCTCACCTGCCATAAATACCTCAGATACCGTAACTCCCCAGCAACTGCCCCTGGACCACGTGGCCCAGTCCACCACTGGTCGCTGAGGATTTCAGGGCTCATTTCCTGACAGCTCCTTCCTCATGTAATTCCAGCAAAGCCAAAGATTATATCTCGTGCATCGCTGCTAATATCCTTCTTGCAAAGCTGGATGTTTGCCAAGCACTTGCTTGGCTACCGATCTTGTCTGAAGTTTGTTAAGCAAAGAGCCAAGTGCAAGCTGTGGCAATCTGACCACAAAACCCAAGCAGCACAAAAGATGCACTCCTTATTCAACACCTCATTGCACAACTTAACAAAAACGCAGAACCCTTTTCCCCTTTTCCCACCCGTGTGACCTCTCCATGTGTATTTTTTTTTCAACATACATATTTCACAACATTGGTGCTGGGGAGGTAGAGGTGAACTTCCAGTTAGCAGGGACTGCAGGGACTTTTCTGGGAGGCTGCTGTTTCTCCAGATTTCTTATAGAGACCACAATGAAGCCAAGTATGAGGAAGAAAACACAAATAAAGGCAGCAAGGAGAGGGAGAGGGCAGCAATGCTCCAGAATTTGTAGTCATATCTGTGTTCAGCTAAACTGAATAGGGCTGAATTGGACCCCAGACTCTACTTGGCACTGGAGCAAAGTTTTAGACTACACCTGTGAGAATTACTACGGAGAAGAAGGAAAGTACTTATGTTTTATTTTGTCGGGGTTTTCCATTTAACCAGAAACACACACAAATTAAATAAGCAGTACACCAGTTCACTTTGCGTGACTGGTATCTCTAACTTGATAATGATCTCTCTAGTGCACCACATGACATACCTGCTTGTGGCCCTGCGTTGTGTAGGGACTGGACAACATGTTCTTGCAGATCCAAGCAGTCTTGTTCAAGCAATCCCAGCTTGAAAATGGATTGTAATGCAAGCCACACAGATATGGGAAGCTTAAAAGACCCGTATATTCACATACATATCTTCACTGGAAACTGAAGATGGACCTACAACTTTGTCTTCATTTAAACAGAAACATGGTGATTCATGTAACTTGGTCTAGCATATTGTTTGAATTGATAGTTTACGGTCAGAGGGTTAAAAGCTTAGGAAATGACATTGGTTACATAAAAAACTACCCGTGAGCCTGAACAATGATACTTGACCTGACCAGCAGGGTAGCCTCTGGTTGCACTCACACACTGTCCACACTTACAGATCTGTTATTCCCCACTCCCATACAGAGATTTCTCCAATGCTCCCAACAATCAGAAGAAAAGGGGTGCCTCCTCCCAGCAGCTCTGGGTTTTTGGCAGAGCTAGCCCAAACCTTCCAAATCCTCTCCATCTAGGCACATGCAGCACTGCAGTCTCAGCACCCAGACTGTCCTCACCATGCACCCAGTCCCCAAGGGCTGCTGCATAGCACAGGGCATCTGCCTCCTCCAGCGTCACCCTTGACTAGGTGGCTGCTAACAACACTGGGGAAGAAACAGAGCAGTGCAGGGGTGTTGTTAGCACATTGGACAATAACGTAACACGAGTGAGTTGATAATTCCCAGAAACGGTGCATCATGCAAGGTATTGCATAGAAAGATCATGTTTTAATAAGGGTGGGACAGCAAGCTGATATGTTGTAGGCGCATGCAAAAACAAAGATGTTGCACAGAATGGTGCAGGTCTAAAAGTCAATAAATAGCTCAAGAATGGCAGTCAGGAACACCCTTGGCAATATTTAGATCACAGCTAAAAGCAAAAGTGAGTGATGTGGCTGAGAGAGGGGGATCCATGAGGACCCCCTGCACAGAACATAAAAGCACCCAAGATCAACTGGTGTATAGTGGAAATAGTCCCTTCTGACCTGGAGTGGAATGTGAAAAATTCTTCATGCTGAAGTTTGTTATTGCATCCTGAGATAGCTTGGCCAGAGAAGGGTCACAATGTGTGCTTTTTTGGGAAGACAGGTATCTGAAGAAGGGCTGGAAGGACATCGCAGAAGCATGAGGCAGACAGAGTAGAAGGCACTCACTGCCATGGTGGGACAGCCCTAAACCTGAAATCCCGCTACCCTTCACAGACGTGCTCCTCACAACGTAAGATGGGAGAGGGAAAGAAGAAAGGGAAGAAAGGAGAAGGAAAAGGTCACATGCTTGCTTTTCCCCCTGAGAGTTATCTCTGTTCTGTTACAGCAACAGCAGCATTGCACTTATACCAAGGTGTGCCCACAGCTGGACATATGTTGGCTTATATTACACAACTGAAAGTGTCAAAATTACCCACCAGCTTAGCCCTTTCCTCCCACACCCAGTAGAACAGGACTGCTCAGAAGCTGTCCTTGTGAAAAGACCCGGTGAAGAAGTTTGGGTAAATGCCCAAAGGGACAGGTTTCTCTCAGAAGATACAGCAGTAACTTTGTCTTTCCTTTCACCCCTGAGGGGACATGCCTGCTTGGGAGCCTCAGCTGCCCCCCAACACCATTTCTCTGTCCAAGCTATGAAGTCCCTTCAAAATACTTTCCAGGACAGCAGGTTGTATAGGCTGTGTTCACCCAAGTAAGTTTCCTGATGGGCAAAGATGGAGAGGGTGAACTATAGCCAGGATCCAGGTGGATCATGCTTTCTCTTCGATTAACACTCTTGGGTCCATCTCCTACATGAGCCCCCTGGTCTCCAGGCTGATGAAGGTGCAGTATTTCTACAAAGGGGCTGCTGGCCAAGACCTGTGCTGTGCAATTAGAGTGTTTCCCTGCAGCTGATGTTACCAACACAGGAACAGCCCTGGGTTGTCTGCTCTTCCTCTTTTGCTCATTTAAAAAAAAAAAAAAAAAAAAAAGAAAAAAAA
>CM021700.1:32475419-32580023 GCA_011074415.1 Stictonetta naevosa
AAAAAAAAAAAAAAAAAAAAAAAAAAAAAAAGAAAAAAAAAAAAAGGCAAGAAGCCAAGGGGAAGGTTGATCAACATTTTGAGAAAAACAAGTGCTCACTTGACCTACTCACTCGCAAGACATTGATGTCTGGCCACCCTGACCTGTCTGGGCACTATGATGAAAGGAAAGCAGCACCAGTCATAGCTAAGCAGTTGCTCCTTGGCCTGAAGTTGCCCAGAGGTCACCAGTGGGCTGGCTGGCAGCTCTGCCAGAATATGCCCACAAGAGGAGACAGCATTGCCCTGACTCCTTTGCTGTGATCTGAGGAGATACTCGCTGGAGGCCAGCAACTGTTGGTGGGACCTGCCTGTGGCCCTTCCCGACCCAAAGTAACCTGGCAGACAGCAGAGGAAGAAGAGACTTGGCCTCTCCCATGGACCTGCTCCGAGACCATCCCAGAGCAACCCATCAGCACCTGCCATCACCCATAGCAAGAAACATAACTCTTCTGGCATCAGTCCCCGTCCATGACAGATGAACTGCTCCGTATCAACCACAATAAAATGCAGAATAGCTGCTTCCATCCCACCACCCAAGGAAGAAAAAGATGGATCCCAACCCCAACTTTCCCTTCTTTAGTACCTTTTCCTTTGCAAGTGAAATCTCAAGAGACTCTGCAAAACCATTCTTTGATCTCCTTTTACTTTTTTTTTTGTTGTTGTTAATAAGACTATATTTATTTGTCACCTCTCAGTCTGTTGAGTATCCCTGTCATTTTGATCATGTTACTAATAGTTAAGCATCCTTCCCAGCACTTGGCAAGCCTGGCAGACCCCCATCTTTAGCATGTTCCCCCCTTGCCTCCCCAGCTGTTGCAAGTGAATGGTTACAACAAGCCTCAGCTGAAGGTCCTGGAGAACCTTGTCTTCTCAAACCAGCCTGGCATGGTCCTTTGCCTCTCCTGTGAAACTCCTGTCTGGCCTGGCTCTATGTCTCCAGGTACATAAACTGTTTAACAGAGAGTCTCCAAATTTTCTCAGGACCCTGAAAGCCAAGAATCTGAGGATTGGGTAATTATGAATGAAGCTGGTGGCAAAGAGGTTGGTCACAGGACTGGGAATAACCTGTCCTAAAGAAAGCTGCAGAAATACAGGGAGCAGGTATCCATATGCCTAAGGAAGCTAGATATAAGGCAGGAGGGGCAACATTTTTGACTCCTGAAACCTTTTAATTCTTTTGCTGGAATTGTTCCTAGAACTTCTCCAGGTAAAGGCAAGCCTCACCTCTTTAAAAGATCCTCACTGATCATTGAGGACAACTTGTTTATGCCTTAAAGAAAGAGTTGTCTTACACTATTACTTCAGCCTTCTTCACTAAAAGCTTTTTTTAATTCATGAACTTAAAAACATCTTACAGCAATCCCATGAGTGATCCCATGGAAAGGCTAAAATGTTTCCTGTGTTGGCTTGAGGTGCTCGTCCCTTAATACCCACTAACTACATTCTTTTCTTATTGAAATCAAAGAAAAAAAAAATAAGGAAGCTGATGAGTCTTTCAGGAATCTAAGTGCCATGCACAGGTGTGGATTCATTTGCCTTTTTGGCAAAAGCATCATCATATGGTCCTTCATTACATGCCATACCTTACACATTGCATTCTTCACTGCTCCATCTGTTATACTAATACAAATTTTGTAAGACTGCTTTGAAAAAGGAAACAAACAGGGAAATGACCTAGGTTTTGTTTCTGCAGGGTTATTTTTAACCTGAATCTTTTCACTGGTTTTGCTGATGGCAAAGCTCCACCAAAAAAAAAAAAAAAAAAAAAAAAAAGGCAGCATGCTGTAGTTCATGGCTGGTGGCAAGGATTCCTTAAAAAAGAACGTAAAAAGCTCTTGCACTTGAGTGATGTGCTCCAGGAAACAAAAAGTTGCTGTCTTTGCTGTTGCCTGTGATCAATCACATTACAAATTCTGTATGATTTTGTCTTTTTTAAAAAAATCAATATATTAGCTTTCTTTTTTTCCAGTAAAGTAATGCAGAATTTTAATGCATGTCTTCTCCGATAATAGACAGACTTGTTATCTTCAGTGTCACCAAAAGACCCAACATCATGCCTTCTTCTGTATCATCAGACAGAAGCTACAGAGCTAAAAGCAGCAGAAAGTAAGGGCAAAATAAACTTTTCTTCCACAGGCTAGGCTCATAGCATTGAAAGGCGTTATATGCAGTGAAGCCAAACAACCAAACTTACAGTCTTAGATCTGAGCTTGAAAAACTTCCCCAGAGCAACAGCCCCCCGTGACTGGAAATCCAACAAAGCCCAGAAAAGATGCAAGCAGTATGTAGGATCTACATAAGCTTTCTGTACATGCAGAGTTATGATGGGGCTGCTGAGACAGCTTCTGGCATAGTTACTTCGCCACCAGGAGTGTTACCTAGGAAAACAGTGCCAGGAGGACTGTGAAATGCCAAGAGGCCTTGGTAAAGTGGTAGATCAATGCTTAATATACACAAAAATTATACACACAAAAAATCTAGTTAGAAAATTTTTTGCAGCATAAAGGGAAGATACAGAAGCATGTAGAAAGACGGGCATAAAGGCAACATTGAGACTAGAAAAACAGGGCATGTCAGAGAAGAACCTCATAAATATAGGCAAATGCTTTAATTCCTTGTAGAGCTCCATGTTTTCTATGCATTTGTTTTCTTTATAAAGAGTTTTCTCGGTGGGCATCTGCTGGAGTTCAAAATCTTCTTGCTCTAAATCTCACAGGAGTCAAAGAAGATAATTTATTCAAAGCCTGTATCTGAGATTATCACATATCTGATATTTAGCTTCAAGAAGTAAACAAGTTGTTTGTGTTTTGAATGAGGAAAACATTTTCTTCCAATGAAGCTCTCATAGGAATTCAGTAAATCTTTGCACAATGAATTTTGAAAATGTCCATAGAAGATTTAGTGGTCCTATGAGAAGTACAGATAACAGAGGAAAAAAAAGGGGGGGGGGGAGGGGGAACCTCTATAAAAGCATCTGAGCATCTAAAGTGGAGATCTATCACCTCTTTCCTCACTTTATGATGGCTTAATATTTAGCCCAAACTTTACAAACCAAGTCTGATTAATGATCTTTAAAGCCTGATGCACCACCATTGAAGATCCAGCCTGTAACTGAGACTTTGAAGACCAAAGCTAGTGAGTTGTCTTCTAAGTAAGCAATATCTGAGCCACCAGGGAAAAGGACAAAGCTTTGTAGGAACAAAGGGGGAAGTTGCTTCCCGATTTTACCTAGCTATTGTTTTTCTTATGTCTTGTACAGAGAGGGACACCTGCCACCTTTTAACTTAAGCAAGAATCTAAGTGTTATTACCGAACATGTTGCCTACAACATTGATGGCTCTTGCTAAGGCTGTGTTAAAAGGCAACATGGCAGTAGCTCAAATTAATTGCATATTATGCAATGCAGCATTTTAATTTCTTGAATCATTTTTAAATGTGTGGCTCTTAAATTTTACTGGGTTCTTTGTCATTGGGAAAGGTACACGGGTGAGTTCAATTTTGCCTTCCTGTACCATTATTTTAATACCTCACAGTTACAGTTTTGTTGAGGCAGTGGTTACTGCAGCTTCATGCTGGTGCAATACAGATCAGGTACTAAGCTTTTTTTTCTACCTTTTATTTTTCCTCAGGCTGAATGATTTCCATTTCTCTCTTTATTTGTTCATTCCCTGAACTTTTGTCCATTTTATCTGTTTAAAGTGGCCCAAAACCAAGGGCTCAGAGAAACTTATCATCGGTTTACTTGTGTTTGTTTACCCCTGAGCACAGGGCTGATACATACATTAAGACATATGAGTGCTGAAGCTTGTTTTCCTCGCTGCTTGCGGCTTATTTCGAACTGGCCCATGGTTCAAAGTTTCCTTTCTCATATACTTCACCTTTGTGCCCAAATTACTAAGCTGGATCAGCAGTTCCTATATGACCTTTGCCATTTCTAGTTTTGAACAATTGATGCAATTGTGCATTTTCTTGTAACACCAGTACAGATAAAGACATAAAACACTGCTTATATCTCTCCCAGGTTAATTATTACACTACACAGCCCAATCAGAGCAACACCGTGCAAGAAAAGGTGAGATAAGGAATCCTCCCTGATTTCTAAAGAACCGACAGTTCATACCCACACACCCGCTTTCCTAATCTCAGCTTCACCCCCTCCGCTTTCCATGGTGAAATATTTCTCAAAAAGGAGGAAAATAGCTGTACCTATCTATTTAGCTACATTATTTCACAGTCTGCCCAAGTAATTTCCCAGTTTTATGAGAGGTGTTAAGATTATTATTATTTGGAACAGAGAATAGAAACATAGAAATTAAGATTGTGAGCATTAACTTGTCCAAGATTATTCTTAAACATGAAGGAAAGTAGTATTTATTTCCATGGAACCCAGACAATGAATTATCTAAACTTTTGATAAAATCTGGTTTTGTCACACAGTATGCAATTACCTGTCAGAAGCAAAATGAGACAAACTGTTTTCCCTGCCTCGGAGAAGAAGCACACTAGAGTAACTCCCTCTCCATTCCCGTGTCATTGCTGTTGGTAAGGAGAGCTCACCTGAGGCTGAGGAGCACAGCCCTTCGACAGCTGCCAGGAAAGCAGCAGGATGCTGAGTAGCTCAGAGCTTCCCAGCTCCAGCCCGACATCGCCTCCCTCATCTGAGGGCTGCAGTCCAGCTCCTCCCGTGAGGAACATCAGTCCTCTGGGAGGCGGGGATGCAAGGTCGGGCCCAGCAGAGCCATGTCAGACACGGCCTGGATGGAATGACTTTGCCACTTGGGCTCTCCACATCGACTTGCCCTCAGGACTTCCACAAGTCAGTTCTGTCAGTGCTGAAATTGCCCTTTCCAAACCAGGCCACACTTTATGGCCGCCACCATTTTAACCCCAACGAGCCTACTTCCCCCACCAGCCCACCCCTCCTCACTGGAATCGAGGCTGTGAACCGGCTCAGCAAAATATCAACAGCCTTTGGGAAAGATGCACCTCAAAAAAAAAAAAAAAAAGAACCGAGTTTGATCATCATGAAAATATGTATTCATATCTTCAACTGACAGAAGCCCTTGAACTTCCAGGCAAGTTTAAAAATGAGCAACAACAAATCATTTGGATTTGTTAACTAGAGGCCTTCTCCTTTCCTCCAGCTCTGTCTCTGCTTGCTAGAGGATGGATTTATGGCTTGGAGTTGTACTAAACTGAGCACTCTGAAATAGACAACCATATCAACCAGGGATTTTCAGTGCAGGATCGCAAAACACAGCAAAATATACAAGTAAAGTATGTGTGGTGTTCCTCTAGCTATGAAGACAGGAGCAAAGGAAAGCACTCCTGTGTCAGAGGATCTTTTCTCCCCATTGGCATCAAGTTGGAGAGTCGAATCTGGTTAGAATAAAAATGTCTGTATGGCAATTTTTTTCAAGACCATCTTAATTTATACTGAATTTTGATTACATTATCTCTCCCATGCATGAAAGAAAAAGGAAGAAGAAAGGTGGCACGAATTCTGTATCTCCAGAAAGCTGGCAGTACAGTCATTCCCTTTGGAATGGTTTTCTTCTCTAGTAGGTAGCTTGACATTTAAACTTGTTCAAGTAACATTCTAGTAAAACTATAAGGAGCGACATAATCAAGCAAGATGCTCTACAGTTCAAACTAAGTTCACACTAAAAAAAATCAAACTAAAAAAAACCCCACTCCTATAAACCAACATCCAAAATTATTTCTTCTTCCTTATCAAGCAGTGTTATCAAGGAAAGGTCTCCAAATCTACCCTAGAGCCATGCCCCATAGAAGGCAGAGCTTTGAAATAACTTTTTTAAGCTGTTTCTGGCATATGGTGAGATGGGATAGTACTGGAAACAAGGTCTGCCCTTTGGACTGAATGTTGGCCGTATCTCCTGTGAAAATAAGAGAGACCCAAGGCAAGAGCAAAAGGCTAGGAACCAAATTTGAGGTACATCGCAAAAATGAAAGTGGAAGTTACTTCACAGACCTAATAGATGGCAGGACAGAATCAGACAAATCTTACAGGGAGATGAAGACACTACATGAATGCTCATTATAATGAGTTAACAATGACATCAAACTGTTACAGAAAAGATGGCGCTCAGCACCTGGGCATCAGTGTGAAAAGCATGAAGTTCAAAGATACCAGTGAGAGTGCACAGGACAACTGACTGCCAGAAATGTGCAAGCTCATTTGCAAACAGTAACAATGCTAACCCTAACTCTTATCTGCTTCCAGTTCTTGCGCCTCAACATACAATTATGTCATTAGCGACATATAATCATACTGACATTTAATATAAAAGAAGTATTTTTAAGAGAGCACTTTTAAACTCATTGAAAGTCGCTGTTTGTGGTTCAAACAGCAGTTTGACAAACTTCATCCTTCAATCCAAATCTCCCAAAATCATGCTGAACTGTACGGTGCTATTCTTCTAACAAGCAGTTCTTGAATTGCCTCACGATGGTATTGCAAGAAAGCTCAGAATACAGGTTTTGGTATTCCTCATCTCTCAGTTTTTTAGGTTTTATTTGATACCTAGATAATATAAGCCAAAGGCATCCTGTTTGCCATAAGGAGCACATGAAGAGTAACTTCCAGCAAATACATTCCTAGTTTTCTTTAACCACTGTTCAATCTTCCACCCCTCAATGAATGTAAAATACCATCTTTTCTAACAATTTTTGTTTCATTACACAGGAACTAAAATCATCCAAACAAAGATGCATGCCAGAAGCCTATTTTGGTTACTTTACAATGATGTAAGTCAAATTTAGCAGCTTTGTTTAAAACAGGCAAAAAACCTAGAGGGATCTGTTTCATATAACTGAAATGTGTAGTTTCCATTAGGATAAACTAACCCTCATCTCTGGTATTTGCCACAGTGATCATGGACAGAAGGCTATCTCAGAAGATTGTTTTTTGTTTATATAAAGACTGTTTTCTCTGTTTAGTGCATAACAAACAGCATTGATCAAAGATGCTAGTAAACCCTTACATTTAGTGTCATGATTTGCTATACAGCCTGAAGCCACATATATATTTTTACCGTGCCTTTTAAACATTCCCTAAACACTCACTGATTCTGGCTGAGAGCTGATACCAATCTCTCCTGCATTGTTTAGTCTTGAAAAACAAAAACATTTGCTTGCTATGGCAAAGAGTGATTTTTTTTTTTTTCCATTTGCCCACAATACAGATTTGAACTATGTACCAAAAAATACAGGTAGGTTTGTGGCTGTTTTTTGATTGGGGCGGTAGATATGTGTAGCACGTACAGCTTTCATCAGGTGACTACATGCTGGCATTGACAATATTGAACTTCACTTCACACAGGAATTTGCTGGAATACAACTTCTGCATTTCGTGAGTAAAATAATTACCCCAATGAAGGGAAGGAGTTAGGGTCTTCCCGATTATAGCCAAGTCTCTCCTACCGCTGCTACTGGAGTAAATAATGTATTTGAGTATTTTACAGCTCTGTAATGGAATAACTCACAGAAAACAAACATGGCATTTCTCTGAGGAAGATCCCTCCTACCCTCTTCTTCCCCTCAGACAATCTTCATCTCCGTCCTCCCATCCTATTTGTGAATTATAAAAAATTGAGCAGTGTTTTTCAAGAAGCAAGTGCAATAGGGCAGTAGCTCTCACCTTCATTCTGTGACATGCATATACCTTGACTACATAGAGCAGTGATTAAAGAGCAGCGATGTGACTTCAGAGACTTTTGTCCCCTATTTCCATAATAGGATCTTCTCCTGAAAGGTGCTGCCTTCTTTCTTGGAAATTAGAGAATATTTCCACTCCAGGGAATCCCAAAATATTTGGAAGCACTACCACCCATTTTTCTTTTATATATATATTTTTTGGTTGCAAGTATGCAGACCTTCTATCCCAATGCACAGGGTATTTCTTGTATAGAACTGGATTTGCTGTGTCCATCTTTGACCCCTCCCCTTTTCCCCTCCTGGCCGGGGCGCCACCCGAAAAAAACGTCAAACAAGTAATGTGATCTCACTGCAGGAAAAATTACAGTAGCATTATGTTGAAAATTGCCCTGTGAATGAAAGAACAAATCATACCTCTTGCATTTACTGGCCACTAGCCATCTCTAGTATTGTGCAGCAAGAAGATGAGAGTTATTTGTCAAGCCACCAAAAACACCTGAAATTTACTGAACATGTTCATGTCTTCCAAAAGCCAGAGAAAATTGAGCACAGCTCACCTTTGTAACAGAATCAAATGCCTCTCTTCTGTTCCTTACCAATACAGCTGGGCACATGTGAGTGGGTTTATTTATATATGAAATTTAATACAGGTAACCCACACAAATTAACAGGAATGATTTAGCACCCTGGCAATAACAGGGTTATAATTTTGCTTAAATGTATGTATGCACATAGTAGAATTTTAATTCTGTCTGCTACAGGTGTACAGATCAGGCTGACTAGAGCAAATACTGTGCCCTCACCAAGCCATAGAATAAAACCAGAAAGCAATCAGCTGCATGAAAAGTAGTATCTTTCAATAACATCAAAAAGATTAACACAGAATAGTATTAAAAACTTGGTCTTGCAAGTGCTCTGGGGAGTAAGAAATAAATGCTGGCACATTTACTGATTTTCCTTAAACTCTGAACACATAACCATCTCTAGAACCTATTTCTATAGGTGATAATTAAACTGTCCTGCTTTTATGGCTGCTTTATTCTTTAACAGTTGAGCTATCCAAAGGAAATAAGAAAGAATATCAAAGCCTATGGTGAGTGCCCAAGTCTCAAGCAACTCTGAAAACCTTTATGGAAGTGCCCCACATCTGCTACACCAGTTGTTGTGGCTACTTCTCGGCTGCCAATTTTGCTCATAGAGTATTTTTTTTTTTATTGCCTGTTCCAATTACCTTACTCCACAGATACGAAGCCCCTATTTAGGAGAGCAGTTAAACCCACTGACAAAGCTGCATGAGGGCTATACATTACACAGCTCCGCTGTGCTGCACAGGGCAAACCTGCCCCAGGAATAGCTCAGAAGCAACTTATTTTGCACCAGTTTTACTCTCCCGTCAGACATGTCTTGTGGCAGTGCTCCTCCCAAACCACTGCCATTAACCATTTATTTCTTCTAATACAGATTCTCGTATTACTGCAGGGGTGAAGTGAAAAATAACTACAGCATCAGATCATACTCTGACTTACAAGAAAGGAAATTTGAACAAAACAGGTGTTTTTACAGTTTAGGTTGAGCAGACTGACCTGTAAGTTTGGTAATAAGACTAATATTGTGGTAATTTCCTCTTCATGGAACTGAAATTGTTTCTGAATAGTCTCTATAAATGCATCTCATCTATCACTGTTTTTGGTTATGCTTTCTAAGAAACAAATATAACATACATGGAAAAATAATATTCATGAACTAAAACATTTAAACTGACCTAAAAAAGTCTGATTAAGCATTCAGTCTTTCAAGTGATTCAACAACCCTGTAGGAAATAGATCTATGCTCACAAAATATAATGTTTTGTTTCAAAGACATGTCATGCATCACTGCATATACTGAAAACATGAAATTCGTGCATCTTAATAGCCAGTGACATACACACACACATACAGGGTACTTCAAAATAAACAAGTCATTTGAATAAAAAATATACTTGCAACAACCGATTTTCTCTATTAAATCCATGTTTATTGCTTAAGTTTTATCACAGTGGAGATTAAATTACACTTAATCATCCGGTCAGTGCTTTTGTACCTTCTTCAATACCAAAAAAAACACATTTAAACCAAGTCATTCATACACTCGAAGTCTTATTACCATCCCACCATTCATCGCCTCTGTGTGCTCCTTTAGTTGCCACAAACTGTAAGATTGTAAAAAGGTATAGCTAATAGACTTATTTGTAACACCATTTTCTTCAAGTATTCAGAAAGCAGTACAAGTAGCCGTACTGCATATTAGAAACATATCCGTATGGTTATTTATTGCTATAGGATAGAGGCTCCTGATGAAATGGTAGTGAAATATTGCATCACTGTGTATGAAGATGATCTCAGCACTCTGTTAGCATCACAACTTTTCCCATGTTAGTGAACAACACTAAGTACAATGGGTTTCCTTCCTTCCTCTTCCAGGCATGGGATTTCAAACTACAAATAAATAAAGCATACACTCACAACGTGTGTAGTGCAAATTCCAAGTAAACAGAATGACATGGAAATAAACGCATAGTTGCCAACTCTGGTTCGGCAGGGCCATGATAATTTATCTTTTTTAACACCCAGCCTCCCCGCCCTCGGTTTGCACCGCACCGCCACAGGAGTCCCGTGTCAGCTAGAATGATTGAAAGAGATTGTTGCAGAGAGGGGCCGGCCGGAGCAGGGGATGGGAGAGACGACCACCACAGACCTTGCGCTCGCTGGGCTGGGCTTGGCCTCACGCCTCCTGCCCGGCCTCAAGTCAGAGGCCGGTGGGCAGCCTCCTGCCCCGCAGTCGCAGAAGTGACATTGGCAACTATGGGAAACATGGATTGCGTGGCCCAGACTAAGAAGGTAATAGTTTTCCAGATACAACCATTCAAAGAGAACATCTACAACATTGTGATTTAGAAAAAAAACGTAATAGTAATGAGAATTAATAGGAAAGACATTCAACTTGTAGTGTTTTCCTGTTTGCTCGTTTGTTTCCTAAACCTCACACGGTGGTTTGATTCTGCACTGCTCTGGGCCATTATGAAACATTCTGTGTTAAGCACAGGGTGGATTTTTTTGTTGTTGTTTCCTTTTTTTCTTAATTATGCATATCTACTTCCCACACAGCCGTATTTTAAACTGAAATAAAACTCCCTAATATTTTCATGGCATAAATTACATATGCAGAGAAAGGCAACAAATACTATTTTGTATAAATTAAGACTTATTGTAGGCTTGCTCAGTACCCTTTTCTCTGAAGTACTGGTAGTGAGCAGGAGGGTCATGCAGCTTATCAGAAAAGATAGTACACATCTTTACCATTCTTCTTCAGTGCTCATTTTGAAATTTTTTTTTTTTATTAACTGTTCTCATTCTGCAACTTACTATTTCTTGAAAAAGCATCGGGAATCTTTTTAAAAACAGCATTCTTATACATGTTGAGCCTTCAACAAATGAAACACAGCTAGCACTAAGTTCTTTCAGCTAAAAGATGGATATATTAAAATAATAAAAAAATAGAAGGAAAAAACTCTGCAAATAAAAAGAAACCTTTCCTCATTTGGGACACATTTAGCTTTTAAAAACTGAAAATTCATAAATACGATCATCATGTAACTTTAGAG
The DNA here is from genome assembly GCA_011074415.1 of Stictonetta naevosa. Taxonomy (NCBI): domain Eukaryota; kingdom Metazoa; phylum Chordata; class Aves; order Anseriformes; family Anatidae; genus Stictonetta; species Stictonetta naevosa. The sequence continues at coordinate 32,486,781 of CM021700.1, forward strand.
AATTAAGGCTTCTAAAAACTTCAGTGCCAAAATAACCTCTCTGCATCAGTATTAAGAATAAAGTATCTTCTATTTTAGGTTGTGCTTGCTTTTCTTTCTTTTTTTAAAAACGACTTTCCTTAGTTCCATAGAATTTTGTCATGTAATATTACATACTGTAGGGGAGTGTTAGAACTGCTTATTGACGTTTTTAAGTAGTTGTTAGGCTAAGTTACAGCGATAAAATTTGATTACTGATCTGATTCATTACTACTTTACATGGGGTGGTTGGCTCATTTCACCTTTTTTTCATGCTTCATGTGGCCATTTCTTCTATACTTGCCATTTGGTATCCCATTCTGGTAATGTCCATTAACAGTGCTATGTTCATCATTTGACCAAAGATGTTTGCTTTTTTTGCGGATAATTTTTGTTAGCCTGGCCAAAACATAATAAAATAAGGCAGCACCTACTAGTACGACAAAGGCAATATCCAGTAAGAAATACTGATAGAAAGAGATGCTGTAAACAGCGGCACGTAGATGTTGCGCTCCGTTGTGACGGAGGATATAGTTAATCCAGTACACAGTCCGGTTAACGGGATGACCGGGTTGGTCTTTGTGAATTTCAGACAGCCTCTGGGCCCGTTGCCTGTAGCTGTGTGAAAGAAACAAAGAAAATAGAACAAGGTAAAAAGCATAGCCAGCGCTCTGAGCAATGCAAGCCTGTAAACACGTAAATATACTCTAGAGGCCAAAGCATGTCGTTTACTGCGGTACTCTCACAACAACATACATTCAGAGGAATATACACAAGGGATGACCTCTCTGCATCAGTCTTTACAGCTCATTGACAAAGAATTACTAAAAATACAGACCAATGGATAAGCCAGGTTGAAATCCACCCTTCAGCAACAGGCCTGTAGAAGTGATGAAGAACCAAACTGACCTGCTGACAGATGGGAATCCTATCTAATCTCAGATGAACGTATTTGCCCTTCCCACTCAAAGTGGCAACATACCCTAACACACCGCTCCCTTATGCTATTGTGCAACTGTATTAATAGGGAAACAGAACAAAGTGAGAATCTTGGTTTGAGTTCAGCCTAAAACTAGTTTTTCATAATGGGCTGCCCCCAGAAGCTGATCACATCAAATTCCCTCCCTTCCCACTGCTGCCGGGTCGATGGGTTATTTGTGCAGGACTTGCCTTTTACTAGGGATAATTATACAAGAAAAGGCAACTGATGCTACCAAGATGACTTCAGCAACACTCCCCTTCACTGAGATTCTGCTGCTAACGAGCTCATTTCGTACAGATTTCTCCTTTTCCAAGGCAAGTGCTGCTTAAAAACTTTGCTCCCATGAGAGCAAGAAACGTTGTCTTCACTATACTCTAAAATGTCTATTAATACAAGAAGCAACCAGCTAAAACATCACTTTTTTAATCCAGAGATAGTCTGTATTTAAAAGATGGTAAATTGACTGTCCTCATACTTTAATATTACTGAACAAATTGATTTGATGGGATTAAAAATAGCTACAAAACCCAGTTCATGAGCTTGTATTTATTCCACCTGAATGACAAAGAAAAGTTACAGAAAGGCTGGAGCCTGCATTCATAATAATTTGTTGCAATGACAGCGTTCTAACAAATGGCCCCCATGATCCCAACACATATATTACTGGCCAGAAGACAAAGAATTTTGGGTTTTGGTTTTGTCTTTTTTTCTTCTTTTTTTTTTTTTTTTTTTTAACTTCAGAATAGTCACTTGGAGTACCTCCACATTTTCAGCTACAAACCAAACACATGAACTGACAATCATATAGGTATATTTTCCCACAAGCCTCCCTAGGGAGCTTAACAGACCTAAATACGTTATTGTGGTATAAATCAAGACACAAAAAGAGGTGTTGGTCTACAACAAGACGCTAGTCAGGCCAGGTGTGTTTCTATAACCTTGTTGTCCTTCCCATGGCATCTGTCACAATGACAGAAAAGCAAGACAATTGAGTTTTGGTATGCTGATCAGTAAGCTTGGCATCTATACAGGAACCCGTTCAGTTGAGTAATCTTGTGAAATGGGGACAACTATCCAAAGACTTGTCCCAGCTGTACACACAATTAAATCCCAACACAAACGTTTCCCCTTGCGTGAAGGCTCTGCATATAAGTATCTAACCCATAACAGTAACTTACAACAAAAGCAAGAAACAATCACTCATTCCATACCTGGGATCATTAATAACTTTTACTAGTGCTTCATACAATTCACTTTCAGAGACAGTCTTCCAGTTCAACAAGATTCCCATGCCTTTGGCCTGCACTCGGGTCATAGTATCGTAATGGTCTCCAAAAAGGGGAATTCCCACCACCGGGACCCCATGGTACATGGTTTCAAAAATGCTGTTCAAACCGCCATGGCTAAGAAAAGCTTTAATGTTAGGGTGACCTGAAAATAGAAAAGGCATGAAGACAAAAAGAAACTTTTACATCTTCTTAAGGTAAAGTTATCAAAGCAAACAGTACAACACATTTATCTCTGGGTTCCTATGACTCCAGTTCAGGAAGGTAGAATGAATTCAATTTGTTCTGAAGTTCCCCTCCACTTAAACTCACTCTGCAGAAATTTTGCATGCATTAGATTATCTCCTTATATACAAATCGAGAGGAAATGGCCAAGGCAAAAAAAATTCTCACGTATACAAGTTGTGTAAAATTATTAATGGATTAATTAATACACTGTCTACTCCTGAGTAACTGCAGTTGGTGACTACAACTGTTATTTACCTATTTAGCATTACAAATGAACCAGGGAGAGAGCATTTTTCCTCATTGTTCATATGAAATACAAGCTATTCAATGACAGTACAACTCATGTTGTATTCTCCCTAAAGCTTCACATGCCTTATTTCATGCTAGCAAGATATGACAATAATGACAGCAATATACTACTACTACTACGCAATGGAAAAATGAGACTGCCTCAGAGCAATTTAGTAACCAAAACAAATCTACCTGGTTTAGAAGTCATTTGCCTAATCACTACATTATGATAAATACTCTGGCTGACATGCACATATATTGACACGCACACATTCTTAATGCATTCATCAACACTCGTCATAGTACAGGAGTTATTTTGCAAACACAAATAGGCATCCCAGAGACAACACTAAGCATTCTGCAGTCCCTAGGATCCAAAATATTCAGCTACAATTCAACACAGGAAGAAGGGAAAGAAAACGTAAATACATACACTCTAACAAACTTTACCAAAAGATGAAAGAATATCAAGCTTTAGCTCTGCATCTGAGAAGTCAGTATCTCAGGATAGTTAAACAGGAAGGTTATTATCAGCTTGCAACACATTCCAAATTTCTGATAAAGATGTCATTGGAGAAATATATATTTTTTCTAATTAATATCAATAATAAACATATATCAGTATGTTCAGAGTCTGAAGACTTGTTTTGGTGTGATGTGAACAAATTTCAATGTCTGCTTTGATGATTCTTCCATGAAGAGACCAATGAAAACCGTACCACACTTGTTCGTAACCGAGAAATTAGTAGTTACAGTCATCAGTTACCTAAAACAGCAGATCCTAGAAGACTTCTACCTATCCTTTATGATTATTTTTTATTTTGAACTGCATAGATTGCATACAAGATTTTGCGTAGCAAACACTCCTATTATTAAGCTAAATAGGCTTTGGAATAACTGTGCTTTTCTATTCAATTGACCAAAGAAAAAAAAATGTTTTTTTTTTTTTTTCAGGTAAAGAGAAGTAACATCAGAGAGGTGTTTCATTTCAGCATCTTGTGTGAATTCTGTATTCTTGCTCTGTGATTACAATGACTGCTATTTCAATAGAATGTTGATTGTTGGAAGAACAAACTGAACTTGAGTGAGAATAATCAAAGTATCATCATTACAGATACTCACCAAGAAGGTCGTTTTGTGGTAACCATTCTATAAGCTTTGTATTGTTGCCTAGATTCCTTGGTTTGTTCCCTGAAAACCTAAAACAATAAAATCAAAACGAAGCTAAGTTATCAAAACCTCAAAAATTTATGAACTCTAAGCAGAGAATCAAACCAAACGATTCATGAGAGCTGAGCACATTTCTAGTTACACAGAGATACCATTTACTTACCATTAAAAGAAAATAGCCTCAATCAAAATACTAGATAATAACTAATAACTTGAAAATGTTTTTTCATCATTCCATTTCCTTACAGCCTGGTTCAAAATTCAATGTTTTCTATGTACATAATGGCAATGCAGTTATTTCTAAAAACGTATACAACTTACCATGGTGACTGACAGAAGGTTTTATAACCTCTCTGTGGCTCCAAGTTTGTTACTTTACTGAAAACACTGATTAGCACTACATAACTCCACTAAGAACAACCCATCAGCACAAAAATAGTAAGCACTACTATCATTAACACAAGGCACTCCCTTTCAGTTAGCCTGTTTCTTACAGCTTTTAAGAACCGATACCATCTCGTTTTAAGAGAAATTAATACTACATGGAAAGGAAAGGTGACAGCTCAGTTTGAGTCGAGAAGCTGTTGGAAAAAAAAGTTGAGATTAGACTGTAAGGTGCATTTCTGTTACTTGCTCATCTGCCTGAAATCTAATGGAAATGTCTTGGTCACCTGAGGTTGTGGGAAAAGTTTTATGAACAGAATACATCCTCAAACTGATTTATACCTCATATACAGCTTATATGTAAATTAAATATATTCTAAACAAAATAAAGAGGGGGCAATAAACTAACAGTGACTAGAGAATTGCTCAGTTTGACAGGTCCATCAGAAGACTTAAAAATACTCCTGGTTATTAGACAGCATTAGAATTATAACTTCATAGAGAATCACCTACAAATTCCCAATTACTTGAACCATATAGAATATATAAGCTATTTAGATAGACTTATCTTTAAAAAGGCAAATTCCTGACCTTAGATAAAAATAAATATACCACATTACTGGTTTTGACTCTAACTAGTATCACATAAGCAGGAGAATATAAAGAACTGAAAAGATTTCCTTGATTTGGCATCCTGACTTAAGAGTTACAAAGAGGACTACCTTTCCTATTCTCAGGAATGCCTAGTACAAAAACTACCTGCTTCCAACACAGATCATAGGTGAACAATCTGAAGAGCAGAAAAAAACACTGAGTAAAATTGGACTAAATTTCATATTTAGGTGTCTAATTATGGATCTCAAATTGCCACAGATCTGACAGAAAGCCACTCGCTCAGCTCTCCCAAAGGCCATGTCTTGCGCCTAGTCCCAAAGACATCATCCTGTTGCATGAATCATGCTGGAAAGAAACAGAGTTAAGTTTCTTTACCCAAAAAGCCCCTCAACAGGTAATAGATGATAAAAACAGGAGAAAAAATGGGAGAAGCGGGGGGAAAATGTTGCATAGACTGCTAATATAACTCTGAAAGTTCAGCAAGAACAGCAGTCAAATCATTGACCTGAATTTTGAAAGTCCCTGTTTTCAGAGGATGTGGGGGAGGAAAAGAAAGTAGGAAGGTTGGCAGGGGGAGCAAGCCTTGAATTCTTCCTTCCTAAGATTGTATCAGCAGAATGTCATTCTCACTCCCCTACAGGGATTTCTTTATCAGAAGTGATGAGAGCATGTCACTAATGTTATAACCTCGGAAACTCTTTTTACTGTCCCCAGTCCTTCTAGGAGTTGAACTCAGCACAGGCGTATATAACCTATGCCTCATCCTGCCACAAAATCGTTGCTCTTGCTTGTTACCAGGGGAATACAGCATTTCTATATAGACCATCTTTCAAAAGAGTCGGGTCCTCTGTGCCACCCAGACTGCCTGAATTTCAGATTCTGCCTTAGATGCAACTCTAAAGATGGCACAATAGGAAGTGACTGTGCTTCAAATTACCCCAAGTACATCTGTCATCACACTTACCTCCAAATAACTCTCTGAGGCAGTCTTCCCAGAGCATGTGCTAACTTATTTGCTATGTCTTCTGACAGATATTTCACTCCAGCTCCAAATGAGACGAGGACAAAGCCATTTTCATTAGCACCATTCACCCATGTCTGGAGATCCTGTTAAAGCAAAATTTGTATTGAGCACTGTAGAAGCACAGGTGTTTACCAACTAAATAAACAGAAACAGATTAAATAAGCATTGCTTAGCACAATCATTTGTTGGTCCCTGGTTACTTCATAAGGCAAGTTTCACAAGTCAAACATTTTGGAAATTACAAAGTACAGTGACTCAGAATACAAGGTATAGGCTATGAACATTAAGATGATGCCAGGTTTGTTTTAGCTTCCATATTAACAACTAACTTCCTGAGACGATTTCTTATCAGTTGACATACAAGTTTAAAAAAAAAAAAAAAAGAAAAAACTCTGCATTTTAACACAGCAAAATATAAATAGATCTTGTAGTATCAGCCTGGTTGCAAAACACAGTAAAAACACAAAGCTGGGGACTCAATTGTTTGACCTCTGCCCTTAAAGACAGCAAGACGTTATTTTTTATTGAATTTATAGAAAAATAATAGAACACAACTTGACAGAACCCAGAGCCTTCAAAAGGCACCTGCAGGCATCACGGTGCTCCAGCCCCCAGCCCAAAGACAGGGAAAGCAAGCAAGAGAGGACTGCAGCAGTGTGGGTGCCAGCCTTCTGGGTGATGAATGGATCCCAGGGAGCACTGTCACCTCCACCCACACATCAGCTCAGAAGTGAGTTACAACGCCCATCCGGCACGAGGGCAGAGGTTTGAAGTGGCGAGGAGCAGCCGTGGCCCGGCACCTCCAAGTGACCTAGGTCACCGCAGAAATTACAGGTGAGATTTCCCCGGGCTTGAAGCAACCAACAAGCCATAAAGGTAGCCTGAACCTAACTGGCACAAGATGCTTGAGGGCTGGTATGCTTACCCACAATCCAGCCCAAATCCTGCCGGGCACTTGAAGGGCCCGGGGTTTTGCTGCACTAAAACCACACTGTGCTGGTCCAGGCGCAGGTAATTCACCCGCAGCTACTGCTTCAGGCAAGCACAGTTAAGTTACAAAGGAGACAGCAAAATCTGAACCCCGGGGCTGACTTTGTGGAAGCAGGGTTTATGTAACTGATGAAAATGCAAGCCAGCAGATGCGACTATCTAACACCACCGGGACGGCAGAGCCCTGCAGAGTCAGAGGAAAAAACATCTTAGTGTAGTAGATGGAGCAGAGCTGCAAGCTAAACAAGTATCCAACACAAGAACAATGTCATTGGGCTTCCGGAAAAAAAAGGGGGGGGGGGGGCGGGGGCAAAAAAAGGTCCAGTGTACCCTTTGCTTGTCAAAACCAATTAAATTTCTATTTCTAATACAGCTCTTTACAGTGGAAACTAAAAAAAAATATATATATATACCACTGACCTACAGATATGTCAGCCTGCCAAAGAATATCTTATTTTTCCCAGGATACGGTTTAATCCTAGTCTCATCCAAACTAAACATAAGCCTGCTCAGCACCAGTAGAGCAATAGGAAATGAGTAAAAGGAAAATTAAGCACTTGGTTCACAATGTGCCTCTTGTCTTGGTAATAAATAGTGGGCCAGACAGTAATAGGGCAACGCTGCACTGTCCTATCTGGGTGCGAAACCACAAAAACTAGCAGGCACAACAAAGAACTGCACATCAGCCTGGGATTGTACACTAGCCCAGTTACGCAGTGAAAAAAGGGATTTCCATTTTCTCTAGAATCCATGCTTCTTCATTTTTCTTCATCCTCTTCCAGTGCCCTTTCTTTTCTATTTTTTTTCCTTTGTCTGCAGAGGGAGGAGGAAGAAGGGAAAGGAGAGGGAGGGAAGTGTCTGTGACCTGCCTCGAAGCTGAATCGTTTATTATTGGCTACACTTCTGGCACAGAAGTTTCCAACCCGGTTTTGTGATTTAAAGTTTGTCCTTGAATTTTACTTAAGGACCTAAGGCATGCTCCAAATGTAATTATATTATAGTCGCGTAGCGGTTCAACTACTTACATCTTGAGCTATTTCCTATCTGTTCTTTAAAGCTAAAAAAAAAAATCCACTTTTGCAGGCTCTAAGATAAACTTTTCTGAAAAGCAATTGCCTACTATGCTCTAAAAGACATATCGGTGCCCGTTTGTAGTATTTCATCAAGTTATATTCCAGGAGCTGAAGTCACCTATTATGAGGTGGACTTTTTTAGGCTCGCTTGTCTCCCAGCCCCTGTGTACCCTGCATTCCCTTTGCTAGGAACCCTTTGGTAGGCAGGTTGCAATTTATTTCCTAGGATGTGCTTTTAGTACGACTAATCTTTTGAGCTGGAGTTCCTTGTGTCATTGAAAATATAAGACAAAATACAAGTTAGATCTGCAGATAAGCTCCCCAGCTACTATCAGCTTAAATTCAAACCAGGTCCTTTCTTTGGAAGACAGCAATGCACATACAAAGCCCACATAAATTTGCTGTGATGATGCATTGCAAGCCCCCGGGTCTCGTAAAGCCCTAAAACCTGGCATCCCCTGGCACCACAGAAGTGCCCCATAGCATGCCAAAGATAATCTTGGTGTTTCTGAAGGTGTGGAGTTCTGTCTGGGACAGGCGATGAGCCTGCAGGGAGCTGGCAGACGAAGGTCAGAGCAGCACAGGCTGCAGGGTCTACGGGGAAGAAGTGTGAGGTTTGCTTCGGACAACTGGAAGGAGCCTCTTGAGGTTCCCTGATCTTCATAGGGGACTTAACACACTGATACCTGCTGAAACCTGGAGGTAACTCCTATGCCTTGCTGCTAACTTCCTGACAGGCTCAAGAAGCCAGTGAGGGGAGACACTCCATCAGACCTCATCCTTACAGACAAGGAGGAACTAGACAGGAGCTTGAAGGTCAGGGCAGTCTCGGCTGCAGTGACTGTGAGATGGAGTTAGCTGTTCAGGACACTGAGAGGACAAGGAAAGCAATAACAGGATCTCCTGGACTTGGAGAGAGCCAGCTTTGGCCTCTTAAGGAAGCTGCTTGGAGGAAAAAAAAAAAAAAAAAAAAGTGAGATACAGCCCTGGAGAGAAGAGGGCTTCAGGAGAACTGGTTGATAGTAAAGCATCACCCCTTCCAAGCTCTAGTCCAGCTGGAAATGTGTTTGCTTTAAAAAGATAAAAACACAGCACCCAGCACTACTGCTCAAGTTTTTCTCATTCAGCATCAGAAATTCCTATTGTTACTTAGGCTTGGTCAGACATGGGGTTTCTACTTGGGACCAGGCCATTCTAGCTCAGATATGGCTCCCAAGGCTACTGCTCCTGCTCCTTTGGGCCTAATTAGAAATTCCAGGAGACTTCACAACTCTGTGATCCTCTCACAGAATTGTATGTCATTACGCATACAGCGAGGATGTGCGAAGTATTTCCTTGTAATGGCATTTCTAAAACAGCATTTGAAAAGCCCCATGTCTGTAACACAGCTAATAGAATTACAATTCTCAGTACTTAATAAGTATTGAATAATGTAGGAAGAAAAAAAGTGACTACACCATACCGTGGCATTAGAGTCACCCTACAAACAGGCTTTTGTATTTTATTACTGTGCAACAGCAAGGCAACCTGCTTTATATTATTATGACTCACTTCACGGACAAACTTTTGGAACCCTTCCCTTTGAAACATGTCTCTGGTTCAACAGGACATAGCATGCAATAAATGTATTAACATTACGAAAACAGTCTTTCTACTGAGGAACTTAAAATCTTGACAGGCAAGACAAGAACCTGCCATCAGGCTCCAAAAGAACAAGTGTTTGCTGTCTTAAGTAAGATTATAAAAATTAACAGAATGAAGTGGTTCATTTCACGTGAACTGCAGCTTTTTGAAGGGACAGGTGAAGCAAGGTTTGCCATGCTTTGAGCTGGGCAGGTGCGGACCAACTCGGATCCTACAGGGTAAATGCAAGCACAAGCGGTGGGGGACTCAGCTCAGAGGAACAGCCTACAGGGCTACAGCGGGCTTCCAGACCAGAGGAGCATGATGCCTGCTCAACCCAAATCAAAAGCACAGGAACTCGAATTCATCCTCAGGTTTTCTTCTACGACACAAAATTTTACAGGGGCAAAACTGCTCTGCAGCATCCTACAAAGGATCCAAAGACTTTAAACTCAGTTTGTCGTACTTTGACATCAACCAAAAGGTTCTTCTTTCACTCAGATTTGTTCAAGTTTTAGTTTTTCTTAAGCTTTAATTCATGCTTGTCTGCCTCCTGATATGCAAGCTGCTTCCCCAGAGGGATGCTGGAAATCAGCACGGTGCAGGAGCTGCAGAAAATGAACTGCAGACTTGTCAGAACAAGGGTTCTCCTTGCATATATTTATATAATTTCTGGCAGAACACAGCATTAATTAAATAGGATCACTAAGCATTGCTAGAACTGCAAGAGTCAGGTAAAAAGGAGGAAATGAAGGGTGGGGGAACTGATATCTCCTCCTGATAAAACCACCAGAGTTAGTGACCTGAAGGATTCTCTTTCTCTCAGGTTCCTTTAACTTTCTATAACTATTTCTCAAGACAGTTTTCACTACAGATTTTCTAAGATAAAGTTCTAGCAGAACTGCAACCAAGTGAGTGGTGTTTGTAGATCTTTGGTTGCAAAGTAAATCTGCATGTCCTGCTACATTAGCCGGGCCATGGTACAAAGGCTCAGTATTTTCTTCCCCTGTTCTTTGTGTGCCCTACAAGGTACGGAAGCGATACAGCAGGTAAAAAGCAGATTCTGATCTTGGCACATGGAAGAGGCCACTCTCATTACTATAGATATGTACTTAATTTGTGCAGATACATTCCTAATATTTACTTTATGAAGCATGCAGCAGGAACTGTTATGAAAGATTAGCAGCCCCAAACTTTTGTTTTTCTCTAATCTTGCAAAACCCGAGTCACAGAAGAGAACACAGTGATGCAACAGGAATTCTTTTTTGCCTAAAATTTCAACATATCTAGCCACTCTAGTCTGTAGTCACCTTCCTACCTGTTACTTAGACCACATTAGCCCTAGTGCTCCAACTACGTGTCAAGAAATCTACATCAGAACAGAAACCAGAGAAACCAGCTTGGTGCTCAGCTGGAGCAAAAAAGACACACATTGAGTTAGGTTCCAGTTATTGAGCACGGGAGACAGGTAGCCTCAAAAAAAAGCACTGACTTTCACTAGAAAACAACCGAAATCACCACTCCAACTGGCACCGTATGAGCTCCTAAAACTGTCTATAAAACTAAAAACTTGCATAGAGATCAGTATGAATTTCACTATTTCTTCTTCTAAATCCGCTTACATTTTTGTCTTCCAGCACACGCTGTCTTCCTGATTCAATTACACACCATATAAAAATTGAGCCAGAATGAGTCATTAGACCCACCTTTGTTTAAGAAAAATAAAGCGTTCCTTGTTTGGGCAGCATTTTACACTTCTCAATTGCAGCATGAAAGCTACTTCATTTTGCCCAGTTTAAATGATGTTCAGATTTGCTGTTAATTCAGCATGGTTTTTCAATGCAAAGGAAAGATGATTAATAACTGAAATTACAACTTCTGAGGTCTAAACCTACAGTAAAGGTCTGGGGCCAGGGGTTATTACATAAAGAGCTGCATTATTGAGCCTTCTTCAACCTTTTGTTCAAACTTCAGCTGAACACAGATGCACCTTTGGCTTTTACAGTTGATTCAAGCTTTACATACACGTGGTAAAGACAAACTAACTTTTCCAGTGACTGTTGTAGAGTCCTTGCCCATTTTTTTTTCTTCAGATACAAGTATTTTCCGGTTTTGTTGCGTAGAAGGAAAACCTCTTGCCTCAGTTACTTTACCTCCTAGCACAGCCAGCAATTGCAGGCATTTCCTTCACTGAGGCTACCCCTGCATACTTGAAAAACCAGACACTAAGAAGCACAGACTTTGTTTCCCCCCCCCCCCTTCCAAACTAGGAATCAAACCCTAAACAGCTAAAACCCCAAAACCGCAAAGTACCTGACTGCAAGGTTCTCAGAAGAAGGTAGTCAATTCTGAATTGAGCTTCCAAAAACTTAAATCAGGCACTTATGCAAATTCCAGCTGAAGATAGGTTGTTTTTTTTTTTAGTAAAGTTACACAAAAGAGAAGCTGATGTTAATGAAGTATTAACTTAGACATTCAGGTGCATTCTGGGATTCCCCTGAAATTTTGTGAAAAGCACAGCTGAAAAGCCTAAAATTGGGGAGAGATTCACAAAACCCCCTTGAGTGAGGGAGGTTGTTCCCCCAGGCTTTCTCAGCAGAGGCTGGCCCAAAGGAGAACTGGGGGTACCTGCTTTGGCACCTCTCCTCTTCTCGTCCGTCCCCACCTCTTTGTTAGAGGCAGCGTGAGCAAGCGAGAGGTCAGCCCCCATGAAGAACCAAAAACCTGTTAAGCCGTCTACTGTAGCAGCTGCTCAGTTTCTGGGGAGACTTTTGAACTAAATTTTCTAACTGAATTTTGGTTTTCATCCAATTATAGCTTTATGTATTATAACCCCAACAAGACATCATCATCCAGTAAATACATTCATTACTCACTATTTTTACTGAAGTGATTAAAATCCATGCATGCTAAGGTATGAAACATTTAATGGTGTCCCACTTACAATGCTGGGCCAAACCCTGTCTGGCCCTTGTCTGCTTTCATGTTAATGTCCATGCACATGCATACTCTTTGGGTAAACTAGTACAAAAGTAAAGGGCTGAAATAATAAGCTTTCTTTTGAAACTACCTGCCAGTTGAGTCATATCCCTAGTTTCACATACACTGACTGCCCGATCCTGGCAGGCCGAGTCCCAAGGAGGTACCGACTCATGTTCAACACCACCCCACACCAGGTGTGCTTTCTGATCTCTTTTAAGGTGGCAGCTAAACACGCCTGTGGGTTTCACAGGCACTTGCACAGCCCAGGCAAAGGCAGCCAGTTGCAGTGCCCTCCTGCTCCTTCCTTCTCTAGGGAGGGCGCTGACAGGTACTGCCTGGCCTCGTGCCCAATTCGTCCCTCCGGAAGTCCCACGTTTCCCTTCAGAGCACTCCTTGAGCTCATCATATGCACTGCGCACAGGCTGCTTCTTTTCCAGTGTTGGCAATACTTATGGCAGTCAGATCTTAGCACCGGCACAGATGCTATGACCTTGCCATGTTCTCTTTTCTGAGTTCAGCTGCCTGCATGCAGCCATCCCTGTATGACATGATGTTATGAAGAGTGAAGGGTTTTGCATGTACATTGCTCCTTTCCTTAAAGCCTCCCTGTGCTTGTATAGGAAGAATAAGCGCTTATTGATCTATGCTCTTCTATTGGTAGGACAGGGGATGGGGGAATAAATAAAATAAAAATCTTTTTACCATTCTCAGACAGGAATGTTATTGTGCCGAACCCACTATGCGAGCTTTGTTCTGTTTGGTTTTCTAATTAGCTATTCTTAGCAGGCTTAGCTGCTAAATGCACAGCTGTGACTATAGAGTGAGGACCCAGCTGGCAGTAACCAGTGGTGCCTAATACTGAGCTTTGCTTCAGATAAACAAAGTACACAAATACAAACATAAACGGGTTTAATATCCGAAGCGTCCCCTGTTCAGCTGCTCGATTCAAATGTGTGATAGCACAAGTGTCTGTTCTCTGAATATGGTTGCGAACCACCACTCTCCAGCGGGGAGCACAGGCATGCCATGCAGCTCCTGCTGAAAAATGCTGCTCAGGATAGACAAAACCAGATCTATTTGAAAATAAATAAAATAACCACAAGAAGTGATCTTTAGAAGAAAGATACTGAGAAATGAACAGAAAGGTACACAGAATGTTTTTTAGTGGCCTAACTTTTTTAGCATCTTCTAAATAGCACTTCTCTCATGTGAGGTATTTAAATATTGTATTAATACATTTTAACTTCATTTCAAATTTTATTTTAAAACATTGCTTCAGCACAGGCAGTTAAAGGCCATATATATGCAACTGTATGACCTCAAATATCACTGAGCAAACAGGGTCCTATCATATTGCCAGAAAGCTATAAAGTAACACATCTGCCCACAGCAAAGCCAGAGCAACACCATCACTCTGGGCAAAGTTTGACGTTTGTATTGACGTGCCATGAGCTTGCAAGTCAGCTTACACCTGATGGCAGTATCTGCTGTGACAAGAAAAGGACACGAGACATGGCCATGAGCTTCTTTCTGCCTGCAGTGAGCAGAGGACAGCCCACACCTCCGTGACTCAACACCACCAGCTGCCTGCTGGCTCAGCCAAACCCTCTGCGGCGGCTCATCCGCACAACACGATGAAGGTTATTTTTTGGCCGACAGCCTTCCTGCATTTTAAACGCAATGACCACACGGCAAGCATACTGGCTCCACTGTATCAGGATGGCATTTGTATTATCAGGCACCATTTGGTGAACACCAGTCTTGCTGCTCTCAACCAGGACATGATCCTTCCCTCCCCACCACTTGCCTCTCAATTAATTGCGTCTCAATTCACTGCAGATTATTTGTTCTCCTTCCTCAGGTACAAGTTGCTGTCGATCACCCACTTCTCTATGGGGTTCTTGTAACTAAACTTACTGTTTCTGGTCTGTCCCCGCCCTTCTCTCCCTTGATTCTTCCTGCTGCATGAATTCAAACTGAAACTTTAGAAATGAAACAGAAAAGGTCACATTTTTAAAAACTCTCAACAAGCTATGTATCCCCTCTTCCCCAGATACACTGACATCGGCTGACCTGCACCACATACCATTAAACATCAACTTCAGTCTATTAATGAGACCCACTGTAAGCAAAAAAAAGTCCCTCCAGTTGATTTTAACATTATTTGTTCATATCAGCAATGAATAAGGCAATGCCCAAACCAGTAATTTAGGCATAAAAATGCATATGCAGATTATAGCAGACTAAATCCCTCTATTTTCTTGCTGGTTAAAGCCATCTGTAAAGCCACACTAATGCACTCAGCCACGAAGCAAAACATAACATCCGATCTGTCTTCTACAAGGTCTCCAAGCAGCGTTGAGTATGCTGTTGCCACAAATCACCCAAGAATGCTGTTGATAACAAAGTGCTTCTTTAATAATATTAGGCACAGATTCAGCCTTGCTGAGAAACAGATTCAGTGTTTTCTACCGTTTCTCACTAATTATTTGGTATGCACCGTATGTTTGCCTCATCAAAAATGCATTGAAAAAAATGTTTTGAAAAGTTTCACAAGGTTTTAAATATCTGGAGGGTTGCATTTTCTTGGCCCTGACCTTTGCCCATTTACAGTCCAGTACCAGAAGAATGCTTAAGTCCTTTTAACTTTGAAAAAGAATGAATTTCAGTCTCCAAACACAGGTACAAAACACAGCACCTTTGTCTTTTGTCCTGTATCTCAGCCCTCTCTAGAGTTACAGGCGTATCCAGTGAAGCCTCCAAGAATGCGGTCTACCCAAAACTAGAGGTCAACCAGAAAACTGCTGTGCAAGTACTTCCCTGATGCAACACTCTTCATCAAAAATCCATTACTCACCGGACCTCTGGCAAACACCCTGGGAAAGCAACCTTGCTTTGCAAAGGAATGGAAGGCAATTGAAAACAAGAAGCTTGCCCTTCAAGAGAGGTTGTTGAAACAGCTGCATAGTGGTAAAGGGTACAATAAAGGTATCCTCACCTCCAGGATTCAAATAAAAAAAATATTGTTGGCACTATCACAGAAGCACTCACCTCTTCAAAAATAAAATCTGCACATTCCTTAGCATGCAGCCCCTTCATATAACTTGTGAGCATGCACAGACTCACTTGGGTTTATTAAACACAAACCAACATTTTGTCAATCCTACCATTTCAGTAGATGCATATATAGCAGAAAGAACAAGTTAAACTCCGTGGGGATTATTTTGTTGGTTGTTTTTAGAAAGACAGCTTTAAGTGCAGAGAAATGCTTCTACTTTCACCACCTTTACACTTTCCACCTCCAGAACACTCGGTCAAAATGAACTTTCAGAACTACAGTAACAAGAAAATTGAAGAGAAGATGAATTTTAAACCTAGACCTCTGTGTTACAGCTACTGTCCTATAACCTCTTCCATAAATCCATATTATAAAGTAATTTAGGCAGGCAATTTTGTCTTTCACTGCTCCAGTACAACACCTGTACTCTGTGGATGGCAGATCTAACTAACAAGCAGCTTTGATTTGGACAAGTTGCTACTCAGTTCAGGTTGAAAAGCTTTTCTCTCTCCTCCCTTCTCCCTGTATTAAAATACGTACGTGTATATACACATACATATGATGTATTATATAAAACATACACGTTTTTAACAAGACAGTCATCACCTCTTCTTTAACAGGCATAAAAACAGCTGGTTTCCGAGTCCGTGCTGAAGCCACCATCTCTAGCCTTTCATAAATCCTCACCAAGCCTCTCCACACACACGGACACCCCAGCAGGTACAACCATGGGGCCATAAACTGGGGCAACTCCTGGGTCCCCCCCACGTCCACCTCCCAAGCCCAGGATTGTTTGTGGCAGGCACGGAGCGCAGCCTGAGGAAACCTGGTCAGGCACAACCTAGCTGCAGGAACTGGCAGCAAAGCAGCAGGGGAAGTTAATGTTTGATTGCAGAGGTTAGCGATGGCAAAACTTCATTTTGACATGTTTTTGTGACCCAAAACAATCCTGATCTGGGTGAGGTACAAATCAATGCTTTGTCATCTTTAGTCAGGGACTGCTTATCCTGCCTCTGGCTAAGCAAGGTCATTTGGACAGTCTTCCCAAAAAGTGTGGGGGGGGTTGTCCAAGGAGAATTATTTGCAGCTTTGGTTCATCTCCCTGGAGAAAGGAGGAAGAGCATTCACTGACAGGATTACTCAGCCAGGTAATGAAAGCCTTAATTATTTCAGGACATTTGTATAGTGAATTTACTGAACAATGGACAATGAAAAAGGTTACTGTACAACAAGTTTCAGTCGAACATTAATCGGTTCCCCTAAGCTACGACTCCCTTGAAGGCAAGTTTGTTTGGCAGACGGATGCTTTGTTAGAAGCTGAAGAGGTGTTACCAATTTTCCTAGCACTCTTCAAAAGGTCAGAGAAAAGGCGCTTGAAACCACATTGCTGAAGAGGTTGTGTACTACCTACTCTCAGCTGCTGAAAACACTGGGGCAATGAAACCATGGATGACAGTGGTGGGTGGGGACTTCTCTTCCCTCACCTGTCCTGTCCTTCCTCACAAGTCACCGATCCCTTCCAGGTGACCCTGCCACACTCAGACACTTCACTGCCGTCGAGGACGGCTGCCACCTAAAGCTACCCAGCAACAGGATCAATAAACACCCAAGCAGAGTATCAGCCAAACACAAGGTAATCTGCTTCACCTAAATAACCTTTAAGCAACTAGGACATCTGACAAGAAAAGTTGGCTTGATTATTATTATTATTATTTTTTAAATCAATAACATTATTCATTAGGCTTGCTGGTCTTGAATGTCAGCTCTGAACACATCGCTGTTCAAGCTGATGCATGTACCAAATACAAGAGAAAAAAAACTGCATCTGGAAATATGATCTTACCTTTTGTTTCTCCACGATATTAGAAATTATAGTATGCCAGAGAAGACAATCATGGAAATAAAATTAGCTCATTATTTGTCCTACATACAGCTTAGCCTTAAAAACTTGCAACTGACACTCACCATTAAAGCACTGCAGATTACCAAAGTGAATTAATTTTGTTGATTTGTGCACTTCAACGTGAAAATGAATAAGACCATTCTAAAATCAGAAAACCTGTTTACAGTAATAGCTTTTATTAACCTTTTTTTTTTTTTAAATGAAGGAAATAATACCTTCTGCTGCTTTTAATTTTCATCGTTTGACCTATGCAACACCAACACCAAACCTTGAATTCTCCATTCCCAGTGCATGCAATCATTTAGCTAAAAAAAATATAACCACATTATACGACTATCCACGAACCAAGACAACTTGGTTTTTGATGCAAGCACAGGATTGCTGAAGGCCAGGAATGAGGACTTCCATTCCCAAACACTTGCAGAGGTTCGGTATTTGCCCCTCAGAGTGCGGGATGCCAGCTTATGTACTCAAAGGACCTCCTTCTGAAGCTTTACTGGAGATACCGACCTGACTTCTGAAAACATCACGGCATCCTCTTCCCCCTCTCTTACTATCTAGGTATGTGCTGAGTCACATTTCTTCCCAAATTTGAAATGCAACACTACAGCTGGAATAGATGTGGTTCATCAACCTAGCAATACTGCAGCATCTAAGACTGGAGATTACAACAGTGAAAAAAGGCAATTTTTATTTCTGATGACTGTACCTAAGGAGCTCAGATTATGTACTTCCTTGTGTAGCAAAAGATCAATAGTCAGTGGTGATGAAGCTCTACGTGGAAATATATTTAAGGGACAGAATACATGATTATATGCTACAGTACAGAATTCACACAGTGGCCCACATCTTTATCATCCTTATAAGATGTTTTGCCTCCCCAGCTTATACATCATGTGCATTTTAAAAGAGCTCTAGAATTGCTTCACATTGCCAGATATTTATTGTTAAAAGTAGCTCCATAAAACTATTTTCCCAGTCCTTTAAAACAAAAAATAATAAAAAATGGTACTAGCAATGCGCTAAAATCTAATGCTGCAGTTTGCAAGAGCAAGCTGTAAAGAAATTGTCCTTAATGTGAATGAAATAAAAATCTGATCTAAGAAATGCCTCCTTATTCTTCCACCAAACTGTAAAGACAAGTCAACTAACACCAGTCTAAACAGGCAACTGTCTGCAAGACTCAAAAAGCTTTTTAATAAAGATATTTCAAAGCCACCAATTTGTTACCTAGATCTAGATGAATACAGTAGCAAGATTAGATAAGAGATCTACAGGGAGGAGCAAATAAATTACTCTAATTACTATTTGATGACAACTATGGCTGAAAGGATAGCTTTTACTTCTGAAATGTGAGCATCCTCCTTTGCAGTGTAAA
Organism: Stictonetta naevosa; assembly: GCA_011074415.1. Lineage (NCBI taxonomy): Eukaryota > Metazoa > Chordata > Aves > Anseriformes > Anatidae > Stictonetta > Stictonetta naevosa. The sequence goes on from CM021700.1 coordinate 32,505,786, forward strand.
TTTACTGAGGTAGAAGAGAATTAAAAAACAAACTGACGTTTGTTTCTCTTTTCATAGCAATAATAAGTGGCATTCAGTCCAAAAGAAGCACAGCAATAAAGGAAAGCAGGATATTACAAAAGCAGTTAAGAGGCTTTAAAAGCTGTGCAGGTATGAAGAAAGAAAAGCTCAATTTGCATGTCAGACAGTATGCATGATTTTACTTTCAGTGATGTTTTTGACAAATGCTAATACAGATGATCTCACATACAACTGTATCCAAACAGTGGGATCCAACCTATGTCCCAACACACTAGTATAGACAACTGGTTGATCTAAGCAAGTCTTTCAAAATAATGTTTACCTTCTTTTCTTGCAGCACAGTTCCGTCCTCATTTTCTGTGCACTTTGCCCCTCCCTGACTACGCAGCTGGTATTTCCTGACGCTGCTGCTTAGCAGAGCCATAGGGTTTCTACCCTTATTCAAGGACATATCTTATCAGGCTGATTAATGCCTAACTACCTAACAACCTACTCACAAGATACTGATGCCACAGTAGAGGTTTCCCCATTGTTTCTTAAAATGTGCATTACTTCAAAACTCCAGTTTCACCTAGCTTAACAGGATCCCTCTGGAGAAGTGTTACAAGGAGGTGGCAGAGGAGCCTTTTTCTTTCTAGCTGTCATTGCCAGCTGACCAGAAAATACAGGTAACACCATACACTTTGCATTTTAAGTCAGCAACGACCTTAGAGACTCATATTTAGAGTCTGTCTCCAGCTTTGGGCCTTTTAAGGCAAGCCTACCCCTTTAAACAATTCAAAATGCACTATTTTTGCAGTTACCTGTACAAACCATGGACTCTTTGCCATACATACGTAAGTTTCTATTCATTTATGGGTAACAAGAGCAGCCACATGAACTGTCTTCTCATCTTCCACAGAGCACAGCACTCATGCAAGAAGCACTGCTGAAATCCATGCACTTTTACCAGTGAGCACAGCTCTGTAGCCACCACAGAAGATAACCTCTAACTATATCGAGCATTGTGCCTACCCTGAGCTTAATCTACCTGCAGCAAAGACCAGAAGAACAGAGGAGGAAATCTGTCACTGTTGTAAATTTCAGTCACCTCCTGCCAGAGCACCTCTCTGCTGAGGGCCAGCCTAACCCGCTATACAGGTTAAGCTTCCAGTTTAACATCCTCGAAAATACATCTAGCTTATGTGCACCAAGAGTACTCCACAGAGCCAGCATGCAGTACACAGGAGCAGCTGGGGGATTTACAAAACCCTTCCACAGCCCTGAGTCAAAAACATTAGCATAGATTAAACAGAGCAAAGCAAGAGTCAGGTCTCCCCCTCTCTGTTACACAAATAGCAGGCTGCCGCCACAGCCAACAGCTGCCCCCATGCCTCCCCCAGCAGACCAGGCCTGCGCCAAGCAGCCACCTCCAGCCCTCCTGAGGCAGGGCCTGGCCTCTGGGCAGCCCCCAATCCTCCTGAGACCGGCAGCCACAGCCTCTGGGCAAGGGCAGCCCTGTCACCCAGCGCTCCTTCCAGCCCAGCCACCACTGCGGAGGCAGCTCCGTGGCCGCCTCAGCCTCAGGCACGAGGCAGAAAGCTGCTGAAGCCGTTGTGGTGAGAGCTCCAGCCCCAGGACAGGACAGCAGCTGAAAGCAGTCATGGCACCAGCCATCCACTTTTCATCTGCCAGAGTACAGTGACAGATGTGAATTTTATCTAGAAAATGAATCAAACTGCCCAATTTACCTACAATACGTGCCACAGGAAGTGGAATTATGCATAGCAGCATAAATGTGGATAAGCGATATGATAAGAGATAAATGCTCTCACTTTCATATTTAATCAAAGCTCACACTTAATATAAGAACGAATTGCCCAGTAGCACTGAAAAGAAGGCAAAAAAAGTCTGTTCATAAATAGTCACAATTTGCTTTTGTGTTTTTCTTCCTTTAACCCCACTGCAATAAATATTTGCCAATACACACGCTACCTATAGGCCCACCTCAAGGTCACTGGCAGCCTGATTACACTGAAGACTCTACTTACGGTTCTGTCTTCTCCCATCACATTTCATAGCCACATTCATGGTTCCAGAGCAAATTTAGGAAGTACACAGAAGCAATTTAAGAAGGTTTAAAAACGTATGTATATGTTTGTATGTGTGTATAGACGTGTATGTACATAAACATGCATTTTTATACACACATAGGTATAGGCATAACCCTATAGTAAAACAGCAAAGTAAAAGTTTTCTGTTCACATTCTTCCATCTCATTTTATAGAAGAGAAAATTTCTGCTTGCTTTGGGGACAGTTAATTTTTACCCTGAAGACCAATCCAAAGAGACCATAAAAGACAACGATGAAAGCACCCAAATTTATCATGCAACAGAACAGACATTTCTCTTTTTACAGAAAAAGAAAATATCAGTTTGGAAAATGAACAGCTGAAATTCAATCCAGTCAGAAAGGCCGTCCTGGAGAGAGTATGGTTGAACTTTGTTTAGACAGCACAAGACCACCTTTAGTCTGCTATCTCAGGATGTCTGAGTGCTGACTAGTTAGACACTTTCTAAACATGTATCTATACATTAAGGGAGAGCTTCTTAAAGAAGCACTGTTTTGTTCACTAATACAATTAACAGGCTACCTGTTATGGGGACCCATCAAATGAAAACCATGCAAAATATGATGTTCCCTAACCTGAATCTGTTCTCCAAAAAACAACAATAGAAGACAATTGTATCCTCCTCCTGTTGCAATACAAAGAGATATGGGTAGAGACCGTGCCTGAAATTATCCTAAAGCAGCAGACCTTGCAAAAACATCTCCAAGCAGGAATCTGCAGCAGCCATCTTACTCCCAAATCCCCATTTGAGAGTTCACCTTTTTTATCAACTTCAAAAAAAAATTATACATACATATTTATATATATACAAATCACGCCTATCACCATATTGATAAACACTCTTTGGAACCACTCCGATGGCTTGGGTAAGAACAGGAGTACAGTGCTGTTAGTGCCTCAGCACTTCAGTTTCCAGCAAATTTGAAAAAAAAAAAAAAAAGCCAGAAGACTTTGCTTTCCTGCACGTTAGGCTACCTACAGGAATGCCCTAATCTGTGCCAAGCCTACACAGTCTGCCCACTTTGGAATTTCTGGGAAGATATACTGGATAGTAGCATACTATCAGACAAGCTCCTGCATGTTCAGAAAGCTCAGCAAGTGCTCAAACACAATGGAAGTTAAGCAGGGAAAAAAAAAAAAAAAAGAAAAAAACACAGGGAATTGGTACAGTGTTCCAAATCCTGCAGCCTGAAGCAGAAATGTCTGATGTTTTCCTGAGCTGGTGAAAAAAGGTACTGCTAGGTCAGAAAAGGAAGTGTAAAGAAGAGAAAACAACCCTTCCAAGACCAATTGCTGGAGGAAAAACAGATGAAAAGTGGGCCTGAAAGTTCTCATGCAAAAAGCAAAGGCCGAATTAGTCATTTTCAGAAACAAATCAGCGAGTGGTGCAGATCTACCTACCTACTGCCCAGCCAGAAGTGTCTATTATTAATCAACTCCAAATCCAGATCTATTTGTTTATGTATAGATAAATACTAAGCACAAATGACATGATCTGCTGTGAAATTTTGTTCTGCCTGTCACACTCACTATTGTGTTGCTGCTGAACAAAAGCATTCTCGGCTATCAGGTATCAAGACCACATGGTACACTGTATTAATCAAGCTTAATTATTAATCTGTGCAGCCAGGATATCTGGAATCTATCCATCCACTATTACTATTTCAGTCTGAAGTTCATTACCTGACAGCAAATAAGAGTAAATTTTTTTTAATCCAAATACAGCACTGGTGCCTCCTAAGTCAACTCACATCATCTCCATTTGTTCAACTTTATAGTTTCTTCATGCATCTATACAGCTAGCTTTAAAGACATTTTTTCCTATCGAACCAAAGGAAGCAAACTTCCCATAAAAACACTATCATCATGAAATTAAAGATGGTATAACCTATTAATGGGTTTATTTAAGCGTAAGTTTCTTCACCTGTTCATTCTTCTATTTTAACCCACACTTGGTTAGAAGTAATTTTCAAGTTAATGCGTACTGCCTTCTCCTCTCCTCTATTATTAAGCACTTAACTCCAAAGAAAAATACCTCCTACAACCACAAAAGACTAATTTTGATGAGTTTGCATCTCAGTTTCTCCCCCCACCCCAAGCCACTTCCAATTACTTCAGGGGTATATTCATTCCCTCTGAGAAACAACAAAATGAGCTCTAAATCATCAAGATACCAATCCCTCTTAAAATACATTGCTTAGAACCACCACTCATCGTATGAGGTAAACCAGATACCACAGGAATTACTGTAAAGCTCAGCAAACCTTACTTCTGGCAGCGGGCTGGCCGGTTTGGTCAGGATTCCTCCCACATAAACAACATTTGGTAGCGTGGGTCTTGGAAACTCCAGTGCTATATCAGTACAAAGCATCCACAGGCTGGATCCATGAACCAAGTCATACATGGACCGTTCTGGCAAAACCTTGTATTTCTGCATTATCCTTTCATATTTTGGCAGAACCAAAAAGCTGACTCCAAATCTTGAAATAAGATACACAACAGTATTTTTAATCCTCTCAAATAAGTTCATGTGATCTGTGAGTAGCGAGTTAAACTCTGGAACGTAAGAGAGGGGAGCTGGAGCACCCACTTCTGCTGGATACCAAAGGCCAGTGGAAAAGACAGCGTACTTAACCCCTAAAAGGTGAGCTATAACAAATCCACACATCTCATTGGGATCTACCAGGAGCAGGTCAAATTTTTCCTGTTTCAGGGTACGCATGAGGTTTTGGTTGCCAACAATCATGTCACAGTTCTTGGAATAGTGGTCCAGGATATCAAACAGTTCCAGGGCCGTCAGTCTCCCAGAGAAGATACTCCTCATCTTGGACTGGAGAAAGTCATCCGAGGTGCTGCTGTTAAAGATCCCTGGGTAGCGCTGAAGTCTATAGTGATTAGATGGAGGAATCTCTCTGCCCTCAGAGAGGAGAAACACTGTCTGGTGACCTTGGTCATGCAAGGCTGAGGCCAGAGTCTTAAAAATATAAAGATGGCTTTCAAACATAATTGGCGGCACAACAACGATTTTGGCAGCCCTTGCTATCCCAACCGCGCTCCACAGGAGGATGAAAGCTGGAGTGTACGGCTTCATAGCTGAAACAAAAAACAGAAGCATTACATCAACAGAAAACAGGTTGGTACATTACCTAGGAATTAGGGGGAAAAACGTTATGTAATGTAACTCAGTAGACCCATGAAAGCTAACCACATCTCCCTATCTCAAAAATATCTTTGCAACAGTCAAGGGGAAAGAACAGAGCTGCCAGGCTTCAGAATACATTTGGTAGTGCTCATTTTCCAGCAAGGTCTGCTTTTCCCCCCCTTCCTCCCTTTCCATCTGGAACAGAGAGTAGACGAGACTTCTTCCAGCACAGACATCAATAGGGCACCTGCACTACATTGCAGGAGAACTGACACAGACGATGAGGCTGGTACCCTCCACGGAGATACTGCGCATGTTGCTTCTGAATTATATATGCAATCCTACAGCTACAAGATCTTGTAGTCAGCTCAGAAAGCCAGATCCTGCTATGTTTGGGATTGTATTTAAAATCACAACTGCATTACTGTCATCGTAGTATACTGAGTGAATTAAGTATTCCTGAAAGGCACCACACGCGAAGACCCAAAGGCTAGAATTCCTCGTTTATTCACACATCAGATTCAAAGGATGAATGTGTCATTTATTATTCCTTTCAGCATAAGATATAACACTTTTACAGATAAATTTCAGTCTCGCACCCTGAACTGAACTTCTAATATGACAATTCTTACTTTTTAGTTTGTGTTCACTGTACTGAAACCCACACCCCCCTACTGTTGACATGGTTATGAGCACTACTGCTGCAAGTGCTTCTGATGGGCACCCACAGCCTTCAGGCTTACTTTCTGATTTAAGGATGGCATTTTCTGCTGTTTTATTTTCATATAAGCTAATAAGGATTAAGAAGATAGGTTTTTCCTCTAAAATGACATGGAAATTCAGGCAATGTCTTTATTGGTTAGTATAACACTGATCAGCCACATCGGGATGGAAAATCAAAAGCTGGCAGGAAGATGTTACCAATAAGAACCAACGTGACTACTTTAATCTCTCAAAAATTGCACTCTGTGTATGAGAATAAATGAAATAAAGGGAGTTATACCACATACACAAACATCCACATCAACCTCCACTGAAGCACTTCTACAAGTGCTGGGCTCTCCAGCTGCTTTAATCGGCACTTGCACAGATACCCAGGCATGAACTCTACTCTACACCAAAAACAACATCACTTTAAAGGCAGTTCTTGACAGTAGCAGGCTTCAAGGGAATGGGAAAAGAATTTTCCTTGTGTTTTGGTGAATAAAGCCAGATGAAAACAAGACGCATGAAAAGCATGGAGAGGGCATGTCAGAATGCCCCTCAGTCACATTAACTCTCTTAGTACAGGGAATCGAGGACAAGCCAAACCAAACAATCTGCTCTTTTCTCATGCCAAACCAAATCTATGTGAAAACAGGAGTCTGTTACGGTGTCCTTTAGAAATAAGCAGCACATAAACTGATAGTGCTACTACTCAGGCCTTGTTACCTCCTTACAGTCTTCTCCTGTAACCCTCCTACAGATTGCTTCGTTTGTTTGTTTTTTTTGTGTGTGGTTTTTTTTTTTTTTGGTAATGTTAGGTGGATTACCAGCTCACCAAAAGAGCACCTAAATTGTATTGCTACAATCTAACGTGGATGTTTCTGAATTACGTCCCATTTTTTTCCTACTCCAGATTCTGCAGCTTGCTTGACCTCGAAGCTTTTATAAGCAAGCAGATTCTAACTTAAAGCTGCAGAATTACAGCAAGGTACATAGATTACTTAAATCACATTTCTCGTGTAAGAAGTCTTCTTACTGCACTTAAAATCTGTTCCACGCTTGTCTTCAGAGAGCATTAGCCACCACCTAGGAGATTACTGACCAGCGCTTATGAAAATCCTACCAACTTATTACCACCAGCAGCCATCTGCCTGTGACACACAGGTACACACAAAAAAGTTCACACAGGCAAAGAGATGTTTTTTCCTCCTTTTGCTGTGAAAAAGCCCACACCAGGAAGAGCCACAGTAAAACCTTATGGTACCCACGAGCAGGTAATAAAGAACTGAAGCACGGAGAATTCACTGAGATCCCCCCAGTACAACACATCCATGGGCTGAAGTACCGCTCCGGGAAGAACTTGGAGAAGCTTCACTGTTTCTAGGCTCAAAGCACAATTTTTACCAAGATAATACTTCAGGGGAAGAGAGAGGAAATTACCTGCTGCAAATATTACCAGTGGCTTTTAAAAATCTTTACTAGGTTGCATTCTTGTCTGACATTGGATGAGATCAAGTTGTTTGTTAAGCTGCCTCAATTAGGGTGTCAGAGGTGACACTAAAACACCTCCTCCCCTGCAAACAGCAGTAATTAAATCAAACAAATTAATAGCCCTATTCATTCTCTAAAGTTCAAAAAAGCATTTTTTCTACAAGAGGAACAGCTTGCCTCTCCATTTTTTTCTTAAAAACTGTTAAAACTTAGACAAAAAATGAACGATAACACCAACGCTGAGAAAAAAACAGAGTCCAGTACTGCATGGACTCATTACTTCTCACTGGTTACACTTCCAGCACAAATGCCAGACCTCACAGACCACTTAAAGCATTAATTGCCTTTTGGGTCCAGGCCTTGGCTTTAAAAAAAAAAAAAAAAGCAGCACCCCACGAGGCTCAGCTGCCCTCCCGAGAGCTCCCAATTTAAGGATGTGACTACCCAGGCCCCCGCTAACTACCTCACTACTCACCTTGTTTCACTCCCACCTGTGGGGCTGACAGCTTTTACAGGGCAGCAGGGGGCTGTGTAGGGGAAGGACGAGCCTGTCCCGGTGCACGGCTCACTGCGGGCACAGACACTGCAGGCTCAGCTACCGCCATCAATGCTGCTGGAGGACAGCATGCACTGTGTAAGCTTGGTTTTAAATAAAAATGGTTTATCAATGAAATACAAAAGGAAAGTGATTAGTCAAACTTGGAAAAAAAACTATTGATTACATCTCCTCATGCTATAAGCATTCCCGTGGTATAAGTTACTGCTTCTGTCAATAACAGGGATGTTACAAAACCATAAATGGATTGGGAAACGCAGAAACAGTTAATGTTTCAGAGATCACTGGGAATCAGAGGTAACAGAAGCCTAAGGGTACTCCGTGATCCAACCGGCTGCCAGATGCAAGAGCCCCATGCTGTACTTTGATCTCCTGACCTGACATGGGCTCCAAGCACAGCACGTCTTAGTGAGCATGCAGGTACAATCCTTAGCCCTAAGGCATATTTTCCACTGCTTCATCTCTGCACATGCCACCAAAAGCCACCCAGAATTACCTCTGCACTTCCTTAGGATGCTTACAGTACCACACCACTTCTTCAGATCCCCGCTCTCACTGCACAGCGCTGCTTTAAATGAGAATACATGGAATGACTTAATCTTTATGAGCCTCCCATAAAGCACGAGCTAGCTAACATAGAAATATGTCAATATAATTACAACCAGTTATGAAATATTAGTTTTTCCTCCCCTGCTGTGTATCGATGATAACAGATGACACTCCTCTCTAGAAGCCTTGCAGCACCTTCACTACTCAGAACTGTTACAAAATGCTGTGATGGAGTTCCCCTTTTCAACACAAGCATCTTTCACAGGGTACAGGGCCTGCCAAACTACAGAGGTAATAAACATGTGTCACTATTAGAGAAATGCCCGCTAATGGACATTTTTTACTGGAAGCAATGGCATCGACCTTATATTGCACTCAACCAAAGTCTCCACCTGTGGTGGGAGCCCCCAGGATGAGGCCTCGTAACTTCATCCTTTGGCCAGCCCCAGGCTGGGAGCTTGCAAGGTCTGCATCGAGCACAAGCAAGGGCAATATGCAACAGCACTCAGTTCACCAACTAACCATGCTCCCAATTCCCATTTTGCAGACCAAGTAGCAGACACTGAGTGAGCTATCACTAGCAATAACACACAACTCTGTGCGTTCAGCTCCCTGCCATCAGCCAGGAGTTCTCTGGAGACCGGAGCATGGCACAGAGAGCTGCTGATGCCCATCTTGATGGGAATTTCCAACTCAGCTCACCTCTGAGAGCCACAAGGCTCATTTTGATGCCAGCCCATCGAAACTGTAGCACAGTGACTCTCATCATCCACAAACTCCCAGAATAAGCCATGGGCAAAATATCTAAAAGGGATCAACATCCAGCACCACTGTGTTCTGCTGCTGGATCCGAGGGATCCTATGAAAAGGAATTGTCAAGTGTCTGTATAGTAGGAAGGAAAAAAAAAGCCAAAGCCAGAGGATGACGTTTCTCCATCATAGTTAATAATATAAAAAACATTTTGTATCTCTGTCCTAAGTCTATCTGCCTAGAATTTGCCTGCACAGAACAAGATTACCTTCTGGTGGCATATAATAGCCTTTTACAGCAGAAGGCATAAAAATAAGAAAGAACAAAACCCAATTTTATTATTATTTTTTAAATACTTAAGACAGTTACCACTGAATGGAAACCCTTTACTCCTCTAAGCCAAAAAGCAGGAACAGGTATGGAGAATAAGGAGATGTAAGGAGCAGCTTTATACAAGTAAAAGCAACTGCTGTCTGTAAGGAGTTCAGCTCTTGGAAGAAGTTAAAGAAACACCAAGAAGTTAAACATTAAACCTATTCCAATGGCTTCTCATAAAGTTAATGGCTTGCATGTCGTTTTACAAATGGAAGAGAAAGTACAAGTTTTAATGTGGGCTGCAGAAAACCAAGCACCTACACAGAGGACTGTTGAAGGGATGTTTCCAGCTGATTAAGAGTTCTAATTCCTGGTTTATTTTTACTTTAACAGAACATGTTACTATTCACCCAGAAAGACAAAGCGGGACTGAGAACAGGAAATGTGACTGTGCAGATAAGAATTCCGTGTTTTATTCGTGAAGGCCCTACACAGGAAAATTTGGAAACACAGAAAGAAATGGAGTGACGTTTAACTTTATATGAATTATACAAAAAAAGTCTTAATGCTTAAATTAGTATTTTAAAATGGAACTAATACTATGTTTGTATTTCAATCCTAAAAAAGATTTTAAATCATCCATATTCATAATTTATGCAACAGACAGTTACAGCACTGAAATACATACCGAAGGTAAGATTTACTGCCAACCCTTAACAATATGCTAACCACCCTGTAATTAAAACCCGGACTTTTCTCTGGTTTCTTCCACTGGCTGCCTACCTGCCTATTTCTGAATCTCCCAGCAATACCCACCCATTTTCAAGCCAGCAATACTGTTTTCAGTGTGGTTCTTTTTTTTTTTTTTTTTTTTTCCCCCTAGAACAGTCCCTAGAAGCCAAAGCATCTCTCATGCACCTTGGCACTCAGCACAGCTGGAACACAAACTGTGAGAATAGTTACCACTGCTCAAAAAAGCAAGCAGTATTTACACATAGTAGTAAAGCAGTACTTTTTAGTCACTAATAACATAACTCTCCTCACTTCCAAAGAAGCAAATGAAGTTTACAGACATGGAGTTGCATGACAGGAGCAAATTTTTCAAGTCCTTTCCTTCCTTTCAGCCTTTCTTCAGATTTGCTATGGTTGGCTGAGTTTACCTGCGCAGTTTGGTCAGAAGACTAGGACCTAGAAAGGTGCCCTTCATACCAAATAGCAGCACTGCACTGACAGCAAAGGAGCAATCTTTCCAGCCACCGATCACTCTCATCTTACCTGAAGGTTTCCAATTTCTCATTACAATTTAACAGATACCAGTACGCATTAAAAAAGCAGGCTTACCAACTAGATTTTCACCTCTGCAAGCCCAAGTGCAGATGCTGATTAGCACTGAAATGACTAGCTGCAAGTGGGAAGCTAATGAGGTGCGTCGCAGAAGTATAATTACCAAAAAGGGGGAAATTTGAGATTCACGTGCATTTCAGCAAACAGCACTCACTGCAAACTGCTAACATAGTCCTTGTAACATACAGATTCATTACCTGAGCCTTGCTCATAGTATTGTCCTCTCTCTCTATTATCAATTAGTTATATAGAACTCAGTATTTCAGAAAGGAGAATAAAAACCTTACTTTTAGAGCTGTCAACTCATGAATGACCTGATCTGACTTGAAGAAAAGGCAGGAAAACAGAAAACTTTTGTGGACAAAGAAATTAGGCATATTTATCATTGAATAAACTGAAATGCAAGTTGCAAATCTTATGCAGGTTCCACATCGGGATACACTGCAGAGCAGGGTGCTTTCAATCACTGAGTCAGATTTGACATCACCTAACCCACCGGCTCACATCTTGCCCCCACCGGGGGCAAGAAACCAGAACCATAAGCAAGACAATAAGCAGGACAGCGTCACCTCACCAGTCAGTCCCACCTTACAGTGCCCATCACAGGTATCAACACACGCAACATGGTTTTCAGATAGTGTGCCTTCTAGCTGTAGAAAAAAATGTGTTGTGGAAAGCACGGTGTGTTAAAGGCTGCTCTAGGCTGTGGCTGAAAGCCAACAGGTTACTGAGAGCACCAGAAGCTCCCTGTAAAGCACTGGCAGCTACTGACTGTGGGTTACTACTGCTCTTCATAAAACTGAAGCATTAAAGAGGAGAAAGAAAGAGCACAGATTATCTTGGGCAGTGAAGCGTGAGCCAGGCCAAAAAGCAGGTTGTTACCTGAAGCATTACCCACGTTACCCAATTTATTGGAGCCCCAGTGCTGCACTGCCTGTTCAAAATCCCATCAACATCCACCTATTTTATGTGCAAATCTGTTTGCTTTCACTGTTATTAAACAGTTTCACAGATAAAATATGGTATCCAGCCTCCAGAGGCTTGTAAACATTTCAGTTAAACAAATAGAGAGCCAAGCCCTACAGAGCTAGTTGCATGACCAAAGGCCCTGTAAGCAAAGCATTTTATCAAGCCCAAGATAGCAAGGAATGACTAACAAAAACCATTTACACTTAAGTGTAAAGCTGAAAGAGGAAGAAGATATTCCAAAACAAATAAATGGTTCTCTAACACTACTCACAGGATGATTCAGTAATAAAATATATGCAACCCAAAGCAAGCCTCAGCTCTATCAGCCACAAGCAAACAGTTGGTATTAACAACAAAAACACGAAATACACACACAAGCATGAATGCAGTGCATTACTTACAGCAGGGAACAAATGAAATAAATGAACAAATTAAAAGTGAACAAATAAAAGAACAGGTCTTCCTTTCTATTTGTGATGTCCTCCAAGACATCGCTTAAAAAAAAAAAAAATTCAGGTTCCCCTCAAAACATTTTCTGTAATGTTTAATACCAGCCCACTTCAGTGTTTCTTGTCAAGCACTGGTATACAGAAATGCCACATTTTGAAGATACTCACTGACCAAATCATATGTAATAGCGTAGTCAGAAGAGGATCAAATCATCATAGAAACACGAAGATTTTTAAATAAAGTGACATAGCAGATAAGGGTAAGACTAGACCCTGTTCTTCAATCTGAAAGTTGACTCCTACACCTTTAAAGCTGGCAATTGCAAAACACACTCAAACCTATAATCCCACTTACTGTACTGTATGTATTCTGTAGGTAATAGGAAGTATGATGCCATAATCCTTTAGGAGCATTAAAGGAAATCAGGCCCATAAACTGACTGCAGGCAGCACGCGGCAGCTTAAGATTAGGAAGTAACTGCTACTAAACACCCCATGTGCTCTCAGAGATAAAAGCATCAGAAATTTGTGTACGTACAGGGCCGTGGAACAGCAAAATACATTGTCTAGGAAGAGATTCTGTTAACACGGATTGCAGAACCTTCAGATTTATATTCTTCAGTTTTTCCTATCATAGATCTTGCAACAAATTACTGAGGTAGCGCACGCTGTGATTGGTTTTTTTTTTGTGTTGCAATGTTTTAGATAAGTACTGAGATTTGGCTTGTAACTACAGTCTCCTGTTTCAACCAAACGAATAAATTAAGATGTTATTGGAAATGATTAGAAAGAAATGGTGTGCACACAAACATGGACGGGCCTTTGCATTGACTTTGTGCAGTTTATTCAACTACTGCATTCTTCTACTCAGTGACTGAAGCATTTCCATGACTTCAAGAGTGCCACATCTACAGCTGAGAGGAAGTTTTACAGACATGACGAGGCTGCTGTAAGCATCCATCACAGACCCACTGTGTCACTTACGCAAACAGCAAAGCAGTTATGAAGGAGTCCACAAGCTATTTAATTTATGAAGTCCTTTTCAGTGAGAGCTTGTGTAACAGGTTTTTGTAACATTTGTAACATTAATGTAATAGGTTTTATTAAACACAGGGTTATACCTAAGCTTTTTGAGAGCTGTGCAAAAATAAATAAAAAATGTCACTCAAAAGGTGACATTCAAAAATATAGGTTTTAGAGTTAGCAGGCAAAACACTGAATAGACATGCTAGTAGGTAGATTTTATTAAAAAGATTACATGGGAATAGAACTCGCATATAAGACAATGCCTTATTAAGATGAACACAGAGCAACAGTGACTGAGGTCTAACGTTCCTGCTAGCACTTCACCACTGGCTTTCTGAAATAACTGCTGTAATTAGCAACTTTGTGGCCATGAAAAGTAATCCTAAACATCTGAAAAGACTGATTATCTCTAAAAAGATCATCTTTATTACTCTATGAATATATTAGAAATTCCTACAAGACGGGTAAGTTATTAACCGTAATATATTCAATCTTTTAAACAAAGTCACTTACAAACCACAGCAAGACCCACACACCTCAGCATGATAATGCTGCAATATTAACAGTATTGGTATCAAAGAGATTCACCTCGGGATAAACGATTCACAGAGCAGTTGTGGTTGGAAGGGACAGAGGCACCCTCCCAAATAACTGCATGAAAGTGAGCTCCATAAACATTTTTCACCCTCTGAAACACTCATGTTCCTAGAGCTGGCCGACAAGCTAAATCAACAATTCACAACTGAAGAATGGATTTTAATAACTCCAATAAGAGCAAAGAGGGCAAGAGCAGCAGGTGGTCTTTTGTTCTGCTGTGTGCCTAGCCATTTACACAGGGGACCTGAAGCCCACTGGAGGGCCAAGGCTGGAAGGGGACATGCAGAGACATCAGCAGGCAGCTCATTGTTTTGAGCCCAGACCGGAGGAAAGCCCAGCACATGTGGCATGGCAACGGAGCTGACGTGCTGCCCTGGGCCTCAGGACAAGGAGGAAACACAGCACAGAAACCTGAGGAATCAGTGGGCTGCTCCGACACCCCTACGCCTTCATCCACAGACGGCTCTGCTGCAGTAGCGCCCCGTATTATGCAGGTCTTTTCTGTGCTGTCTGGGGTTACTTCATCCCCACCTCCTGTGCTGCCTACACACAGTGCAAGTCACCTACTTTAAAGTGTGACACCTATATTCCTTGTGAGTGAACCTGTCCCTAAAAAGCGAGTGCTCTCCCAATGGCACGGTCCTGAGGTTGCTTATGGCAACACATGCAACACTGTGCCACCAGGAACTGCAGCTGTAAGTCAGGGAGGAAAATGAAGAAATCCTGTTTTTGCAGTGAGAGAAAAGGATGCCTCCACCAATGGGCCAAGCATTTCACTAGGAGGGAGGAAAAGTCACCCAAAAATCCTTCCCTTTCTCACTGACATAAGCCGAAATACTGGTTTCACTAAGCATCAAAAAAGAAAGGGGGGGGGGGTAAGTGAAACCTACCTAATCTTAAACACTTATCAGTGCCAAGATTCTTCTCTGGTAAAATGACTCTTTAAAGAATAGGGTGGAAGAAACTGCAGTGCACAGTTCTGTTTCAAACTTGACGTGACAAAGCCTATGTAAGCTACCACAGAATCATCTAGGTTGGAAGAGACCTCAGGCAAGAATAAAGTCTGCCTCAAACAATCCTCACAATCTGAAACAATACATTCCTTCTAAGCAAATGTTTTATGGGGACTTTATTCCAACCTTGATAATCCTTTGGAGGAGCAGGGGGATTCTTCATCTTTCACTACAGCTAGCTTCAGCTTGGTACAAGCTCTCCCTCTCCCTGGTCACGCCATCACATGACACCTAGAAGCACTGAGTAATTCTTTGTTCTGTTTGTGACTTCATCCTATAGCAAATAAATACAGTTTAATAAGCCACACAAACAGAATCACAAGGGAAACCATGGCGCATTTGTTACTGCAGAGGGAAATAATACTTTAATCAAAGTTAAAATACTTTATTAAATATGTTTTCCTCTAATTCAGCTGAATTGCATTGCCAGAGATCATATGCAGCAAAAACTTGTACTCCAATGAGATCCAGCTTGGACAGTCTGTTCAGCACTAGGTTGCTTTGAAACGTTTGCATCGACAGGCAGGTTTTTGTTACTACTTTTTTATTTTCTGCTTTCAGATATGTGCATGTTTTGTGGTGTCTGCTTTGAACCAACTCCTAGTATGAGTCGATAGTTTAGAAAGAGAAAAAATATGCACACAACTGCTTTTCTCCTACTGAATACAATGCTTACGGCCCCTGATCTTAAAAGCCTATCAGAATGACAGAAGACAAAAATCAACTCAGGAACCTTCTTAAGAGGTACAGACTGCACTCCAGCAAGGGTTAAGAAAAGATTCAAGTTTATGCAGCTACTGCATAAGCAATTCTAAATACACAGAAGCTTCCTGCCAGTTTCTAGTATCAGTAGTGGACTAAAATTGTATTATAACTTCAGAAAGGAAACAGTCTGAAGTTGTTTTTTTTTTTTTTCCTCTTAAAAAATAAGATTGAGACAATCTAAGAATTAAGTATAATTTTTTAATTTACAAATATTAAAGAAAAATGGAACTTGGATCCAACTCAGAGTCAAGATAAAGATGACTTGCAACTCTAAGAACAAGAGTCACAGAGGTCAATCTGGGTGTAAAACCAAAACAAATCAAGAAGCCATCCAGATGAGCACCAAGTGCTGCACAAGTGCTCGTACACCTACCCTTACCCAGTGAAATTCCACCTTCAGGAAGACGGATCATCTTAATCCACTTCTGGAAAGCAACTAGGACTTTTTGAACGCTACCACTGTGTAATAAGGAATAGTTGATGGTGGTTTATAACAAATATGCTCTCTTAACTACAGCCATACCGTTGAAGTAACTTGAGAGTCTACAGTAAGTTAAAAATTATGGTAACAATGCAAAATTGACCATTCCATAAAAGTGAGATTACAATAATTTGGAGTCTTCTAATCTTCTTGAGTGCTTTCATGAAAATAAAGTTAACTAACAAGCTAAGCAATTGCCAAAGTATCACAAGGGAGAGAAATTAATGATATATCACTACAACGGTTAAAGACTGTAACTTAAAGCTGTCATATTTCCAAGGTAGACAGAGCATACAGAAGAGTAGGATCCCTTTTACAAGATCCTCAAGCTTCAAATGAAAATTCTCAGTCAAATGTGGGTGAGTTTCCATGCAAGTCCTCGGGATTTATACTAATAGCTCATGTACAGACTTCTAGACCCCACAAGCAATGGATGCCCCAAACACCAGGCTGGCCTATCCAGTCATGTTACTAAAATCACCTCAAATTTTCCATCCCCAGGTCTCTAAAATGAAGAATTTCTGTAAACAAAACTTCCCACGAGTATTATATGCTCTATTTCATGTGAGAGACTTCTGTGCCCAAGTAACACCATACATAAAGGCACAGCTCTGAAGGTTCAGTTTCTTTGACCTCACTGAAATATCCCAGGGACAGGCAATAACAATCTTTCAATGACCAGCAAGGTTTAATCAACGGTCTAATTCTACAACAAATCTTTCTTTGTATTTATATGGCATACACATTTTATTTAGACCACTGTGACCTCCAATTTCCCTCAGGTGTAATAGGCTTAGTGGAAGGGAGCCCTAGAAGGAAACAGAAGAGATTCACATCTCATTTTACAGCAAGGTACAGAACAGCAGCAAGATTTACATGGCCTGTAGCTCACTTCAGAGTATCAGTGCAGCACAATCAGTGCATGAAGAACTGATGTGCCTCTTATACCACATGAGTATTTGCAGCCAGCACTACCCATGCAATAAATAGAATTTCAGCTGATGCCCTAAGACCACCAGGAATACACACAGATGTGACTTGGCAACCATGCAGCAACCTGAGAGGCACAACGGTGTAAAAATAATAATAATAACGCTGTGATCCGAGTATGCACTTGTTTCTATCTTACCAATCCACTTGTTCAGATGTTCCCATTTAGTCTCCTAGCCAAACTCCTTAGCTATCTGTTTGCTCTTACTGGGGGGAACAGCAGCCACAAACTGCAGCTTAACAAGTGCCAGTATGACACTGGAAAAGGTTACCAGAGAGCATGTGGGATTTCCACCCTTGGATCTGTTCAGAATTTGGATAAGAAAACAGCCACAGCTGACCCAATCTTATGCTGCCAACAATCCTGCATTGAGTGGAAATTTGTGTAAGAGCCTCCAGAGATCCTCCTAGCCAACAGTTCTGTAATTCTATGCACCTGCCGACTCGGCAGGCACCACAGCCTTTCCTTCCCCCAAGGGAAATTCCTGCAAAGGCATCACAATCTGCAGCACATGCCCTATCCTGAGTACTGCTGATGCCAAACTTCACCTGTGAGATCTTCACTGGCAGCAACCTCCTAGTCAAGAATGCACTTCAAGGTACTGCCACTAAGGTCGAAGTTTAAGTCTCAGCACACCCATGCTATACAGAAGTCGTTTTCAGCACTTGCTTACATTATGATAAGTTGGCAGAACTGGCTTCCCAAGCAAACGTACAGAATAAACATTTAACTACTTGCATACGGCATCTACATTCTCTAATGACTATGCCATAAAAAAGTTCTGAATCTTGTTAGTCTGAGACAGAACAAACTACTTCTCCAGTGCAGTAACAGCGAGTAAGATGGGGGAAAACAGAGTTAAGTACTCATTTGAAGGAATATTTCACTATATGGTTTCCAGCCATATGAAACATTAATGTATTTGGCACATCTCCTATGTTTGCCTTGTTATTCTTTGCATCTTTTTCCCATGTTTCATCTTAGACAACAGTATTTAATCAACTGTGATGAGGGTAGGAGGTACTTTTTTTTCCCATGAAAAAAAAGAGATTCAAATGAATAACTATATCTGCAGTCTCAGCGAGTTCAAGGAAAGGTGTAGCCGAGAGGAGAAATGCACAAGTGTGTTCAGAAGAGTACATTCCCTCACCAGGTGCTGCAAGTTGCAGAGAGCACATCCAGCCACACTGCTGAGTTGTCAGGCGCTGCTGGCTTCGCAGCTCTACTGCCCAGGCCTCCTCAAAAGCAAGCTGTGCACCTCCTCGCTGCTAAGTTCTTGTAATGTTCAGAGCACTACTCCAGCCAAAATCCCTGTCCCTAACCCACATTTCATTCAGACAAATATGCTTCTTTCACAGTGTTAGATAGGAAGTATCTGACTTTCCTCTGACCTTGAAATCTCTCATTTTAAACATTAAATCGGGGGGTAACACAGAAGTACTGAAAACAAAGTTAAGTACAAGTAAGTAGCAATGCAACTCCTGGCCACGCTTTTGTTGAAAATCATTACAATCCTTTTTAAATACCCAGACTTCATGAATCAGTGTATTTGGCATTAAATTACAAAACCTTATTCATGTGACTAATGTGAAAGTCAAATGACTTCCAGGTTGGGAAAAAAAAAACACACAACACCAAATTCAGCAGATCTGAAGGCACTGATTAAAATGCAGCTACAACCTAGTCCTTGAACCAGGGATTTAATGTTTGAAGGTTGCTACAGCTATGCAGTTAATTCCCATGTGTAACAGAAGTATGAAACGTCAACTTCCAAAAGACTGCTGTTAATGTATAGGTGAAAACAATTTTTCTAATTGTTTTAAGTTGTCTTAAATTAAGGAACTCTACCTTTTACATTCACATTGCTACCTCCCCTTAAAGAGAGTGCTTTACCCCAACAAGAAAATTCCATCTGTTTTTGTTCTTTTACAAAGCACATTGTTTCAACAGGGCTCATTTCCAACTCAGTGGAGAACCTGAAGCTGGCTATTAAATTCCTGACTTCCCAGTAAATTCTCCCTTCAGTTGTTGAGCAGGAGGGGAAAACACTCAAAAATCACTCACTTCTCATGAAGCTGAACCATCCATTCACAGGAAGCACAGCACAGAGCAAAGAGGAAAGCTGTACTTGTTTTACTATAGGAATAAAGTTATGTGCACAACAACTGTGCTACTTACGAGAAATTGTAGTAAGGAGTCAGGTTATTGCAACTCTGACCCATAATACTTAGAAAACTACACTGTCTTTCAACCCCTCTTTAACCCCTAAATCATAACTGTTACATTGACAGTTTTTTAAAAAACATAAGTTTTGGGGTATTTTTTCCCCATTTAGCATTACTTCCCAGAGAGAACTTTTTTGAACTGAGCTAGTAGCTATGCCTGTTGTAAAAAGTGTTAAATACTATTTCCAAGAGTTCAATATTCAAGCAAGGATGTTGCATGTGTTCTTTAGCCCCAGACACAGTTGATTATGTGCATTCTAACAGCTAAACAAGTACATTATTTCATAACAGCATAGGTAAGAATGCCAACATATTTAGGGGTTGAGAACACATTACATTGTATGTTAAAACATCACAATTTTAAAAGCTTCCAAAGGGACTCACTGCTTCTCCAGTACACTGGATCCAAGTAAAGAACTGCAATAAAAACCTTCCATGTAATTAGAAAAAAAGAAAACACATGATTTAGGAGCGAGAATTCTATTAAATGATGCTACTATATTTTACTTCCTGGAAAACTAGCAGAAGAGCCCTCTAAAATGCCTATTCATAAACAACACTGTGATCTGTATCAGAATGTCAGTTTTAAGAAGCCCAAGATACTTTCAAAAAAAAAAAAAAAAAAAAAAAACAACCACCTATGCTAAAAATTCTTAAAAGAAAACTCCAAGCAAGAGAGAGTGAATGATTTCAAATGCTTATCACGTATCAGCATTTGTCAGCCAGTTCTAGTCTCTTCTTAAATATCACTAATACTGAAACCGCAATAAAAGCATTTCTGTTAAGTTAGGAGCTGCAGAGAACAGATATTTACTGTAACCATCTCTTCAACATGACCTTACAACAAATGTCTCAAGACCTTTTAAAGCTGTACTGTGATTTTTCTAGTAAATAAGCGATAAGGGACTCGTTCAAGATAAAAAATAAACTGATGCGACTTCTTGGTACTAGCCTAAGGCAAGACGCCTGACAAAAACAGCGATGTGGAAAGATGCGCCTCAAGGAGCCCAAAGTGGAGAACACAAAGGAAGTTAGGTGTTGGCAATAAAATACTCAGCTGTCCAAGTCAGAAGTAACTCAGTTCATGCTCAGGAAGGTCAATTAGAAAATAATAAAGTCAGAAAAGGATTTTTTTTATTACAGTTATTAGTATAATTGCAGAAGGCGCTTGAAGTGGTAGGAGCATTTCAGCAGAGCACATCCTCCGCACAAGCCTCAACAGGCCTGTGTCATAAAAGGCCATACACAAACTGATGCACGGTGGCATCGTTTCGGGGATATGAGGCTTGCCACAGCACCTTCTTACTCAAGGTCTGCATGTGTGGTAACACACCACAGGGAGAAGACACAAATTTGATTATTTGTTTTTCTAGTCCTGGGAATAAAACATATTTCTAGAAATCAATCAAGTCAATCTGCATCAAATGACATTTGGAAGAAAATTCTCTTATTTTTTCTTTACAAACTAATTTATGTTGTTACAGTTCCAAAGCACCCCCAGCATTCATTTGCTAGCTCAAACACAACTCCTCCAGGTGAATCCATTAAGACGCTTACCGTTCCAAATGGTCGAACAGGCTTAGAGCATAACCTCTCAAGTCTTTTAGATATGATAAATATGGCACCAAAGTCTCACAGACTACGTTCCATTTCTCTAAACAGGAACTAATTTACCTAAGTGCATCACAGCGGACCAATCCGCAGTTACAGCAGCATCCTTCCTGACCTTAGACCAAGCCCAAATCCAGCGGTGACTCCACAGAACTGCAACAACAGCCTGCAGCCACGCTCCAGACCAAGCTGCCACCAGCACGCAGAGCTGACCCGCTGCCCTCTGCCCTGCGTGGCACAGCTGAGCCCAGTCCCACACACAACCAGGAGGCCAGGACGTCTCCGAGGCTCTCTTCCACCTGCAGGTCTCTTGGTCCGTATCCTATTTCAGAACAACCTAACTGAGCTCAGTGTGCTTTAAGAATATAAAAACTAAAGGGTATTAATGGAGTACCTTAATGTGATTAGACATGTTACAGTGGACTCAGACTCACCTTAGAGCCCTTATACTTAAGAGACAAATGACACAGTGAAATGTATTTCTTGTTTCAAGCATATGGCTTCTCTTGCACGAAGGTCAAGAACAAAATGCAAGCAATGCATGCCCACTCCCCAATATTTCACAGATAACTCTTTCAACAAAGACAGCTCACAACGGCATGAAAGCCATTTGGAAGAATTTAAGACCCTAGCACTAACTTGTTAGTAGTTCTGGAAAAAAAAAAAAAAAAAAATCACTGCAGTACCCAGTCTGGATCAATGACTGGAGCAAGGGAACAACAACAAGGAAATGTGAAGTAAAGGTTAATTGCATACAGTGTTGTGTCAGTGCTATAAAACTAGCTCAGCTAAAATACTTTAAGTGACCTTGGGTGATAATTGCTTGGAAAACCAAGCAGGCAGTTTCCAATAGGAAGCATAACTCGGGTCATTTTTAGAATAAACATCTAGAAACAACCGATATCATGTGAATTACTTTGAAAACTGAGTATCCTAGTCACAGAATGTAGAGCAAAAATACTACTTTCAAGGTGTTTGCTTTGGGGGAAAGACCTTTAAGATTATCTTCTACTAAGTTTATCCGCTGCTGCTCTTCCTAGACAATCCCAAAGCGCACACAAAACAGGCTTTTTTTGTTTTGTTCTATGATTTCCTATTGTTCCACAGCCATACTACAAAGAGTGCGTAAACAAGCCATTAAAGTCAAGATACTATTTAATACCTGTCCAAACACACTGACTTTTGTTGACGTACTCCCTTCGCCGCGTAATTCCTTTCCTCCTAAACCCCACAGAGGTGACGGGGCAGGACATCACCCGGCACCCACCGGGAGCAGGGAAGCCCAGGCCCCTCCGGGTGAGGTCTCCCAACCCCCCAAACACTTGCGGTGCCCCCCCCCCTCCCCCCCATTTAGCCCCCAAAACTTCTCCCGGGCGTCTGCCCTGGGCTGAGGAAGCCGGCGGCCCGTCCTCGCCGCCTTTGGGGCGCTCGACGGGCGCCTCCGGGTGGCTGGGGCTGCCCCCTCCTCTCCTCACAGCGCCAGCCCGAGCTCACCTCAGGGACGAGGGGGAGCACAAGCCCCTCCTCGCCCCAAAACGACGCCCCTCGGCACTCTACCAAGGGCACGGCACTCCCCCTCCCCGGGGGACGCCGCATGGCCGCTGCTCCCTTCCCCTGCGGCTCCTCTCCATCCCGCTCCCTGCCCACCCAGCACCCCGGGGTGCTTCCCGGCTCCCTCACCGCTCTCTCCTCGGGGCCGTTTCTCCTCGTCGCTGCCTCCGTTAACGCCGCTGCCCCCCGCTCGGGGCTCCGCTCGCCGCCCTTCAGCCCAGGCCCTGCTCCCCGCGGAGCCCCTCCGCTGCGGCTCCGCTGCACCTGCGGCGGGGCCGGGAGGAGGAGAGGGCACCCCCGCTCCGTCCTCCCTCAACTTCTCATCCCTTACCCTCCGCCTCGCCGCCCCGGCTCTGCCCTCGACCCTCCCGGAGCCGGCGGCGGCCCCTGGGCCAGACGAGCGGAGGCTCCCCCCTGGCCGGCACCGGCGAGCCGCTGTCCGGGTCCCCGGGCACCCTGCCGCCCCATGCACTGCCCTCGCACCCCGGACGGCGGGCAGGGGCTCCCGGCGGGGCAGGTGCCCTGGGCACGCCTCTGGCGGGTGGAACCGGGGTTGGGCTCCGCCAATCGGCCCCGCTGCGGCGAGAGGAGGAGGAGGAGGAGGAGGAAGAGGAGGAAGGAGCAGCCCAGGTGGCTCCCCGCAGCCTCCGGGGGCTCCTCGCCTCCTCACGGGGCGGCTGGGTCCTGCCCCAACGCCCGGCTCCCTTCGTGGTGATTGTGTAAAAACAAGAGGTACAAGCGCTCACGAGTTCCTAATTTTTGTCTTCCCGGTTCGTTAGAGTTAATTACGGTTGGTTAATCGATCCTAGCTGCCTTGAGCGATGCACGGTCCCTTGTCCTGCCGAAAATGTGAGGTTCCCACTGCTTGTGACCCCTGCTTGGGGAAAGCTGACTAAAAGGGCATAGAGCACTTCTAGTCCCTCTCCTCTGTCATCCTCAAAGAAACCTTACAGCAGGCTGCCAACTACCACCTGGCAAAAGGTAAATACTATTGGTAATTCTCCAATAATTATTTTTGTATATGTCTGTGCCTTTACTTTAACTCACATACCTAACAAAATGGTAATTTTCACAGCTGACAGAATAAAATTCTGTGAGAACAGGACATGCACCCCCACCCACCACACACCTTTTAAAAACAAATTTTTCCTCATGATTGAGTTGTAAGTTAAAAAGTGTTTTTTGGGGGTCTACTGAGGTAAATGCTTCTTCCTGATGAAGTTCTTATAATGACCTTCAAGGGAAAAGAAGTTTCTGGTAGCCTTTCTGATGTGACTGAAGATCAAGTTGCTCCTTCAATAAAAGCGGAGGTTTAAGTCCTATCAGCCAAAGCAAGGAAGTTAATTAAATTTATAATCCATCTTTAGGTAAGGTGAAAGAATGCCACGATAAGAAAACTCAACATAAGCTTTAAATTGATCTCCATTCCAGTAAAGATGGCTTGCAAAAGGAAATGAAAGGTTAGTTTATTTGAATTAATCCCATGTATTTGGGACATAGAGCTTCCTACGATATTCATCATGGCACATCTTAAGAGCTCTTGCATTTCCCACATATAAAACCAATCATTAAAGTTACTCAAATTTCATGCCCCATATGACATCTAGTCAAGATTAAATCAGGTGTTAGGCTTTAGTGGGCGATACCCAGATCCTACAAGCTAATAGTGGCACTTAGCTTTGAGGTAGGTGTTGAGAGCCTCTACAAATCAGGTTCTGAAGTTAAATGCTCCAGAATCAAGCATATAGAGCCATTATTGTATTGAAAGTTTTTGTTACTTCCAGGCAAAATAAAATTCAAACTGTAATGCTAGTTGAAGGTAGAAGGTAACGGTTGAATAAGTTCAGCTTCTCTGAATGTCTGAACTACTGTCTTATTCTAGTGATAATTGACTTAGTAAAATCTAAATTAAACAAATCCACTTTTAGGTTAACAGTGGGCCTAAGACTAGATTTGAACCAAATGTAAATTTTGTTCAGGCGTCCCTGAAATGTATTCATATTTCCTGCATGTTTCTGAGTGTTCTTCTCATTTCTTCATTAGCAACTTTAATAAAGCTGTTCTCGCTGTAGAAATAGAAATGGCCAAAAGTAGCTATCAGTGCAGTTATCTGGGGAATTTTAATAAAGTAACTTATCTGACCTTGGTAAAAAATCATTTAAGAGACTTTTCATAGAATTTCCTACTGAAAATGTCTCACAGGTATGGTAACGTTTTGAATTTAATTACTACATACTATTTAATACTAACTAAAGAGAGAACGGTGCTTCTACAGTTCAGATCTTGGAGAGCGCTGTTTTCTGTTTGCAGAACTATGTTGTCTTTTTGCTAGAGTTTATGTCATACTCATAAAAATATAGAAACACTGCATTAATTCCCAATTTGTTTTTCTTCAAATCTGGTTGATTAGACTGGACAATGCATGTACATTAAATAGAAAATCTTGTCTCTTATGATTTTCACCTGATTTGCACTGCTCTCTTGGTAAAAGAGAGAGTAATTTCCTAGATTCCTGGATTGTGATGATTAACATACAATTCTTTAGCTATTTTTTCCTAGTGTCTCGATTGTTTTGACTATAAATGCATACTTGAAGGATTTCTACAGGGCAAAATAGAATTATAACCTTTCTTGTAACTTACGTAAGATAGCGTTAGCTAACTTTGGTTGTTAATTGATATGAGATCATAAGTAGCCAAACTAATTTATTTAAATAAGGTTTTTAGTTCTGTTGCCTTACCAATTTGCCAGATGGATCTAATTATCTAAAATATATATTATCTAATTTAATTGTAGTGTTGCCAGACAACCACCTCTTCCAGATCTACTTGTCACATCTTGTGACGTTGTTCACAGATGCACATAAGCCCAATAAAGGTGTACAGAAGGGTCTGCCTTTACTGTAGGCAACTCTTGGTCTTATTATCTCACATAATGGACACTATCACAAAAGTGGTGTTTATTCAACTGGTATAGGTCACTACCATAACCATATGTTATAGCTTTGAATGGTGGTTTCCAACAGACAAAAAACATTGTTTTATCATGCTGCATTTTGTGGATTTTGTAAGTATGAAATGGTAATTTATAGTTGACTAATAGATATCTGGGTAGCAGCAGAACATGGGGCTTCTCTGACATATTTTCACTTAGAGGAGAAACGAGTGGTGCAGTTGCAGTTGTCTCTGCAGCTTTTACATTTCAAAACATACGTTCTGTTTCCTTGAACAGTAATTTCAATAAAGGAAGAAGGAATCATTTATAAACAAAGTTAGGTAAGATCTCATCTTTGGCTACTGCTTGTCTGGCGGTACTGTAACTTTCTGAGGAGTCTTTTGTCCTGAGTGTTTATTTGTTAACCGTAAGGTCAGAACCCTTTCATGTAGAAAAGAGATTAAAATCATTAATGCTGCTTCACTGTTGTTATAAAGTACATATTATGGTTAGAGAAGGTACAGAGTAGAATGCTTAAAGTGTGTAAGGGGGTAGAGCAGCTGCCTTATGAGTAGGGACTAAAGAAGCTGGCACTCCTCTGTGTAGAAAGGAAAAAGCTGAGAGGTAGGATATGGTCAAGATTTATCAAACGGTGAAAGAAGTAGAGAAGATAGATACACAGCTCTTATTCACTAGATCCTGTAATCCAAGAACTGGGTGATGCTCACTGCAGCAATTATCAAAACAGACCAAAGAGATGAAAGGAGCAGCTGAATTTGGTTATTTATTAATAACGGAAATTGTGGCAGCACACAGTTTCAGTATGTTTGGAAAGGGGCTAAGCATCTTTATGGCTACAAGTCCAAAAATGACTATTACAGGGTAGGGTTGCACCTGTAACTGTGGCAGTACGATCAGTGTTTGACCTAGGGAAGAGAGAAGAATTGATTACAGGAGGTGGCTGGGCTCTCATATTCTCTCTAGAGGTGTGTGGTTTTTTTGGTTTTTTTTTTTTTGTTTGTTTGTTTGTTTGTTTGTTTTTTTCCTTCTCACTGGCAGAAACTGAGTGGTGACCTAGAGGGCTTGGATCACCCATAGTGTATTTCTTATGTTGAGAACTCAGCTAGCTCAAAGGCATGTGAACTCATGAGTCAAGTTTTTTTTATTTGATTTTTTTTCCACTAGCTTTGTATCAACTTTAAAAGAGATTTAAAAAATTGAAAAGTAAGATTTGAAAAATCTGAGGACTCTTTTGTTTGTCTTGTTGGTAGTAAATTGAAGTTAGTGTGTTTCTACAAGGTTTAAGCTCTAGAAAATTAAATTGTGTACTTATTTTTGAGCACTCTGAGGTATTTAGTATAGATGTTACTCTGAAATGTAATATTCAGGTAGGAAGGCTGGATGTGTAGATATTTCTTAATTGCTTTTTTTTGTTAACTATTGTGATATTTTGTTCATTTGTTTTACATTTAGCCATAACTCACTGAAATCAGTTCACAGCCTGTGTCACTCTGTATATTGTTCTCATGTTGTAATGCTATTTAGACATCACGCACTTGAGTTCTTATTCAATAGTGCAATTACCACTTACCCTTTCTTTAAAAAGGTAGAAATATCAAGTTTTGGTATTTGTGTTTATATTTCCACTAAGTTGTCTTCTTTCAATGATGCTTCTTCTGAAACTGAATTTGAGTATATAAAAAATCTGCACTTGAAAAGTCAGGCCCAAAGTTTTATGAGTTGAGTTATGATGCCTTCTTTAACTCATTGGGAAGTGAAATGGGAGCCCAAAATTGAAAAGTTATTGGTATCATTCAAATGAAGTTTCAAATTACAAATTATTGTTACATCTTTTACCAAGCTAATTCATATACACTCACAAACCATCTGTATGGCTTTAAAGATTGTATTTTAGCTGTAGTTAGAAATGCTTTATTATTTACAAATGTAACTTTTTGTTTTTCAGGTTTCCAATCTGTGTGTGCAAGTAACGCCATTTATAGCCATTGTTATCCTGTTTAAAGAAGGTAAGAGCTATGATTTTACTTCATTAAGCTTGAGGAAGAGAACAAATAACAGACACTTGTCATTTTAAAATATCAAAAGGTATTACAAAATCAAACATTCAGAGTCTATTGTTATCCTGTGAGGCTTACTTAATCTACTTAGTTTGTTAAAGATGAAGAAGAGGTTACAAAATGCTGTGACTACTACAATTAAAAAAAAAAAAAATCTAAAAGCATGGAGATGGTACTAATTTTTAATCCTAACAGATGAAGTCTGTTTTTTCAGAACCAAATAAGATTGTTCTGGTTTGTTAGCTACATTTGTAATAAGTACTGAGTTAAAAATCTGACTGCAAACAAGGTGAATCAATCCAAAAAAATAAAAAGCCTGAATGTGCTTTGGTTTTATACTACTTTGATATGTGATTTTAGGGAGTACTGGTTAGGCTTACAGATAGAGTTATAATTTACAATCTCACATGACAGTAATCTGTGGTGCTGCAGTTGATGTTATCTTTATTTTATAAGCAGAAAAGGCTAGTGTTGTATGACAAAAAATAAATAAGGTACTTAAGAGTGCTCAGAGGTTCTACTAAAACACCTTGCTGTTTGAGAAGAAAAAAAGGCAACAAACAAATGTATTACTCCAGTAGTATTTTATTTGATTCTTGTAACATTTCCCACTAATAAGAGCGTTGTCTTACCACATCTTCTAAAAAAAACACCAGACCCAAAAACCTTTGTGAATCTCGTTTGTTCTCTTTACCTCACCTGAAAGGCAAGAGTAATGAAGAGACCTAACATGTCCCTCAGGAAGGACTCAAGGAAATAGTTAACAGAACTGAGATCCAGCTGGTCATTCGATACTGGGGTAATTGACAGGGGTGTGGTATGGTGCGTTTGTGTGTTCCGTTTTCTGTTTTATAAATGGGTGTTCATAGTCTTAATTGTAGAGTGGCAAAAGCCTGACAAAACAAATACTTACTCATATGGGGTTCTACATTTCCTCATAGTCTCATGAAGGTTGGTAGATTTTTGATTTTTTTTTTTTTTTGGTTCAGTTTTGAGAGGGTAAAATAAGATAAATAAACCACGTTGGTCTCAGTGTTATGTCTTTGTTGTCAAAGGTCACACTTGGCAGTAGTCTAAAAAATATGCTGAACAGTGTTTCAGCCTCCAGAAAAGAATTCAGGTCCTTCCTTCCAAGAACACACCTTCTATCACCTAGGACAGTGCTCTAGCTGCACTCATTCTCCTTGGTTAGCTAATGACTGTAATTTTTTGCACCTTTTCCATTTGTCATAACAATACTGTTTTTATGATGAGCTTGATAAGTCTATGAAAGACATTGTAGGACAGAGTTCCTGCAATAGTAGGGTAAGAGTCTCAACCCAGGAGGTCCCTTTCAGTCCCAAATTGTTGACTAGAGACTTATAAAATGTGAAAGAGGAAAAAAAAAAAAATAGGACTCTTCAGCCTTCTTGTTAGGACGTTTGTATGGGGTACTGGGCAAAGATCCTGAGTTCAAGCTTCCAGTGCCAGGTGATTGTTTAATATAAATACTCTGTCTTGTTTACACAGAAAGCTATGAGAGGTAGGGGGGGACAGTGATCCAGCAACTGATATAAAATAAAACAACAATGCGATTAATCAAAACGGCTAGGGTAATAAAATATGGCCACTGGTTCAAGTCCACAAACCATGAAGAATATATGAAGTTTTAAGTGCCATAAGTATATCTCACCAGCTCTGCAGTGCTTTAGTAAGTCAGCAACTTCTAGTATTAAATTCCTTGTGACATCTGTATACCTTCACTAGCAATGCCTGTTAATCTTGTTGTAAGCCTTGCATTGGGTGTGATGGGAAACATACCAAAATCACTCTGTGTACCAGCAACACACCAAAAAGAAGTTTACCAATGCTTGAGTAGCCACCACCAACTCCCAATGTCACATATTCTAAACAAATTCTTCCCTTGTATGCCTGTGTTTCAGCCTGCAAACACCAGTATACTCTCACGGAATGTTGTATTGAACTCATCACCATCCATTTTAAAACTCGGCAGAGGAAATTTTTGTATTTCATCTAGAGAACTAGAAAGGCATTCCTTTTTGTTCTTCAGTTTCTAAAGTAGTAAGTATCTTCACTGAATTTTCTTGTCCCTATTTCATTTTTGCATGTAGCAGTATGTGCTTTGAACTACTTGCCATCTTCCTTGCTTTTAAGCAGCCCTGGTAACAAAAGCATTCTGTCAGGTTCTCTTCTGAGTGCTGCAGAAGCCTTTTTCCATCTTAGACCTATTTTCAATCTCCCTTTTTTCAACACATCTACGTGCTACAAGCATCATAGTGTTGTTTCCTTTCTTCCATTCACATCTAAGAAATGTATCCATACTTGGCAATTCCACAATCAAAATCTATTTGAGGTGCCAGCCATTCGCAACTAAGGTTCTCTCTTGTTTTTATTAACTAGCCATTCTGGAATACAGGCTGTGCAATTTGTGCCTCTTCTGTTATAAGTGGCTTTACAATTTCTTATAAAAACACCGTGTCATTATTCCAATATTCATTCTGTATTTCTTTATCAGTTTTTCAAAGTATACCTGCTGACACTTCCTAAAATATTTTTTTGTATTCTTCCACCTATTCTATGTTATCACTGGGCTGAAAACAAGCAGAAAGTTTGTAGACCTGAACGTGTGGAATGATTCACCTAGGGTAGGGGATGTGCTTTGGAACAAGCTGAAATTCATTTTCTCCCCAGACTACTCTTACTAGTTAAGTTTGTAGTGTGGCCTTTTCTCATTTTTAGGAGGGGTGCTAAATACCTGAAGAAGGATGGGGGATTAACTTCCAAGAATTGGAAATCAATTCTTGATTTCCCATTCTCCCAAAATCAGAGAAAAGAACAGTCTTAGCAGAGTAGACTTCCAACAACCCATGAAAAAAATTGAAAATTTTAATTGCATATTTAACATATCTATAGGTATTAGAAATCTGTTTCCAGTGCTAGCATACTTACTATTTTTCTTTTAGACTAGTGGTATGAAATGAGTAATCATAGATGTGTGTATTTGACTGTGTTTTTCAGATGAGTAACCCATGCACTAACTTTTGAACTTACTTCATGTATTTAATAGTTTAGATTAAATTCTCAACAGCGTAATGGCAAAAGGCTGTGTAAAATAATGTCAATCAGAACAAGGAATTTATTTTTAAATAGGATTTATATATCACCAATGCTGATATTCTATAGAAACAAATTCTAGAAAATCTACTGTAAATTGCAGGAATTAACTAATATTTTACATTATTGAAATACACATTATCCCTCCTTTTTGAATAAGCATTTTGTTTGCTTTTGTTTTCTAGGTATCTTTCCTCCCTTTCTCTTTTTGGAGGGGGATGTTTGTTCTGTATTAATCATCACAGTTTATTTGTCTTTCTACAAATATATTGTAAAACGTAGTTCTCTGAATATGGAGCTATTTAGCTTGTATCTTATTTGCATCTATGAACAACGGAGAATGTTGTTAATCGCTTTTAACAAGCATAACTGTAAATCTCCTACGCTGATTACTACTAAAGATTTTCTTGAAACTACAGCTTTTCCTATAACTTTATAGTTGAACGTTGCTGTAATAATGTTATCAAGAATCTTAGGTGCTGTTTGTTACCTCAATTTTTCTTTTGATAAACTTCCTTGACTAACACAATTTGCTTTTGTTTGTTTCTCCCCTAAAAAAAAAGTCACAAGCTTACATTTTCTGTTCCTTACTTAGGGAATAAGATGAACTGTATTCATTGATTTGAATGCAGCGAATACTTAGATTTTACATCTGAAGTACTTAATATCTAGAATAAGGAAATCTGAACTCTATTTCCTTTTGCTTGAAATCAGATGAGGAAGGAGAACAATTTTCTACCCAACACTGTCATCTCTGCTTCGAAACAGTTAATAATCATGTAACCCTGTCAGTGCTTACAAGCTACCAAGGAAACTGAAATTGGACAGCATTAGTAGAACGAATAGAAAACTGCTGACAGAGGCATGTTGGCCCAGATTTGTGATGGAGAGAGAACAGATGAAGCATTTCTTTATACAGAAATCTTCTAGCTCCTTTGCAGTCATGCGTTGATGCTGTCTTACGATGATACATCCCATGTGTTGTCCTGCTCATGTGAATGATCTTCTGCATGACCCTGGATGAACCTTTGGTGATTTAGTTGAAGCTATTATCTGTGACTCTGTACATTTATATTAAATTTCTCTTGGGAGCTTTGAATAATATATTGAACATTTTGCTAAGGGAAATTGATTCTTCTTAGTTTTGTTCCAAGGCTGTGTAAATTATATGCAAGTGGATCAAGATATTTGGAGTAGTGATCTGTGACACTGTAATTTTTCCCATTATCCTATTAATCTATTAGGAAAGAGAGAAACTTGGATGATTATCTTCTGAGATTTTTGGATCTATGTGCTTTATTTTTCTACGAACGGGGAAGTGTACCAAAATCCACTATAGAAATGTTCTACATCTTGGTTTGATTATTTGGAAGCCACGATGAATCTTCCTTCTGCAGAAGAGAAGTCTGGTGCTTAATGTTGACCCAGTAGGAGTTTTAGAATGAAGTCTGGAGATTCTGTGTATCCACAGTAGCTATGAGCAGTAACAGAGTGATCCTTGGTCATGAGAATCAGAATAAATTAAGTTGAAAGGAATGTCATCTAGTCCAGCCCCCACTGAAAGCAGATCATACTAGTTTTGGGTGCTCAGGGCTTGTGCACGTGAATTTTGAGCGCTTCCAAGGATGGAGGTTTCACAACCCATCTGTGAAACTTTTTCCAGCGTTCAACCACCCTCATGGCAGTAATTTTTTCCAGATAACTAACCAGAGTTTTCCTGTGGTGATGATCTTCATGTCCATTGTCTCTCATGCTGTTACTTCATCTCCAAAAAGAGTCTGGCTCAGTCTTCTTTATACCATCCTGTTAGGTAGACATCAGCCTTTTCTCATCAAGGCTGAACAAGCCCAGTTCTCACGTGTCATGTGAATACAGACTATAAATTGAATTCTGCCTCTAGGAAGATGAACCAAAGAGTCAATCCTTTATAACCATCTGTAGATATGTTGCTTGCTGCTGCGTTTTGTACCAGTAGAAGGAAACCTTTTAAGGTTTGTTTTCATTCATAGGTTCAAGATACAAGACGTTAGACTAGCTATCCATCCCTATTCTTTCCATCTTTGTTGAAGTGTGGATTTTGGGCCATAGCATCCAAATATCTCTCTCCATCTACCCAAATCTTGGGCTTCTTTTACAAATTTGGGGTTATGTTGAACTGAAACAGTTACCATAAGGATATTATTTTGAGAACAAATTTAATTCATATGTTCATGGCTCAGATAAATTCTTGAAATCTGCAAAGGCTGGAGTGAAGACAGAAGTGGTTCCTCTCTTTGATTTATTTAATTTCTGTGAAACAGCTGAGAAGGCACTCTTGAAGGAACTCATTCTAATCGAGGCAATTTGAGAGGTGGAATTAAAAAAAAAAAAAGATGGTATTGGTGGAAATAAAGGCATTGGTAACAAAAGGGCATGACTGGAAGTTAAGGATAGATCATGAAAATAAAACTGTAATTACTGTGTGACGGGCAAATGGTCACAGAAATCACTGTGTACATCTTAACAGGCTCAGGGTTTTGTGGATCTAAGTCATTGAGGAGCAGGAAATTACTTCTTTTTAACTCCACAGTAATTTATTTGTGGGCAAGATAAGAGGAAAAAAAATACAAATATTGCAAGAGAGGAGTCATGGAAACCATTGAGTTGCATTTCTGTGGAGTAGTGGGGGGAAATCATTGTAGAAAGGGGAGGAGAAATTTGCATTTCAGCCACTGTTTTGAATAATAAAATATTTATTCCCTAGGAGAAGAAAAACGGAAACAATAGAGCTGTGTTTATAGTAAAATGGTCATTTGTCCAGACTCTGATTTCTGGTTCATCAGTACCTCTTTGTGAGAGGTACTTCCCTGAAATATGCCTTTGTTTCAAATGGAATGCATACAGGGGCGTATAGTGCAAGGAGTCTCAGTTGGACAGGCTTAAACAAACAATAAGACAGTGCAAGGGCTGAAATTAAAATGTGTATATACTTTTTTTTCTGTGCCATGTTCTATTCATTACCTGATTAAAGCACAAACCAAAACAGTATGTCTTGAAGCTTCCAACCAGATGAGTTACAGCTATGTTAAGTTCTTTTAAAGCAAAATGCAACATCTTTCAAAAGGCAATTACCACACTTTTCATTCTGATTGTTTCACTGGGTTCTAAATGATGGAAATAAACTGCAAAGCTCTTTCTATTTTTGTTTGTTCACAAGGAGAAACACCATTTTTTTTGTCGTTTCCCAGACCACTGAGCCCAGCAATCCAGGGTTATACTTAGAGGTGGTAACAGAGATGACTTTGGGGCACTTTCAGTACAATACATCTATGTTCTCAACAGGCCATCTGCTTGCCCAGAGGCTGCAATAGTTTTTCTTCTCTCCATGCCGCAGTCTTATTTGTTGAGAGCAATTAAGAACTGGGAATCTTGTATTAATACATTTTTGTTGGTCGTGTTGCGATGGCAGTGTGTTTTAAGGCTTCCTTTCTCTGTCATAGAACCACAGCATGGCCTAGTCATAGCAGAAGAGTTTGATCACAAGGAGACCTAGGAATAGGCATCTGTTTCTGCTTCAGTGCTTTTTTCTGCAGTAAATCTTTTCTCTTCCATTTGCTAAACATAAGGGTCAAGAACATTTCCCCAGATTCCTTGCCAGCTTAGTTCACGTTTGGAAACCAATTGGCTGCACCCCACCTCTCTCTGTTGCTTACTTTTGCCAAATGCTTGAGTAAAAAGGACGGGTCAGCAAGAAGTATAAAAGATGACTGCTGTATTATAGTCAGATGGAGATGGTGCTCTACCAGTGGAATCGCATAGTGCTGCTCTAGAGGCAGATTAGTCTGCAGTGAGGTTAGCTGAGCACCACCTGTTTGGTGGTGCTGCAGGTGGCGTGTTTGTTTTGTGTTTTTTTGTTGTTGTTTGTTTGCTTGTGTGTGTGTGTTTGTTTTTTGATGCAACAGAGTTCTACCAAGGCAGTAAACAGCATGCAAGGATACTATGATCTCCACAGCAAAATTACATGTACCAGAAGGCTGGCTTCCAAGGAGCAAGGTGCACATGGTTGAGAAGCAGGGTGGAAAGTAAGGACAAGGATAGCAGGCGGGGGAGAGACAGTTTCTGCCGCCTGTTGTGAAAGCACCAATTGCCATAGTATTGAGGGATAGACATGACTAAGAATCAGAAAGTGAGGAACTAAAGGCATAATAAATCATAGGGAACATAAATGTGAAGGCAGAGAATTAGAAGCATCTGAAGAACACAGAGAGTGCATGGAGAGTTGACAAAAGTTAAGACAAGTCAAAGAATTTTTGAGGTGACTTGTTCATGGCAAGGTTGGCAATAGTTTATTTGTTGTATTCATATGATAGCTTGGTTTCAATAGCATGAGCATCTTTAAGTCTGCACAAATAATTGGCTTGTTCTGGTCACAGAACAAAACGTAAATTCAGCCCAATGCAATGAACAGTATTTTGGCTCCTGAAATAGTACTAGTGAAAAACATTGCAGTTACTTTCAACAAAATGAAAGAAATTATAATGAAATTCAGCTGTTCATAAACATTGACAACCACAGGGATGAGCAGATGGTGTCACATGCTCTCTGGCATGGATCAAATCCTTCCTCTCACCAATGGGTCTTTAAAAATCTCTCTCGCTCCCAGGGTAATGCTACCTTTCCTTCGCATCATCACAGTATTAAAGAATACTAGTGTTGTCTTTCAATATCATTCAAAATATCAAGGAAAAGCAATGTCTTCTGATCATCGGCAAGTATGGACATACATAAATGCAACATCTTAGCAGATAAATCATGAAAGACTTGTCCTGCAATATGGTGGTTTCTGCTTGTCGGAACATTTACAGAGTAAGATATAAGCTTGAGCCTCTTTAAATAGAAAGAGGTTTGAAATCCTGTATTTTTTTTTTAACGAAGGAAAATGGCATATAATTAAAAAGATTATGAATAAAATAAGAGCTTTAAAATAGTTGATTCTAGAAATATTTTCAGCCTAATTCACATTCAGTTTTGAACTAACAAATATGTTTTGGGGTGAATAAATTCACAATGAAACAAAAAAGTTGCAGTGTTTTAATTATTGTGCTGCATGCAATACATCTAAAATGTTGGGAGCCAAAACATTCCTCAGTTTTATGCTTACATATTACAGCTATTTGTTACAATAAAGGCGTAATGTTAAGATGGTAATTTAGACATAGGATTCATTATTAGCATTAAAGACCTCACTGAGGTCTGCAATAATGCTGTAAAATTATATTGCTGTATAAGCTTCCAAGCATAGATGTGGGAAAAAAAAAGGATGAAAGACAGCTGCAGGTACCTCATTCTGTTTGGGTGAGGTGCAGTACTGGTGAAGTTACTTGTCCTTAAAGCATACAGCAAGAGAAACATTACTAACAGGCCACTTTATATCTGCTGGGGGATAAAGATCCTGTAAATATTTTTAAGTTATAAAAGAGGGTGTATCCTCACAGCATGAAACCTTGAGCTATCACAAGATCTTAATTCTTGTCTTACCCGTCAGAAAGGATCTTCTGGAGTTCATTTGCTTCTTTTCTGCCAGAACAGATGGCACAGAGGCAAAAGGTGCTGGAATAAGTGAGGTCAAGTCAGCAGAGCAGTCAGGTAATTGTAAAGACACTGTTTCATTATGTGACAAGTAAGGACATGATACTGATAGTGACTCAGAAACTGTTTTGTAATCCATGCTGTACTGCAAGTGTTGATTGGAAATAACCCTCAAAAACTTGACTCCAAATTGTAATTAGGTGTGAAATATCATACAAACCTTAAGGCATCTGTGAAATGGTGTGCAAGTGGTATTAGTGTGGCTGTTGTGTAGAGAATAGCAACTGAATTATAGACAGGAGTTGCTGAAATGCTTTTAAGTCGCATAGTAAACATGAAATCAAACATACCTTACCCTGTGACTTCTGGTGTATAATGTGTGGTTATAGCTTATGTTGATCAAACCATGCATTTAAGGAGTTATACAATTAGTGTAATCAGTAAGAAAGCATTGTCATCTGTTTCTTAAGCATCATTGATGAGCTTCTCCCAAAGTGAGTGTCCCACATCTACGTAGCTGGAAACATTTACATAGATACCTTCCATATGTTGTATGCCAAATAAGTGAGTATGGTGCCTAGCACAAGTAGATGTTACCATTTGGGATGCTCTGCATGGTCATAATTGACTTCACTTTTAAATGATATTGCGAGTTTTGCTGGGTCACTAAACTCTCTAAGTACAGGAAATTGAATCTTAATTTACTCTGGTGTTCTTGATCATTAACGTTGCTTGCCTTATGGGGAGTCTAAAAAAGGAGTGTTCGTATGAGAACAGACCACTTTTGGACTAGGGTCTCTAAGGCTCCTTATCCCAGAGGCAAAAACCTGGAAAACTTCTGGTCCCAGGCTAGTAAAAGTATGAATGAAAATCTTTGTCCAGTTTTCCCTTGAGGAGTCAGTCACATTTCCGTTCACTGTAGGTTTCAAAATAAATTTTAAAATATTTATACACTATCACAAAATACTTTGTTTAAAGGGAATTGGTATTTTTCCAATGCTAAAACTTCTGAACATCCCCAGCAAGTCTTAGGCCTTAATGTTGCAGTCTGATACTGGCTTCTGTTTACTTCAAGACTGCCGTGTAGTTTCACTAGTTCTAAGCAAACTTTACAACTGCATTAACAGACAAGAAGATACGTGTATGTGTGTATATTCTCTATATATAGGCCAGTCAACCAGTCACACAAGCCTTGTCTAGTACAGAGGATTTGTCACTCCTTGTTAAGGGCTGATGGTGGCATCAGAATTGTTTCCCAAGAAGGGCATTAAAGCTTGTCAATTCAGTTACAGCTGTGATGTAAAAAGTGACCATGAAGGTCTGTGGAAATTGTGGTGACTTTATAGGGTGTATTTATTGTGCGTAGAGAGGAACTGTACAATATGCCATGTTTGTTTTTTTTTCCCTCTCACCAGACTTAGGCAACAAAATTCAGCCAGACTGGGTTTATGTTATTTCTCATGTCTTTTTGGTAATGGTTGGCCAAGCATGTGCCCTTGGGGAGGCCTCAGAGGATGGTTCTTGATCATTAATGTACGTTTGCCAGAAAGTGCAGCTATCCAGGAAATTTTCTTTGGCTCAGAGTACAACAAACAGTTTCTTGGTGCTGCAGGTGATGTGATTTACTCATCAAGAAAACTACAGTTAAGGCTCTGACTTTTCTGTTGTAGTCTAATCCCTTGGAATTTAGTGGTTGTGTTTACCTCTCAAATTTTGACTAATTTGGGGTCTGCAGCAATACCAACTAGCACTGAAAATCAAAGAACTGTACTACTATCCTGCTCTTTATGCACTGCTGCTGTGAAAAAAAAGCTAAAACTTAAAAAAGCCCTACTCTGGAAAGTACTATTATTATTTGTACTAGCTAACATTTCATACAGTTGCAGATTCTAATAAGGTTAAAGACCAAATAAAAAGCAAATCAATCACTTAAGGTTTAAGAGACTTGTGATTTATGATTCTCTCTTAGGGCATTGCATTAAGAAGTTAGTTAATTCTTCTGTACCATCAAGGCAGAGGTGGAGTAATGAGTGTTGACGTCTTATTTGTGTTTGCAAGTCAGTCCTTTCGTTTTGTGCAATTTCTTATTTTGGCTGGGTTGACTTTCATCGCTGAGGTAGAGTTTGAAATACCTGACTGATGCTTGTGCCACAGTGCAGTAGTTGGTGAATAACCTAATTTCCCAATCATAGTTGTAGTGATGCTTTCTTTTAAAAAAAAAAAAAAAACATTTTGGTGAAATTAGGATGGGAATTTAACTATGGAATGAAGAAACTGGTAGTGACTTGTTCTTTGTGAGATAGTGGGAGGACTTCAGTGAGGCTGAAATAGAGGATTAACTCTGTCTCTCTCCACAGGGATAAACTTCCTGTTTGTCATGCATAGTTTTAAACATCTCCTTCTAAGGGAGAAGGAAAGGGTTGTAGATATGTGACCCTGCATAACGAACCCTACAGTAACAAGCTCATGTGGAGGGGCCCGTGCTGAGCATTCAGATTTCCTGTGTGATGTTCAAAGGGCATCAGGCGCTGGGTACCGCACAACTCTCTCTGGTTTTCAAATGACCCTCCAGCCAATCGAGTCTACCAGCCATCTGTATAGAGAAACTGCCTTTGAAGCCCACTAAAGATCTGAATAAATATTTCAATTCTTCTTATCACTGGTATAAGAACAGATGCTTGATAAAGACAATTCCCTTCTTAATCTTCATGCTTGATTCACTCTTTGGCAAAAATCACTGGATCGTGTCATAGGCTGAAATTTGCCTTGGCAATCCATGTAGTTTTCATCTATTTACAGTGGCAGGACTGGATTCTCCCCCAGCCGTGCCTGTAAATGTCAGTGCACTGATATTTAGATGTCATCTACCTAAAGTGTCATCAATTGAAGAGGCATTAGCTTTTGCCTATATGCGGACCACTGGATTCATGAGTACAATTTGGAAATCATTTGTACGTGTGACTAGGAATGGTAAGGGCTTGGAGAGCTGAAGAAAACAAAAATTGACCACTTATACTGTGCATGACTACTTAGGAAAAAGGTTTCTTAATAGCATATGCATCATTTCTTTCCAGCAATAGTTTCCTGGAGGATGGGAGGTGAAGTATAGATTGTGTGTCAAAATGAATATACAAATGTCACAAATTACTGTGATGCAGCTGTGATTGTCTAAGTATTCTATAAGGAGATAAAGATTTTTTTTTTTTTTTCCAAAAAATATTACTACTTTGTATAGTTTCCCTGGAAAGATTAGGAACTTCATGGACACAGAACGTTGGCTGCTCTCTGCCTTTTGAGATACACCTTGAAAAGATTGTGTAAGTGAACTGTGGACCACAGATGAAGCAGTGTGTTCCGAAAGGGATATATTAGAAAAAAGCAGAAGAGGAGAATTTCAGTTCAGAGCAAGAGTGCACTGCATTTTTATTGTATAATTTTAGATAGTTTGGAACAGATAATATTACTATTGGACTTTATTTCATTGCATGCACAAAGTCAAACTCTTTTCTTTGTCAAATCTGTGCTATTCCATTAATAGATGAGCAGGAAGATCTGTACCGAAGTCAATGTTTGTAAGTGCTAAACCCAGCTCAGATGCATGGTAAGGCTCATCATGGGATGAGTGTGAATCCTCATTAAGGTACAACTTGCCTGTTAATAACAATGTATCTCAAAGAATGCTGCGTGTTGAACATACGTCCATAATAAAAATGTTACAGAACAAAATATTGGGGGGCATTTAAATCATACTGGAAAATGTGGTATCTTTAACAGCATTTTATATCAAATGAAGCATCAGAGGTATAACTGACAACAAAATGTGGTAAGATCAGGGCAAATCAACTCTGTCTCTCTACCTATCTACTTTCACTCTTATAAACCAGTTTTTACAGGTCCATCTTAGCCAGGTAGAGAAGGCAGGTTAAAAAACTGCTTTGTCTCACCACAAGTGTATAAAACAGCTGAATGAAAGTAGTTCTGTAAATAGAAGTAAAACAACAGATGAGCGCAACCTTCAAATTGCTGGGCTACAAAGGAGTAAATGAACAAAGATTTTATTACTGAGATTATTGTAGAATTCAGTCTATAATTTTTTTTTACTCTTGCTGCCTTAAGAGAAATATGAAAATACATGGCAATTTGCAAGAAATATATATAACTTCTGTAAGCTGAGATTCATAATAAATTAATATGGGTATAATGTGAATGAGAATCCCTAGCATTACATATTCCTAGTGTATATCCATTGATGTTGTGCTTTGCTATAAATGTTTTTAAAAAGCATTGAACTTGGAAGCTTAATTATGTATTGAGTTAGTATGTACTTACTAAAGTCTGTTGAGCTTGAGGCTGCTTGAAGTTTCCACAACAGAAAAGTGATCCTAACAATGAGTAAGTCAAGGTAATCAGAGTAACGTGATAAATCAGGCTAGCTACAGCAGTGACTATCTTCCCAGCATGCTGCTGTTTGCTTAGTCATAGCAATGTCTTCTAAGAGAAGTACATGATCCATATCAGGATTTTCCAACTGAAACCCTGTATCATAAGTACATTGTTCATGACACTGGATTAACAGCACTGGCTTTATACTGGCTTTTTGGTTCACCTCCCTACAAAAATGTAGTCTGTGAAATAATTTTAGAAACTTCTCTGCAATATGTATTTGAAAGGATTTCACATTAGAATTGTAGTTAACCATTTTTTAAAAGTTTTACTGCAATGCAATCATAGCATGAGGAAATCTTAATGAATTTGATAGAGGTCATGTAATTTGGCTTGCTTACGCCATGTACTTCTGCATATATTGTCTTTTGTGTATTTAAATGGTCAATAAAATCAACACATTTGTAATTTAAGTTCAAAGGGCTCCCGTGAGTCAGAACTCAGGAGATCTAGTTCCAGTTGCTTCATTTGTCAGATTTTTGTGACCTCATTCACATTACTCAATCTTTTGTTGCCTCAACGGAATGGCTTTGAAATTGACATCAAACCAGTTACTTCTTCCCCAAGCTTTATCCACCCATCTTTGAGGCCTAAAGGGTAACTAATTCTAAATGTTCCTTGTAGCAGGGTTGGGAAGGAATAGCATAGATTTTGCAGCATCATTCAGAAAAAGCTACTGGGGAGAAAAATGCAAAGGTTGCAAATAAATAAAAATTGAAAATAAAGGTTGTCTTGTCACCTTGATGTTGAATAGTGATTCTCAGTGTGTGACAGCAAGTTCCCCAGACAATCAAATCTACATAACCTTTGTTGAATGGACTTTTTCAACACTGGAAGATAGTCCTAGCTATGCAACCACTTCATATGCTGTTTATTTATGCTGAATGGCATTTGTTTGTGCAAACCATAATGTGACCAAAGCTAAAAATCCAGAGTTCTAGGTTTCTTATTTTTAATGGGAAGAAACTTCATGTTATAATATCTTTGACTTAGTTGAACTATGTAGTTAAGGAGTAATTTGTTTTTATTGTAGCATAAAATCTGGGTCAGCAGTGTAGTAAAAGATCTTTTAAGCCAAATCAGAGAATGGTTATATGCTGTGGTATTAAAAAACCCTCTTGGTGCTAGAATGCTTTAAGGAAAATTGGAACTGCTCTTTTGCACAGTTCCTCTGCACAGACAAGCCTCTCTGACCTTGTAGTAGCTTTCACCAATGCGTTAATGATTCAAGAACTGTAACAT
Source organism: Stictonetta naevosa (assembly GCA_011074415.1). Lineage (NCBI taxonomy): Eukaryota > Metazoa > Chordata > Aves > Anseriformes > Anatidae > Stictonetta > Stictonetta naevosa. The sequence goes on from CM021700.1 coordinate 32,547,828, forward strand.
TGCAGGATCAAATTAGTTATGCTTTAATGCCTTTGGAGGGTACTTTGGTTCTGTACCAGGCTCTCCCAGACCTGCCGCTCTGACATGGCTATGCTAAATTGATGCATTAAAGTAAGGAGTTGTGACTTAGAAATGTGTTATGCGTAGTTAAAATTTTACTAGCACTAGGACCTTCCAGTTAAATTATCAAAACTTCTCATTAAATTATCTATCTTTTTGGAATCCCTGTGTAAATCAGTAGTTTGTCCAGCTGTATAGTTTGACCTTTTAATCTCTGAAGGGCAGAATCCCAAATTCCTCAGCAGATGCTATGCAGCAGGAAACCTGGGACTGTATTCTGGCTCTGGCTGCAGGGACATGCTCCGGCCACATCCCTGCGAGCATCAGGGCAGGCCTGGGGGACACGCACACCCGCGCTGTGCATCACCCTGCTCCATGTTGGAGGAAGTTTGAGGAAGGGGACAGGGAGGCAGTTCTAGAGGACACTGCTGGGGAGAGCAGCACTACAAGGTTTTTTTGAGAGCACTGATCAACCTGCTCTGCAGCTTAGATGTATCCAAAGACAGGCAGTATGTAGAAAACCTGGCTATTCATATTCCCTACATGAAACCTTTGAAGTGCTGCTAGGCCCCTTCAAATATCTAGTTCAAAATCTAGATACAGTTTTGACCTTTTCTTAATATGTTTTGTATTTTAATCATAGCAAAGTCTTTTCTGATAGTATCTTTGTGTATTTACAAAGAGAAATACTTATCGTTTAATGCTTATTGCATGAGCAAATTAAATTGTTATTTTGATGAAGAAGGCTGATGTCAGGGCAATGCCACTAACAACTTTGTTGCTGTTATCTGTGGAGCACTGGATGCTTTGCCTTTCACAAACTTAGTGTGAATTCTAACACTTTTTCTTCCTGTTAATGTAAACTGCACATGTTGTCTAGGCCTCTTTAAAGAATAATCAGAAGAACCTAATGATCCAGCTTGCTCCCTGTGGAATTCAGAACTGAATTCTAAAAAATGGCCCATTTTATATGTATGTTGTTTTTATTTTGATGTGTTGCTGTTTTGATTCATTCTTAGATTAGATTAAAAGCCCTTTGTTGTACCTGTCCCTTGTTTCTGACTTCACTATGTCAGTGAACACGGTGAGCTCCATGTTAGATACCAGGAAGTTATACTTTTCAAGGTTTTACGAACAGCAGACCCACTGTAATGTCATTCATTAACCAGTTATATGAGCTGTTTTATGGGAAAGCCCACTTTCCATTGCTGTACTGCTCCTGCCAAGTAGGACTTTGAGAACCCTTGACTTCACCCTAGCTATGGCTGAATAGAATAAGTATGTGTTGTTTATGCCTGTTAAATAAAAGGGCCTTAAGAACACAACTATAAGCATATTTAGAATCAGAGAATCATGTTTATGAACATAACCCAAATATTGACATATCATTGAGACCTTAAAGATGTAGCTTTAAGATGGGTGAGTAATAATACAATGAAATAACAAAAATGTATTATATAAATAATCCCTTGGCAATGTATTTTTATATAAATTACATGCTTGCTGCTGTGATCTATGACAGTATCCAAATAGCACCCCTAACGACATTATAGGTAACATGCTGTTTTTTAATGCAAGTCACAAGCATGTGCTCTAAGGATTCACTCAACCTTTCCTTTCAAGTCAGAATCTATGCAGATTTCTTGAGGATGCTCTCAACCTTCCCTCTAAAGTTAGTTCAAATTTCTTATCAAATGCATCTTTTGCAGCTTTGACAGTATAGTTACTGTTTCACTAAAAGGATAATACAGAGAGTTGCAGTGTTCTTCTGTTGTTTCTGCCAATTTCCTTATATATATATATATTTATACACACACATATATACAATCTTGTATTTGGTTATTCCAAATCTAATTTATAGTGATTGCAATAGTAATAAATATGGATAAAAACATTATGTTAAATGTATTAATTGGTAAAGGAAAGCTGAAATTTCATTAATATCCACAGGAAATAATGGGTATTGTTATGATTAGAAAACCCCCCAAAAGCCCTATTTAGCCAGGCAGTTTGTAGATAATGAAGACTGTTGTTTAGTTTTCGTTAGTGCAATTGTTTGTGTAAAGACAATTGTGGTACTGCTGCCACGGGTGCCTGGTTTTGTGCTCACATTGCTTCTTATGTAGTACATTTATCTGTTATATGCTACAAATTTGGGAAGCTCCTAGAACTAATTTTGCACTTCCGTTAAGTAAAGTACCCCCAGTGCCTCAGATCCAAAGCTGCAAGTGCTTCTGTCTTTTCTCAGAAAGAAAAGCTTATAGCAATGTCTGCAGTATTGTGGCAGTAAAGGCATTTTCTTTTTTCCGTAAAGGAGTGGCAATGAGATGTCATTCAGCTGATCTAATAAACTTGTTCTTTGGAACAGCTGCCAACCTGTAGAAGACTTTCAAATGAATGTGAATACAGAAAAGATGTTTAAAAGTTTCAAAGGTACTCTTAGAAAGTGAGAGGATCAGCAATCAGAATAATGAGATTAAATACTCTAAAGTATTGCAAATTCTTTTTGTTTCTCGGAGCTCCCCAAGAAGTCACTGGTGTAAGCAAAAGTAAATGATTATTGGTTGGGGGAAGCAATTTAAACCACCAGCAGCTTTCTTTGTGATGGCTTGTTAGCTACACTATATATATGTATATATTTATGAAGAGCCTTTATGACAGGAAAAATTGTGTCCTGATGCTTTCAGTTATTATTTTATTAAATTGCCTCTCTTGCAGAATATTTAGTATCTGTCTCCTTGGTTTTACTCTAGTGAGTAAACTCACAGAGGAACATTTGCTCCTAGACAGAAATGAAGAGTCAGTTTTAGTAGCAGAGGATCAAAGAGCGAACTGTTAAATCCTCCTCCAATTTTCCACTTCTGTAGTCTTACGGAATCATAAAACAGCCCAGGTTGAAAGAGACCTCCAAAACATTGTCTGGCCTGGCCTTTCATGGAACATGGAGCCTAGACAAGATTATCTTAGCACCCTGTCCAGTTGAATCTTAAAGCTTCCACTAATGGGAACTCCACAACATCCCTGGAGAGGCTGTTCCAGTGATAGCTCTCACTGTTAAAAAAAAGCTTCTTGTATCAAGATGAAACCTCTAGCAGCCCAACTAGTTCCCATTGTCCCTTGTCCTGTCAATGTCCCTCGTGAAGAGAGCAGCTCAGCCCACTTTGCAGCTGCCCTTCAAGGACTGGAAAACTGTGGTGAGGTTCCCCCTGAGCCTTCTCTTCTCCAGGGTGATCCCTGTGTCATTTTACAGCTCTGTCTCTGGCCTTGCAAAGTGTTTTTCAGTTAACTCTATAGTAGGGGAAAGCAGCTAGGAATGTTTTAATATTATATCTTACGTATCTGTGCATATAGAGACAAACAAAAGTCTGTTTCTTGCAATATTTGGAGTCAGAGATTCATGGCTAAATCCAAATGCTCCTTTGTGCTAGCTACAGTGTCACCAGATGAACTCAAGGGGCTACCACTGCCTCCTGTGCTTACCATTCTCAAAGGCACCGAGCGAGTGTAGTTCCTCATATTCTGCTATGAGAAACTCTCTGAAAGTCCATGGCAATGCAGCAGCAGGGAACAACGTATTCCAGCGTTAGCCACCTACAGAGCCTGGAACTGCATGCTTCAACAGCACTGTTATGGCTGTCACAAAGGTTTTGAAAACCCAATTCCAGCATTGTCACTTAAATACTCTAGATGCAACAAAGGAAGATATGCATAGTAAAGATTATTTGCAAAACAGGGTGACTACATGCTGTCAAAATCAAAAAAATATTTGTCAGACGAGTATAGAACAGGAAAAAGAAACATTCTCTCCTATTTCTCCCCAATAAATTAAATTCTCATGAGGTATTAATGACCAGACCCTTTGTAATTAACGTTCTGTACACATTTAGGACAAAGTTTGATAACTTGCCTGTATACTTCTTAAAAGAAGAACAGGCTTGGGATAGTAATTTGGAAGAAAAGTAGTGATTAGGGAATAGGTCTAGATTTTGCAAGGAATCCTCCAAACCACAAAGAAATCTTATTTAAAATGACTAAGTTGTGGTTTAGGATAACAAGAGAGATTATCACCTTCCTAACCAGCTCAGTCAATTTGTTTAAGGGTTCTTAGTTTACTATTTTCCTCTGAAAACTGATAGTGACCTTGAATTCTGGTAAGGCTCCTCCTTTTTAGAAAAAATAATTGCTTTGCTGCTGCTGTGAAATAGCCAGCGTACTGGACCTTGCCTTTTAAAAGCCGATCACATTCTCTGCACAGTTAGATTTGCCACTGAATTAATCTTACCTACTTCTAAACCCTGAGCATATCCAGTTTCAGAGCCCTTCATTGCTGCCACTGCCGTGCTGGCGAGTGGACCAAGCAGAGAGAGGGCACCGATGTCTTCTGGCTGTTGTGTTCCTCAGAGCCTGCTGCTGGGAGGCCACAAATAGCGTTTCTGTCCATGGTTTAAGCTATAACTAAGATGAATCCTTGACTCTAAAGATAGGTAGGTAAAAGGAGGAGGAGAGATGTTGTAAGGAAAAGTGATCTCTGTTTAACTCAGCAAGGCTTTTAATAATCTTTATAAATGTTAAAGCACTTTCAGGAGACGACTGCTTTATTCAGACACAGTTTTTAGATTTTGAAGTAAGCAAAATAGAACTGTAGTTTCATTGTGTAGGCTGTATTTGACTATTTAGAATCTCTACTTCTATGGATGTTGCCACCGTACAGATGAGTGAGCCCCTAGGGGATGTTCTCTTATCTTTTACGTTTGTTTTTAGCAGGTTATTGCAGCTATAGCATGTGGCTCTTCAACTTCTCAGGTCTAGTTTGGGGAGTTCGGGGATATCACAGCTTGGAAATCAGCTGTAAAGATTAACAAGTAGATATCGATAATGAGACATTTATGTTACTTCCACTCATGTTGTTAAGAACTTTGGCATTCCTCTGACATTAGCGGCCCAGAGCTTTGCTGTGCTTCTGCTGCTTTTTCATTCCTCACTGCAAAGTAATCAATAGCCTGACCTGGTTACCTTGCAAATCCTGTCATGTCACGTTAGCCTCCTCGGATCCATATGTATGCACGTGGACTTGCTCACAGGATTAAGGATTCTGGGTTTGCCAGAAGTTTTCTCACTCATCCGTGCTCCTTTGTCTAACACCTGGCAACCAGATAAGCTGTAGTAGAAACAAGCCCCAAAGAGCTGTGAGGTTGTGCAGTCACGAAGGTTTTACAGAAACTGAGAACCCAGGCTGATAGACTTAGATCAATATAAGCAAAGCCAACGGATTGCGTTAGTGGGATTATTCCTGTGAAAAGGTGTTTCTTGGTGGAGCTCGGCCTTGTGCAGCTGGGGTGTGCTGAAGCGTGGCTGATCAGAACTGAAATGATGTGCTGTGTGGCCTAAATTGTGACCAATATGAGTAAGGTGTTGTATGCAGGTGGTGGAATTGGGCACTTTAGTTTACTTCGTAGCAAGTCAGAGAGGATTACTGAAATAATGACTGCCTTTCATTTCAGTGCAGTTTGGCCGAGAAGTTGAATGTGCTTTTGGCTTGCACTGTTTTGCTCTTACACCTGTAATTGCCAAAGATCTTTTTTTTTTTTTTTTTTTTTTTTTTTTTTTTCTTCCATGGCCCTAAAAAATCAAAATGAATCGTTGTATTGATCTGATGAGCAGGACAGCCACGTCTAGGAGAACAAGCTGTACTTAAATGTTTGATGCCTGAATAATGTTCAGGGGTGGCGGGGCACATTAAAAAGGAAGAGGCAGACTTCTGTATGAAACGAAGCTTCCAGAACTGACAGGGCATGCTGCCAACCCGAGGCAAGCTGTGTATGTGTCTGCCTACATGTCCTTTTGTATTTCCAGATCGTTCACATTGTAGATCTGCTGGAGCAACAGCGGTAAGACTGCAGAGGTGGTTTGAAGTGAAGAAGAAATGAAGAGAATTCTAAAGATGATTAATCCTAGCAAAACTAGAAGTGTTTCAACTTACCTAGTTTTCTGTTGGAAGCCTTTTGCTTTTGCTGGTTAAGTTTGGGTTATTTATATTTCCACTTATGTCAGTGCATGGAAATTAATGAGTAGAGACATTCAAAATGAGATATAAGATCACACTTTAAAATGAGTAACTTACTGTATACTTGATGATCATCATCAGCAACTAATCTATCAGTCAAAATTCAAAATACAACTCATGATTTTGTATAGGACAGCCATGTGTCTCTGATCTTATAATAGACTTGTAAACCTTTATTGATCAACATAGAGGTTTCCATGTATTTATCCAAAATATGAGTGTTTGTCATGAAAAATGATATGCTAAAGTGTAATTTTCTCTATTTCTACAGCTGTATCTGTGTAGCACATCCAGTTTCAGTGAACCTGACAGTCTGAAACCACCATTCAGTTCATGCTGAATTGACTCAGTTTCAGTTACAAAAATCGCTGGTGTGGTAAAAAGGGCAGGCAGCTGTCTGCTGCCTTTTAGAACAAGGAGCCTGGTGAAAATAACAGATCTAGTTGACTGTATCAACAGGAGCTTTGCTGTTAGGACAACTACAGCTTTTCTGGCTGTGTTTACTCTAAGGACTTCATCATGAGGCTAACTCATGTTACACTAAAATAGCCATTGAATTCTCATGCCAAGACAAACAGCAGATTTCAGGTTTGAATGCAAAAACTTTTGCTTCAGGAGGACAGTTTATTGTGTATTTTTTTTCTAAAAAGTTTTAGATCATGTTTTTGTTATGTCGTGTTTGTTTAGTAGGGCTGGGGTGGTTAAGCGATGCCCTTTGGAATTTTGAGTATTCCAAAAAAGAACCAGCAGTTGAATGAGGGGGGAAGGCAAACAATAAAACAGACATACAAAGAAACTAAGACTACAGAGAGAGTTCAACACTGTGACTGAGTGCTTAGGAACAGGTATCTATTAAACTTGAGATTGCCAAAGATATTAAAATCATTCATGTAGAGCTGGCAGATGGCACAAGAAGAGGTCTCTGGTTTCCTACAGTGAAATCTAGAAGCTGGGCAGGAGTTCCTAAAATAGCTTTAGGTTGTCTAATTGAATTATAGCAATAATATCCATTGGTTTCAATGAGAGATGAATATCCGAATGTTTAGGGGCACTGGGCTTCAATTCTGGCTGTGTCCTGGTATGGACATGCTTCCAGAGTTTTTTTCCAGCTCTGGAATGCTCTTATAGTGGTCCTACAAACCAAACCTGTATAAATGATCACAATTTCAGTTTGCATCCATGGGAATAAGCTTGGGCCCTATCTGAGGTATTTATTATTAATTAGCTAGGGGAAATAAAGAGAAAATGGGCTTAGGTGGAATATGTTGAACATCGCTTGCAAGATTGCTGTTTGATCCCAGATGGGACTATCAGAAGACACTTTATTTTCCTCCAGTGTGAGGAGCTATTCGCCTTAGATCCAGAAAGCTTCCTTAATATTGAATAGTTATTGTAAAAAACAACATTAGCCAAGTTAATAGAAAGCTATACATGTAGCTGCATTTTTGTTCCAAGCACAACTGATCAGTGTAGGATAGTAAAAAATACTATGCATACAGAATTCTTAAGTCAAGTCCTACTTGTTTCCAAACGGTCCACGTTTTAAAGAAAAAAAATAATCATTCTGAAAATTTAGTCATGCATGCACCCTGGAAGTGCTGTCACAGCAGGAAGAGCCTAATTTGAACAGCTCGAGTAGCATGATTGCTCACAGCATTGCAGCAGACTGTAGGTCAGTCCTCTCAAGGTCTCACAAAAGTCCTCTCAAGGTCTCACAAAAGCATTTTATTTATTTTCTTCCAGGGAATTATGAAGTGTAAGCTAGTTTTTCTATATTGTCCAAGCCAATAGTATCCAGAAAGCTTAGAAAACTGATTTTAAAATGCCTGTTGTCTTAAAGTCCTTTAAAAAGTACAAGAATTGTGAACCAGAGTCTTCCAAAGCTCACAAATGGGAACACGGGGATATTCTGAAAATAATTAAAGAATACAAAAATTTATTATAAGTACTCACCTTTCTTTCAGCTAAATCACTTCTGACTAGCAGTTTTATCCAGCACTTTTATTTCTGCCTAGACCAAGACTCCAGTCTGCTTTCTTTACTAGCCAGCGTAACATGCAATATCTGTACATCAGAAATGCTGAAAATAGTGCCACTAGGCTCAAAATAGACAGCAACCGATGAATGAGAGAGGAAAAAAAGTGTGCATTAGTTTCTGACAGCTGTAGTTACATTTGTTAATTTCCAGTCAAGTTTTACAATGCATAAAATCATATTTACATGCAGATGAGATGCTTCCTTCGTCCCCCATTGCTGAGGAGAGTACGCCAGCACTTCCAGTGCTTATAGAGGCTGGCTGTGGGACTGGGGGGAGGAAGTCAGCGTAAGAAGCACCGTGACTAATAAAAGATTACTGTTCTTATCTGTTCTGAAACAGATATCACTGTTAAGTGTCTCTTAGGATCCTACATCCAGTCATTGGGCTGCCTTCCTGAAATAGGATTTTTTCTGTTTTAAATTATAGTTTTTTTTGTCTTAGTCCAACATCAGGTACATGAGATAGGTCAAAATTGCAGAAATAATTGAATGCAACTACGTCAGTGATTAATGCATAAATTACTGTATCGGCAACGATCACAATTATGTAGTATTAAGGATGTGTGAAGTCACAAGGTTGATAATTAAATGGAAATTGTTTTCTGTGTAATTAAATGGGCAACATTAATTTTAATAAGTAAAATTTGAACCCCAAAATAGTCAGAAGCATTTTTCCCACCACTTTGATTATACAACTCAGCAAAGCATTATTATTTTGCTTCTGGAAGATGTCTGAATATGTAAATGACAGCAAATTACGGCTTAATTATTTAGCATTAGAAAGGAATGGTCTGATTTAGTTGGTCTTTTTAGTTTGGCTTTAAATACAAATATGTTATTTGAATAATAACAAGATCTAGGTTATGTTTACAAGATATAAGGAATTGTAGTACAATCAAGATGCAAGTGTACAGAATACATAAGCAATGTAAACTTTTCATCGAGAACTTAATGTTTTTTTTTGTTGTTGTTGTTTTTTTGTGGTGGTGGTTTTGTTTCTTTTTGTTTTTAAATACCTTCTTCAGTATTAATTTTCTTCCATAGCATGTCTCACAGGCGTGCATGTTACTAGTACGCTCATTTCAGTAATAGCAGATGTAGCTCTTTCTGTCTCTTAAAAACTGGCTTTCATTGCAGTGCCATCACTGCTCTACCATCCTATATATATTCCTACTGTATTTCCATGCCTCTCAGGCCTTATAGAGTGTCCTGCAGAAAGCTGAATAGCCTATGAGGGTGGAAACAGAGGGCATCCTCTCCGGTTTTACTTTCTGTTAAACATGTGATGTAGATAACCTGCTGTGCCCTTGTATTATGCATGCATTATCTTTGCAGGCAACGGAAGAAGCAAATAGCAACAAAGACCCAAACACTAACTGTGCTGTCAGAACTCCACAGAAAATCTGAATTAGAGCTATTATGCAGTAATGTATTTCTAAATTACCATTCTGAAGCCTACATTTCTAAGTCCAGTCTGTTCCATTTAGCCCACCTGGAACTGAGGTTGCTGGGAATAGGAGTTAGCTCTGTAGTTAAAAATAACGCCCTGGCATTTTAACTTCTTCTGTTCCTCAAATAGGAAAGTAAATATATCATTCAAAACAGGCTGTATAAATAATATTCTATATACAAGTATTTATCTATTTTATACATATAATATTACAGATAACAATAGATAACATAGAAAATATGATGCAGGTTAAAAAAAATAAAAAACTCTGAAGGAAATTAAGATGGATATTTTACACTTCTGAAAGGAAAAGGGTAATCTCCTGGCATCACACACTTAACCAGCCGTAGACATAAGTACAGGTTTTTTTTTGCAAGTCATAGTTTAGTAAACAAAAATATTCTGTATTCTCTTTTTGATGAAAAGTCAGCCTTACAGTATTTCATTTGCCACCCTAAATAGGTGTTCAGATTTTTTGTTGTTGTTGTTAGTTGGGACTTTTTCCTTGCTACTGGGGAATGTATGTGAGTCAGTAATGTCAGTTTTCACGTAAGCCTAAGTCTAGGTTTGTGTTGAATCTTCTTGTTGCATCAGCTTAAGACAGGATTGGCTTCTATTATCTTCAATTCTTAAATTATTACAACTTCAAGCTTGTTTGTATTCTTCTGCCTCGTATTCAAGCTAATTCACATTCTTTGTTGATCAGATAAAGGCCATAACTATAACTAAAAATATGGAGCTCTGTTTTCTAGCAACAGTGCTTTTAGAGCATAAGTGTTAATTGAATCCAGTTCAGGTGTGCTCAGCATCACAGCAGCAACAAATTCCTGGCCACAATCTCTACTCAGCCTGTTGTTGGTGTAGCCACAGCTATGTTAATGGGGAGTTGAATAGTTCTCAGCTGTATTCGTAGTTAACGATGGCTTGCAAATACTGTTTTTAATTGTCACCTTAGTAAAACCAGCCAGCAGTAAAAACCCAAGATTTGCTCTTTGAGGACCATGGTGAGTAGAACCAGCGGTGAAGCTTCTGTAACTCAGAATTGCTTTGAGGAATACAAAAGCTGGCCAGGGAAACCAATGCAGAGAAAGGAGTAGTAATCAGCTCACTCTGTCTTTAGTTGGTGGTTGTATCCTTTCATTAAAAGTGAGCAGCTTGAACATTTAATGTGTCTGAAAGGCATATTTGCTGAATATGTTTGGTTATACCATTACACCTTAAAAAATGTATTTGGAGATGATTTCTGGCATTGACATAAGTGTGATCTGAAAAGCTTTAATAACTTTCTTCTAAACAGCTTTAAAGCCATGACAATCAACAGGAAGACCACATCAATCTTTAACATAGATCTGTATGTAGTACTTAGGAAAGGACTCTGTTTTGGTGTTTTAAAAGCAGGTAACTGCTTGCCTTCGTTATGGTTATATACCAAGGAACACAAGCAACTGATCTGAAAGGAGGGGAGGCAGTACTGACAAATTTCTTAAAGGCAAAAGGAGGATCCAAGAAAAGCCATAGATTCTGACCAGGACTGGATGGACCTGGAAAAGAGGAAGCTGAAAAGCAGTGAAGGATGGCTACGTGCTTTTCCTCAGAAGTTGGTATTAGGAGTAACGGAGAAAGGCAGGTTTTCTGATATGTGGCTATTCTGGTAGAATATGTGCTATGTGCAGTTCTAATCTGATTTGATTGGTTTCTAATCAATCTCATTTCAGTCCTCCTTCATTCACACATAACTTTGACCTGCATAGCTCCAGAGTAGTTCATTAACTGAGGAACCATTACATATGTGCCTTGTCCCTGTGATCTGGAGAATCTCTTATTGCAGTGTTGCTTATAACTATACTGCAAATGATTTACTAAATCTGTTAGTTTCTTTTTCCCCTGTTGTGTTTGTCACCACCATACCATTATGAAAAAGAAGAGTTTTATGAAGCATGGAAAGTCAGCAATACTCATTTATCTGTAGTAAAAACATTTCAGGCATTGAATAGTGTGTGTGAAAAACGAGAAAATCTGAGAGGCTGGTCCATCCTGATACCAGTGCTGTTGGATTGCTGTCTAATCAAACACTTGGACATAGACTAGGACTGTGGTTTCTGCTCCTCGTATGTTGTAGGATGGAAAAACAGCAACATGGGGTTCTGGTAGAACTTGGTGGTTATATTTCTTCATTCCTTCCCCCTGCCAACTTCCTGACACCCCGAACTCCTCTCAGAACAGTAAGGGAAAGACATGTCACTCTCTTCAAAATAAATATGGCAAGAAGCATGGAGGCAAAGGGTGAGGCAATGGACCTCAGCACTGGTAGGAGGCTGCCTGGGAAGACGTTTTAATATCCCCTGTTGGCTGTCAGCAGGGTGGTCCTCGTTGCTTCCTTGATAAATAATTGCTCTCTGAAAATATGTATTTCTCCATGAATAACAGCTGGCTTATTACCAGGTAACCTGATATATTAAGAGCTGAGTGCTCCTTTCTTTTTCTCTAGTTTGTGAAAAGCACCTCCTCCTACTAAGTTACTTGTTATTTTAGAGAAGCTGATATGTCTTGCTCTGCTATGGTTCTACTCTGAAACTGAAGCCATTTCCAGCATTTTTTTTTGCTTGCAACAGTATATAAAGTTTTTTAAGAAATATTTATTTTTGAAGACTCAGGAGAAAAAAAGAGAGAATATAATGATCAACTTCACTCTCGTTATGAAGTACCATAAAACTCATTAATGACACAAGCTGCACCATCTCTATTTGTCTTTCTACTCTATTTTGCTTTATTTTCGTGCAGTATCCTAAAACCATAAATAAAGTTTTTTTCCTGAAGAGTTTGTGGAAATGGCATGCATGATGAGATTTTTGTTGTATTAGATTTGACAGTTCTATAGACAGTCACAGAGACAGTCCAGTGGAAATCTATTATGGCCTGAAAAATATTTCAAAAGCAGAAAAGGAACACTTTATTGACAGATATTAACATATAGAAAAAATGTGAGCTCTTGTTTTTAAAGCATTTGACTGACTGGAAGTACTGACGTGTTAATGCCTCGCCACTTTTATTCAAACAGAAAAAGATCATGAAGGAAGGATTCGAGCAGTTTTATTTTAAAGAGCCAAGCTAAAAGGGGAACAACAAATGAGTGTGTTCCTATTTTGATTAAATCTACCCCAGTGCCAAGAGCTTCACCAAGGCAAGTGTGCTACATGTAATCTATTGCAGTGTAATTTTTGAGACGTGTATGTGATGAGAGTTGGGAGTCATTTGCCGGGGTGGGGGGGTAATTTCTTCCTCCAGAAGTTCAAGATTTAGAAAGTATGCTAAGTGAAAGCAGCATAGAACAAAGTGCTTTGATACTGCACTGTTTTTTTTTTGTCTAACAACAAAGCAACGCATTCATTGTGTATAATGAATTTCTCTCACAGTTCTGGAAAAGCTCATTGTTTATTCATGAAGGAAGGTCAGTAAGGCCTGGCTAATCCAAGTATTTTAATTTTTTATTTTTTTATTTCTTTTCTAAAAGGGATGATTCTTGCCTCATGAAACAGAAAGATTCATAGGAAAATGTGAGTGGCTTGAAGAAGGGAAAATGAATGAGAGATGCAAAGTGGGGTATGTGTTTAGAGGAATTTTAAGTCAGATCAGGTTGTATTTTTTCAATTGCATTTTTTGTTCTTCATGACCACTGACACTGATATCACTTGCATTTTAATTTTCTTATCTGCTTTTTAACTAGCCTCTGATTCTACCAAATCGTTTAGATACAAGCCTTTTGTTTTGCAGCTGACAGGGCGGGGTCCAGTGACAAAAACCTGTAATTTAAATCTTCCAGGCAAGGATTCTGGTATAGAAACTGGCAAAACCCCAGCAGGATGTGAAAACCAGAAAGACTGGAAAAGTGTGTTAACAAATGTTCAAAATATTGGTGGGTGAAGAGGAAAAAATCACACAGCAGGGGGCAGTTCATGTGTTTTACCATTTCAAATTGGGAGGGCCGGTTCTTGAAGCTTTTCGCTGGAAGCGTGACCTTGAGGCTACACAGATGTTATCTGCATCATTTTAATGAGAGAGGAGCACTGATTCCATCAAGTAGGAAGAAGGAGAAGGACATGTATTCAGGAGATGCCGTGGCCTCCCAGCCACATTGCACAGTTTCCTGGGCTGTGACTCTTGTGACTGGTAGACATACATCAAGTGCAAATTAAAGGGCAATAATTTCTCTAGCAGCCTGCCTTGGACTGCCTGTGAGTGGTCTTTTTTTTAACCAAGTTGTTTCTTACATTGTATTCTGCCCTTGAAAAAAATTAAAAAGCCCAATAGCTGGAATAATTTAATTAGAAGCAAAAAAGGGTCAGAATTCCCTCTAATCCAATTGAAATTAAAATAAAATGCCAAAATAAAGGAAATTTCAGCTCCCCAGCATTTCACCTTATCCTGACAAGGTTCCACTGCACAAAGACAAAATTTTCCCTCCTCAATTATTAAAATCCACTTAAGCAGCAATTCACAAGCAATATGGTACGTTATCTGCTTTTAATAATCTGGTTCTAAGAACATGCTGCAAGACTTCAGTGTTAAAGGAAGACTCGCCAATAAATGCTGATTTATTTCTTAAGGCATCACTGAAGCCTTTTTCTTACTGATGTTGTTAGTGCAGCTGCCTCTGTTTTGATTTAGAGTTACTGTTCAGTGTAGCTGAGAGAGTGAACTGAGACACAGACAGGGCAGGAGTATGCCTCAGCAGCGGAGATATCAAGTGAGCTATTTGAGCTGGTCATCAATTGTTAATTGTCTACTGATCCTTAAACTAGATACCTAAACTGAAAAGACCACTATCAGCGACAGATGCAAATTATATGGATCCTGTAGGTGTGCCGGCCCTACAATATAAGTGGGATACTAAATTTTTTATTGCCTAATTGAGCTTTCATATCTAGGCAGTCCTAACGTGGGCCTCTGAACCCAATGTTGTTCTAATTTCACCTGTAACTAGGAGATATCACTTGACTTTGAAGGCGCATTAACGGCTACATATTGACCAGTTGTCCGTAGACATATTTATCTCTGGATTTCCTATGTCAAATGCACTTCCTTGAGGATAGCCCAATCCAAAAAATGTTTTGTTTGGTGAATGCCGTGAGAGTAGTCTGTGCTGCTCTGGCTTGTCAGTGTTTCTCTTGAACAGCCTGCCCATCCCTCTGCACGGTTCTCAGTTTTGCATGTGGTGGTGGGTTTAGAACTTGCTGCTGGTACGTCTCCAACCAGGTACTGCCTACCATATTTCTGATGTAGCATTTTATTTTCCAGGAGGCTTAACATCTTCAGTCTGCAGAAGGAAACAAAAGAAATAGATCCCATCTGAGTATCGCCCTTTGCAAGCAGCAGTCATTACAACCCCAAAAGCAGAAAAGATTTTTGTCTCTTTGGAGGTTCTGTGACCATAGTTGTTTAATGTCAATTGTGAGACTTCCTCAGGCTTCTTGGGCATTTCTTTCCCGGGTGTTCCTTAAGCCCCAAAATCAGCCCTGCTTGCCTTGTAGTTACAGAGTTAGTTATAGAAGTTTTCTTCAGTCTCTGCTGAGTGTAATAACTGAAAATCTTCAAGGATCTTCAGAAAACGTGGAAAGTCAGCCATATAACTATCTTTTGGTTTTTGTAGCTTGTAAATGATTTGGATGGGGTAGAGAAGCAGAGCAGACACCTGCAGACTTGAGTCAAGTTTGGGCTTTAAGGTAGAGTGAAGCAGGTCTGGGCAGGGCTTCTCTACAGTAATTCTGTGGCTGGCTGTGTGGTGTGTGTGGAGCAGGAGAAAACATTTACTTCGTGTCTCCTTCTGTAACAGCCAAAATTATTAATCTGCTTCCAAGGGTCTGTAGCCCAAGTGCCCAAGTAATGGTGATAATAATTGGGAAACACGCTTTGCTGAAGAGATGGAGAGCTGGTACATCTTTCCTTAAACTGGAACTTCTAGGTACAATTTCAGCTACATTAATTTATTTATTAATAATTAATATTTATTAATACTTAAGACAAAACAGTGCCTCTGTTGCTCATAGAGGTTGTCAGTAATGTTGTGGTTGAGGTGGTGGTTGTTTGGTGAGGGAGTTACCTATATTCAATACCATATGGATACTGTCATTAATGTTCAAACTCTTCAGAATGTCACCTGCATCAAAGGCAGTCCTTGACTTGTGTCTGTGTGAGCTTTCCTTGGTTATTGAGTATGCCAGAGAGAAGATGTGACGCTGGGAACACATAATGCAATCTTGTGTCATGAAGAGAGGTAGTGTTCCCCTGAAGCGCAGCTGGTTTGTTTGTGTGTTTTTAATAAAATCTGGGCATTTATCTACCTGTATGCCAGATTTTCTGGGACATTGGCATGCCAAAGTAGGAACTGTGACAGCTTAGAAGAATGGGAGTGAAGAGAACACCCACTGCAAGGGATGGATCAGGAGATGATCTGTGTTAGGGTGGAGTCAATTTGGGGAGTCTGAGTCAGTCTCAGGCATCGATGGGTGGGCCACTTTCCACCCTTGGACATAATTCTTCTGCTACAAAGGGTGGTGGCTCTTCAGCAGTTCCTGAGGTGAAGACACCAAAGTATGTGTCTCTCCCTTCCATTCATTCTCTCAAATGATCTCTGAATTGTTGGCCAAAAATTTGGTGCTGTCACCTCACCTGCCCCACAGTAGTCTGTCAAATATGAGCCCAAATGGTTTAGTAGTGACACTGTTGTGTTTGCGTTACACAGAGAGCAGAGGACAGAACGATAAATCGGTAAATCCTTCTGGGCACAGCAGTGCTTTTCCTCAAGTCACAGCACACGCTGTTGTTTCCTGCAACAGGGTGTCCTGACTGAGGAGCATACTTTCCTAGTGGCGTGTTAGAAGTCTGTAGAAATACATAAGCACCATGGCTTGAATACAACAGCAATCTGACATAAGCTGTGGGATGGTTTTTGTTTTTCTTTTATTTTAATGATTTAATTAGAGAGATCCTGGATGAAACACAGTGTATCTCACACGTGTTGGGCCAGAGATAGTACGTATTTTTGGTCTGCTCTTTTGCAGCTGAGGTATAGATGTGGTCTGTACTGTGGAAGTTACCAGCTGCCAGCAATTTGCTACAGCTTCGTGCTGATAACATTTTTGGTGCTATCTCCCACTAAGTTAATCCTGTTTCTCTATTCAATTATACCTAGTATCATAAACTGTATTATCTGTGAGGGGATCTGTTTGGTTATTTTTCATTTCAAATTATGATTCTGTGTTTAACTTTTATATTACAGAAGACTGTTCTGGCTTTGGCACAAGAATGTTTTTTAGTGCCTCAGATTCCAAGTGCCAACCTCATCTGTCTTCTGCATTGCCTTTACCAGTCTTGCATAATGGTACTGCAGCAGTTTCAGCCATTCCCTTGTTGTTCTTTGATACAGTATATCCACGAGTCGCCTTTTGGAGACAAACCTTGGTTAGATAATTAGGCACTTAATAATCTTCATGCTTATGTTTTGAGATAAGGCATTTAGCTAGTGAAGGGAAATTGCATTTTTGCTTGTTTGCATGTTCTGTATTAACTGACTTGGCTGTGTTTTCAGTTTGGCCAAAGACATCCTTGAATCCTTGGAGGATAAACCAAAACTCAACAAAGACCTTCTCCTGGCTATGGTAGCTTCATTCAGCAGGGACACCACCAACAATTCTAATGTCTTTTTTTCTTATGCATCTGTTACTGCTTTCTCACTCTGTCATGCCCATGTTTAGTCAATGCATGGCTTTACATCCTCTTGTCTGTTTAGGGAATTACTAGAGAGCTTTTACTGCTTTAAAGAATTCATAAAATCCGGTAGGCTCTTCTTCTCTGACCCATAGTCATTTGTATGTTCGGTCAGAAGTGGGACCTTCAGTATGAAGCTTATTTCTTAGGCCCACCCTGCAATACACTTTAAGGGGGGATTCTGTCAGATGTAGCCTTCGTTGTTTCCTTGGACTTCCTTTGTAACTGCTACAGTTAATATCTGTGGTGTCCGTTATTATTTTTTCTTTCAGTGTTCCAAACTCTGTACAGTCTGCACTGTTCTTTTATGTGTTTTTTTTTTTTTTATCTTTGTTAATTAGATTATTGAAGCTCTTCCCTCATCAGAATGGGCAGATATCTCTCACCAATTAGGATTTTAAAATAAGCAGACGTCTTTCACAAGCCTTACACAGATGCCCCTGTGGTTTAAGATAGTTTGCTAAGAGCCCTTTAAAATACAGTAGTAGTTTTTTCTTATTAACAAAAGCTGCAAACTGTTTCTTTTGAAGAGGGATAAGTGCCAATCTGCTAATTGCCTTCCCTGCTCCTCTGATCTTCCTGACCAGTTTTTCTTAGAACATTGCAGGACATCTCTGAATTCAGAAATGAAAGGAGGCATCTTCTAATCGGCCTTAATGCTCTGCATAATTCTTTTTCCCCGAAGAAGCCAGTTCATAGCTCAGCTGAACAAATATGTTTAAAAACACAATCTGGGTCATCTAAACAACAAAGCAGCTGGATGTCAGGCAGTAAGTTCCCTTCCAGTTTTCTTTCAAAGACACAGTTTAAGAAAACAGACTTCTGCATGTATATTTAGGGTGTGTGTGCGAGATTTTGTTGCTCACTGAATAGTATATCCTGTTCTGATTATACCCTTGGTGGTGAGGATACAGACCATCAATAGGTTCCACTAAGACATTGTTGACCTGGTTGTATTGGCATGGGAGCATGCAATAAAGATGAAGTGGCAAAGTTGCTGACAGATGCACCTCCTACCATTCACCTGATCCGAAGAGACACTGAATCAACAGAATAAAGATCTCAGGGCTACCTCACTGCAAACAGCTATGCCCTTCAAAATGATACCTTTGTCCCTCAGTGTTCACTCAAGTACTTTAGGAAAATGATAGCCTGAGCGTTAAAATAGCACAAAGCATCCAAGCCCTTGAGGAGGGGAAAAAAAAAAAAAAGTTACCATAAAATGATACAAAATTGGTTTCTTCTTTTGTCTTTGATTTCAAGGTGTTTTCATTTATTTACTTAATTATTTTTAATTGAAAAGGCTGTTTGTTCTCTGGCTGCAGCATTTTAACTGCTTATAGTCCCTTTTGTATATAAAATCTAAATCTATGCAAATTCTTTTCTGCAACTGCAGAAACACAGTCCAATTCAGATTTCATCAGTAATTATAAATGAAAACATGAGAGCTTATATCTCATAAGTTGTTCCTTTTAAATCCCTGTTTGGTCCAAGTGCCCAAGAATTTAAATAGTGAAATAAGCACACAGGTAAGAATCTATTTCTATTATATTTAGTGTCTTTGAGCCTATTACTCATGTAAATGATGCATAAGTTTAAAAAAAAAATCGAGTTCTGAAAATCAAATCATTGTAATGATTATAGTCCAATAATGGTTTTGTTAGCAATTTTTTATTCAAACCAATTCAGTAAATTTTCATGCACAATTGTTTTCCAGATGAGTTTGGATGTTTGTTTTATTTACAATGTACTGTAAATCCCAAATTATAAATGTGAACTTAATTTTTTTTAGGTTCTGCCTCTTTCTTTCTATTTTTTCATGAATGCACCTTCTTACAGGTGAAAGGCAATTCTAGGATTAACATTTTGCAATCTAATGAGAGGTAACACTGCTATGTGGTGTCTTCTCTAGAAACAGGGAACACAAGTTTGACAAGTAAACAGTTGTTTTGCAAAATTCCTAAGTGACTGGCAATGAATGTTCCGAATGCAGCTGAGAAAAACTGGGTGCAACTTCCTTTAAAAATAATTATCATCTGCCTTTTAATACGCTATAGTTATCCAGTGCCATAACAGTTGCCCCATAATGGGTATTGCTGAGTGATAAGTTACAATGGCATTCTTACATGATTATGTAATCTATGTGTGTTATATATACAATATCAATATTCCACGTCCTAAGGAATGCTTCAACAGTGGCATTTAATATAGTTTTAAATGGGATTTACCAGCTTGACTTTTCTTGTATTTTATAAAAGGGAGCACTACTGAGACTGGAAGAGTGGAATGGTTAATTCCCCCAGACATGTCACTGAGATATGTATCTAGTACTGCACATTAACATATGTTTCCATGCAGGTCCCTAACACTAAGCATTCCTGTTGTTTGTCGTCTCCAGAAAGAGTTGGTTCCTTCTAGCTCCTTGCTTGGGTATTGTTTAATGCACTAAAAATTGTGAAATACGATTATCGGCTATCAAAAAGACTTCTGTATGCTGATAGTATTGCCTAAGTAGATTGAAGTAATTTGACATTTCCCATTCTGTGGTGCAGTCAGCATATCTCTAGCAGAGTTAACACGTCCCCTCCAGTACGAGTACTGGGGCATGGTTTTAAAGAGTGGTGTGGCGCTTACGTAAATCTTTTTGACAAAAAGCATTTCTATTTGCTACTCTTTCTGCAGGATTCAGTCTATAAATCAGACTTTAACAGAAAAATTGATGCAAGAATGAGAGTAGTGTTCCTTGCTCTAGGCATCAGTCTGAGTTGTGAGTTATTTAGGCACGTAGTGTTTACGTGTATACTGTATGATGTTGGTAATGGGTTTTAAGTTGGAAATGCAGTTTGTATGGTTGCCTTAACTGAAGTCCTGTTTCTATCATTAAATTATCCAGTGGAACAAATGAAACGCTGGGATCTATTGTTGCTGTTCTCTTATGATAACACATCTTTGAGATTTTTCTAGCCGATAACTAGATTTTGCTTTCATAAAAACTGGGCAGTGGTTCATCTTAGACTGTACCTCAGACAGGATACTAGGTAATTTGTGGCGGTGTTCTTTCCGGCTTGCAGTATTTTGAGATTAAATTAAAGTTTATCCCTGCTATTTTGTTACGCTACCTTGAGATTTCATTTGTTAAGTGTCCACACATTTCTGTGCATTCCCTCAATAACTTTTCAGGCTTCTAAGCCATAGTCATAGGGAGCAGTGTTTTCCAGCACGGCTCAGTGTCTGCAGTGAGGCACAATAAGAATATGGCTTTAGTAATCAAATCACCAAACTCGCATGATTCCTCATCTTGCATTTTGTCTAGGTTACTTTCAAACAGTTACGTGACACAGGGAAGAGGCATGGCTGGTGCCCATGTCCAGTTGTGAATGCAGATGAAACTTTGGTGCATTTGAAGCAGCAACAAGCAGGCGTGGTGCTGCCATTTCATAGAGCTTTTGGTACCTAATAACATGAAAAAGGAGAAACAAGATGATGGTAACTTTCTACTTCTGTGTGCAGAGTGATTTTCAGGAAAGGCTGTGTTTTTTGTGACTTGTAAAGTTCAGGCATCTGCTGGTGTAAGTTAGCAGCGTAGAAATGGAGTAATACAGACTGATGGAACTTTTTGGTGTTCACCTCTCCTGGCTGGTTCTTTTGCCTTTATTGGGTTAATTTCTCATTAATCTTGACGAATGTTGAAGATGAAACTGTAAGCCAGAGCAGGTTTCCTAGTACCTTCTGTACTGGACAATGCAAGAGACCTGTGCGTCATGCAACGTATTTGTGTTTTTGCCAGCTTCGCAATGCCAATATTGAGAAAGGGCTCGAAGAGGCGGACTGCAGGAGAATGACTGGAATTCAGCTGGGTAAATTAAAGTGGCCAGAGACGTTTGGGGTCAGTGGTGGCTGTCAATTTGATAGAGCAGGAAAAGAAGTTGTACAATGTGAGTCTCTAGAGCCTGTTTTGAGCATAGTGATGAGAAGGAGGGGGTTAAATAGTAAGGGGAAAGAGGCTTTTGGATCCATACAGTCTGGTAGCAGGCAGAAGCGGGGGCTAGTCGTGTAAAAATACTTTGAACTCTCTCCTTATAAATGTGAATACAACACATAACACTGGCAGGCCTCTCTGCAGGGGCATTTCCTAGTTGGCTGCTGACCTTCCTTCACAGCAGCTTTTGCAACTATCGAAATGTAGTGATTGAAGCCCTTTTGAAATCTCCTGTTTAGAAGCAACGTCACTAAAGGTTTTCTTAATAGATGTGAGTTTTTGCTGTGACCTTCACAGCTGTGTGAGTAAACAACCCTTGCAACTTTCTTATGCTGCAGGATGGCACCACAAACAGAGGGAACCTGTTCCATGTCTTGACCTCCAGTACTACAGGTAGAGCTCCTTTCTTTGGCTTGTCATTAGAAGCAGCTTAGGATACATAAGGAATTGTTAAAATGCACAAGCAGGAAGAATACAAGAAATTATCCCATGCAACAGCATCAGGCAAAACAGAATATCCAGGTGGTGATCTTCCAAAAGCTGAGGAGTGTGCATGTTTTGTATGAAAAAAAAAAAAAAAAAAAAAAGTGGGATCTAGGGTATTTGGGAAATCTTCATTAGTTTTGTTAATTTGATCTGAAATCAAACATCAATGACATTGTTTTGACTAAGGCACAACCGTCATAGCACCCATTGTGTGAGAAACAAAGTTGTGTTTTTGCAGTAGAGAATTATTTTTCTGTATTCCAAGGTAGTTGTGTAGTCATAAGGAGAAATGCTAAGTAGATAAGTGGACAGTAGAAGGCCTCACTGTTCCAAAACAAGGAAGCTAGAGGAAAAGAGGATGAGCAGTGTGAGAAGAGTAAAACAAAGATCACAAGTTCTCAGAACGTATGAAAGGAGAAATTAAAGGGTTGAAAAAAAAGAAAAATTGTACATATATGGTATAGAGGAGTGTCGAGTAGCTTGTGAACCTGTAGTACTCAGCCAGTGAGGAAATGGGAGGTGATCAGGCATCGGGTAATAGGGAATAAAAGGTTATGATTTGTTTACTAAAATGTGCTCCTGATTGACAGGACACCCGCCATTGCAATCGCGAATAAAATAAGCTTCACAGAAGGTCCTGTCTGAAGAAAATTGAGATTTTTCTCACAACTGCAAACCTGTTACAAATACTGGATATACTATGCCATTCTGTATTGCCACTGTGAAGCACTCTCGAGGAGTGCTTAGTGTTTCATTTTCCAAAAACTTCTGCAACTTGCATTTCTTCCATACTTCCTCAATGCATCTACTAGCTTTATGTTTTTAGGTTTATTCACCAAAGCATTGCCAATTCCTATCTATAGCTTCAGCACAGAGGAATGTACTTCTGGATGCTGCTTTCAGTAGAGCAGGAAATGTGAACCTTGAATGAGTAGAGTCACAACCTTCCAACTTCATGTCTGGTTTTTCTTCCTTCATTTCATTATTTTTGTGCCAAAAAGGTTGCTTAATCACCTTAAGTGAATGCTGTAATTTAAGGCAAGCTTCTCCTCAATTTAATGTTAGTCAAATGTTAAATATTTTCACAATCTCTTTGGCTTCTGTGTGCTTTGCTGGAGAAAAAGGTCTTTTGTGTTTTCTGTCCACTTGTGCTTTGTACTGTTCAGTACTGATTTAGTTTCCAAAAAATGACTTCAATGAAATTGGTTTTCCATTCTTTTCTTCATTGAAGCTACATTTAAATAAACGCTGTGCAGTCATTTATTGAAGATGGTGCTATTCTTCAGTGTAGCAAGAGAGAAATGCTTAGCATGCAAAAAATCTGTATCTGTGTCCTGCGTAGTGTCCAATAAATATACGTAGATCATAAGTATCAATATCAGAAAAACAAGATAGTGCCATCTATTGTTAAAACTGCATGGTGCTTTGCATCCTAAAATCCTTTGTAGCATGCTATGGCATTTCTTGTCCCTACCAGTTTGCTCTGAAATTCTCCAACCATCTTTCCCTGCCTGGGGCTAATGACATTGTAATTTTGTTTGTGGTATCAAGGGCATTTGAAAAGAAAGATGAAAAGGAAGATGAAGGAAGAGGAAGAATACACTGTTTTCCTAGTGTTAAATAAACATTAAAGATCGGTTGAGCTTTACTGTCTCTATTCTGAGAAGCAGGATTTTGGTGTTTGATAGAGGAATAGTTTATTGAAGGAGCAGATCTCAGAAGCATCAGAGATCTGTACATGCTTAGTAGAGACTTGTTAGAGTTTGGAAGTTAAATTCTGCTAAAATTGTGTGTGTGCTGTGTATACCATAGCACAGTATTGCAGTCTTTAAGAAACTCTCCTGCCATTTAATCTCCTAATAGGTGGAAGAGATTGTGGTGCTGATTGATCCTGAGATGAGAACCCCAGGAATCAGTTTCTGCCTGTAAACGTAGACTGTACTGTAATGTATGCATACAGGGGAGCAAAATTTAAGTTTAGTGCTCTGTAATTCAACTTTGACTTTGCAAATTTAACATTCTATTACCTACTTTCTGGTAGTAATTCATGTCTATTCTCAGGAATGTACCACTTCTACTCTATCATTAGTATACCAGAGAAAGTAATTGAGAGAAAATGACAGAGTTCATGAAAACCAGCACGTACTCAAAAGAGGAAAAAGGTTCAAAAATGATTTTTTAAAAAACTAGGAGATCTTTCACTGTTATTATCAGTGTCAGTCACTTTCTTGCTGGCACTTTGTAGCACAATTAATATCAGGACATTAGTACCAGAAGTTCTCTTTTCCAAATGGAGAAACAAAAGGAAATTGAGTGAGCATGTCACAGAATTTGTTGTCATTTTTGAGGCAAGGTTTACCTCTCATTAAGTGTTGCTAAGGAAAATTTTGTTTGCAGGGTATGCCCTAGCATAATGGGTGACAGTGACTGTTCTATTGTTCTTGTCCTGCCCAGAGCTTTCAGTACTGTTCCCTGCAGGCTTGTGTGCAGTGTGACGTTCCAAATCCCAACTAATCCAATTACAAGTAAAAATATAAAAAGTTAAATATATATGTCTAAGGGTGATTAACTATATTTGGTTTTATGGGTGGGGATTTGAACTGAGCCTTTCTGTTCCTCAGCTGATAGACAGAACAGAACTCAGAACAGGTTCATCTGTTCTGAAGGTAGGAGCATCTTCCAAACATTTACAATGAAAGTACACAAAACATATAGCAACATGGTTTCTACAGGCAGAACAAAAGATAAGCTAGTAGGAGTAATCCATTCATAATGTTAGTTTCCTAGTATAAATGAAATGCTGTATTAACTGCACATGAATTTTACCACAAAATCACATGGATAGATTTTCTGCTATATCTTCAGAATTTGCAGGTGATGTCTATCTGTAAGCTGTGTTTGCACTACAAGCATAGTTTGATGTCACCCTACGAGCTTCTATAGCCTGTGCTACATAGGAGGTCATACTGTACTTTTTGCTCCTCCAAACCCATGAGTAAGGAAGGGGAGGGAGAGGAATACTAATTAAGGTAAGAATTTTATGTACCAGAAACTCTGAGATGCTAAGAGTTAGTAAGGAACATTGGGAAGTCAGCCAAATTCACAACTTAGGTGGTTACTTTGAGAGGAAATACAGGATATGAAGATATCTGATTCCATTTATCTAGTAAGATATCACAGTATATAGGAACTGTATCATGTACCTGTTTGCTTTAATTTTTGTTGAATTAAATACAATTTTATTTTAAAAAACAACAACAACAAAACCATTGTTCAATAACTTATGCAGATATAAGTGATGCTGCAAGCCAAGAGGAAAAAGGAAATGAAATGTGGAGGTCTAAATAGTGTAACAGTGGCTGAAAGGAACACGGGGCATGTCTGTACCAGCTGCAGAGGAGCGGACACTGGTTTTTCATACTAGCTAGATGCAAACAGGCTGCAGCCTGGAAGCTGGCTCTGTTGCATCAGGAAGCTCATCCTGCCATCATGGCAGTGTGAAGCTGGGCTCCACAAACTGCATCCTGCACTGCTTTAAGTGGGTGACTGCACAGGGAAGAGTGTCTGCTCATGCTGATTCCTTGCTGTGTCACAAGAGTGGGTACTGAAACCCCTGGGTTCCTCAGTCAGCCACACAGCTAGGTGGGACCCGTGTTACGGTAGGACTTTATCACATAGCCAAAATGAGCTTAATTTTGTGCCTATTAAAGATAGGAAATCTTTCTACCTCCTTCCTCCCCTATTTAAGTATCTAATATACTTACAGTGCTGAAAGTTGCACTCATCCTTAAAAATGTCCGGTTCTGTAATTCTGAGGAAAAAACAAATACCATTTGCATTGACCTGACCTTCAAAAGCATTTGCGAGCCACAGATTTTATTCAGACTCTACATGCTTATTTGCTGTTTATTACATAATTGTGACTCATATGGTTAGCTTTATACAATCATCACCTGAAAACATACATGCATAATTATTTTCTATTATTTTCTTTTTTAGCTAACGAAATAATTGGAATTGTTCCTCTGAGTGGTGTGTGGCCCTCTTTTGTATCCCCCTATTACTACCCTACATTGTATTCTGTTACACTATTGTATCCAGTTGAACTTGATGGAATACATTATGCAAATCTGTGCCTGCTTCTTGTGTATCAGCAAGAGAGATCTCTGAAACGTAAGCACTACTGCAGAGTTACTGATTAAAGTCAGACGCAGTCGAATGCTAGCACAGCCCATCCTTTGTGAGGGGAAAGGGTGATGTGGATAATACGGAGCCTTAACTGCTAACTTATCCTTAACAATACAGAACGATTAAAATTTACCTATTCTAAAGAGCTATCAGCAGTTTTCAGTGACCAACATAGGTAATGCTCTCTGAGAGTGGGTAATAAATACATAGTGATGCTGAAGGGGGAGGAGAAAAACAACTGTGTCAGAGGGACAGACAGAGGCTGGGGGGAAAGCAGTATGAGAAAACGTTACCGTACTACCTTGATCTTGTGTTCAGTTTCCTATCAGTGGACAAGGACAAATGTAAGGATGGGTGTCATTAGGCAGAGAATAATACAACTGCAAGGTCAGAGAATGAGACTCAGAGAAGAGGTGTCAGGCCTCCCTGGGAGTGCAGTAAAGGAAAGAGTTGGCTTAGGAAAGGGGAAAGGTAAAGCCAGGCTAGGATAGGCCTGCTTGATTTCAGCTGAACTGTGTCTCAAGGAAGACGACAGGACTCAGACAACGTGCACAGCTGAGCTTGCCTGAAACTCTGTTAGAGCTGCCTGTGATGGCTGTTATCTGGGAGAGGGGGCTGGGGGAAGGGGGATGATGATGATGAAAACTAATCCATGCTTTCCATTTACAGACGGGTAAATCACAATTCTTCTGCTTTAGAATTCTTCGCCCAAGCTTGATGTTGCAGGTTTGAGGACTTTGCAGTAAGGGATGTGTTAACTGGATGCTGTTACAAGCCACAGCTTCACTTGATTTTAGGAGAACATGGCTCCCAGGTCAGCCATGAGCATATTGAGCTGTGGTATATCACTTCTCGTGTAGTGTCATAAATACTTCAGGTGCTGTTGTCTTTGCAGATATTCAATTAATGCCTGCAGTCTAAAATCTGGCCAGGCAAAGCAAAACACTTTGCTGTAGCACATCAAATTGTTTGTACTTGATTGTAATCAAACACTTTGTTCCAGTCTTGTAGTTCCTACCCTCCTTGAGGTCACAGTAAGATAATCTGCAAAGGAGCTAGATTGTTCTTCATCATGCACTTCCATACAGACTACACCTAGTGTAAAAAGAAGAAAACGAGATTTCATAGAATTGTTTGGGTTGGAAGACACCTTAAGCGCATCACCCAGTTCCAACCCCCTTGCCATAGGCAGGGACACCTCCCACCAGACCAGGTTGCTCTCAGCCCCATCCAACCTGGCTGTGAACACCTCCAGGGATGGGGCATCCACAGCTTCTCTGGGCAACCTGTGCCAGTGCCTCACCACCCCTGAGTGAAGAATTTCTTCCTTGTAATTAACCTAGTTTTTTTTTTTTGCCTTTTTTTTTTTTGCCTTTTTTTTTTTTTTTTCATTTAAAGCCATTCCCCCTTGCCCTATCACTCCACTCCCTGACAAAGAGTCCCTCCCCAGCTTTCTTGTAGGCCTGCCTTTTGGTACTGGAAGGCTGCTGTAAGGTCTCCATGGAACCTTCTCTTCTCCAGGCTGAATTTGTGACTTCTAGGGTCTAGCTACCTTCCTTGTCCCAGACTGAGCAATGAGTCTGAGTCAAACCTTTATTCTGAAGGCCACTGAGAGTACCATTCTGTGGGGGCTTGGTGAAGTTCAAGGATCCAAATATGAAGGTTATATCTCTCTCAGGTGGCGATAAATTTTGAGATGACTTTCAAAATGAATTCAGGATTCTAAAAATAAAATAAAATGACAGTTTGAGATTCTTACTAATATTTTGGGGTGATTTCTTAGCTACCACACAGATTTAAAAGATGTCAAAAGGCCCTAAATGTATCATACTGAAAATGATCTGGAGATATACTCTGTAAGCCTTGCATGTTTTGTTTGCATATTCATTTTTTATGTATTGTGAGATACTAGCTAAGTCCTAGCCAGCACTGATTACAAAAGGAATAATTTTTGGTTTATTAACTTAT
Organism: Stictonetta naevosa; assembly: GCA_011074415.1. NCBI lineage: Eukaryota > Metazoa > Chordata > Aves > Anseriformes > Anatidae > Stictonetta > Stictonetta naevosa. Next base: position 32,575,824 of record CM021700.1, read on the forward strand.
TGAACTCTTTAACAGAAATAAAATCGAGTGTTTGCATGGCTAGAGTAGAGTGTATTCTTCAGAAATGTACTAGGGGTGTGTACTTCATGATAAACTTGTTCATCATTCAACTTGAAATCTTTTTCTGGGACAGCATGCCTTGTTTTCTGAGATTTTACAAAATAGAAAGTACAATGCCATAATTCATGATTGTGAAACTCTAAATTGCGTGTCAAAGCAGACATGGAGGTGACAGTGTTGAAAAGGGACAAAAACAATTCAGTTGGCAAAGCTGTGGGTAGGTCATATTCGTAAACAGTTAAATCACACTCATACACCAAACAAAATATAGGACAATTCTTAATATTGTATAATTGTGTTCTCAATTTGAACCTTTCAGAGTTGTCTTGGACCACAAACAAATGTTGTGTTCAGGCAAACAAATTCATTGGAAATCCTTTTCCTCCCTAGCTCGTTAACTGCTGTCAACAATTGTGACAAGTTGGTTGATTCACACCTACCTAAGCGGTTAGCCAAAAATAGTGGGAGTGGGGAACTGTACAAAAAAGGTACGATAAACTTGATGCCCTTTGTGGGCCAGATATTGTCATTCACAGCAATCATCATCTGCTGTGCCAAAACGCTTCCTTGGCTTTTGACCAAAAGCTGCTGAAATCAGTCTTCTGTGCTTTTTCTTTAGTGGGGTTCGTCTGCTTGGTTTGCTGAGCAGCTTTAGTACCAAGGAGACCCTTAATGCTCCGAATGTGGATAGTGCTTTCATCTTTACTTTATATTTTCTTCTAGTGTTTATCCATAAGATAGCCAATGTGTAAGCACAAACTTCTCAAGAATATGCAAATCTTATCAGGATGTAAATCAAGTGCTTGTGAGGAGGAATTGATTTTCTTTCTGCTTGTCTTACGTATTTCCTTGTGTATTAGGGAAGGTTTATTATGGCTTCAGAATTGCATTTCACAAGGAGGTAACGTGCCTGAGAAAGGACAGAACTCTTTGGCATTCACAGTGCAGCGCTGTCCTCATTCTGCAGAATCTATTTCCTTGAGCACAAACCAGTGCTGGCACTAAATGCAAAATGACACGGAGTGTCCGTCCCGGGTATGTGTTGCAAACAACCCCAAGGTCCCAGGGCGGCGTTCTGTTCTGCACAGCCCGCTGGGTTGCCACAGGATCAGAACAATGGGGCATGGTTCTGATGTTAAAAGTTGACCAGTGGTCTCAATAACACCACTGTCAAACCAAATATGTTTGGGGAAAGCTGGCAATGCCCTGAGGAGTGGATTTTACATCCCCTCAGAAAGCAAGTCTTTGGATGTAGGCCCCCACACTAAGGCCATAACCACCACACTGTGGATGTAAGGGTGCCATCCCCACTGCTGTTCTGATTCCACACAGATCCTATCCCTAGGAAAAGAAATGAGTCCTGAATACTCTGGCCAAGATCTCAAATAGTTTCAAGACTGATTGCGTTTGTATTTCTACATGCATGCGTGTGTGTGTGCGTGCGCACACACACAGGCTTTTGCTTGGGTGCCTGTCATTCTTCTGCAGTTCATTGCAGTAGGCTGTAGGTGATGCTGAGTCTCGGAGGCCTGAAGAATGTCTTAGCAGCATGCATTCCCTCCGAGCCAGTCGGAGTGGGCTTTTATAGGAATGCGTGCAGACCTCCTCCTCCACTTCGTCTTCCAAAGAGTACACAATGTCTGTATTGGGGATAACGCGCATACTTAGGCACAGCTTGCCTTTTTGTAAAAGGACTGATTATATTTCCAAAATTTGTCATTTCTTTTAAGAACATGAGCATATATGTTTCATGTTTTGACAGACTTTGAATATCGAGTCTTCACAACTGTTGGTGACAGTATTTTTTTAAGCGGTTTAAAATGCCTTTTAGTAGCGTCAGTTGCCAGAAATGGCTGCCCACCGCAGCATGTAGGCTGCATTTTTGTAACTTAAAAAAAAAAAAAAAAAAGAGGGAAAGTATTGACCATAGCTGTAGGAGTAAAGCTCTAAGCTATTTAGTAATAACTGTTTATGAGAGATCTCTTTTGTTTCCTAAAACAAATGTTATGTATCGTGGAGTTAGAGCTAAAAAAACGAGTGGGTGTCCTGGAAAAGAGCTCTGTGTCGGTGTCCAGAGTGGAGCAAATGAACTCCAAAAAATGTGAGTAGGCCACATGGTTATCTGAGGATTTGTTTTCGTTTTTCTTCGTCCTTATATGTTGCTCTGTTGTCAGTGTCATGTGATAAGTTGTTGTTCTGTCAGCAGGATGAAATTTTCTGAACAGCTGACTTAATCATGCATTTATTAGTTTGTTTGCTTCTTGAAGATGAGAGGATTAAGAAATTATGGTGATAAGCACAGCAAGAGAGCCTGAATGGATAAAATGGCAGGGGGAAAGGGAGGCAAAGGGTAAAGATGGGTATTCCAGCCTGTTCCCCCAGAAAAACCTTACCTCAGCAGTCTGTACACATACAACTCTATAGCAAATTTGAAGTTTCCTTTAGGACATCTGCCAATCTGCATATTTCACTGTGGTTTCTGCAGCTGCACGGTTACTCTGTTGCTGGATATAACCTTTGCTGTCACCCTAGCTGTTGTCTCATGGAGCTGGGGGGTGTCTGTCTTCTTTCTTTTACCAACCCACTCACCCAATTTATTGCTGATGGCCCTTGACTGAAACCTCCTGTGTCTTAAAAAATACCTGAAGGAGGGATAGAAAGAAAGAAAGAGATGCTCAGTTCCTCGGCATGCTGTGTTGGGACCTCTAAATGGTGACACAGCGATCCAGCAGTGTCACATACTAAACTGTGGTTTCTGTTGAACTGCTCATATTCTGGTACTCGCCTGCATTTCCAGACAAGGAGGGCCAAGGCTTAACCAGCAGTGACTCGTTCGGTGTTCAAACAGCTCCATTGTTAAGGTAGTTCTGATAGGAGCAAATACAAGATTTAAATCAGATATTTTTTCTGATCTTTGGTGTTTTGACGACCTTGCTCAACAGTCTGGTAAGGTCATCTGCTGCTTCTGCTGCATTGTGACAAACAGTACAACTTCCAATAACAAATCCGTTATTGGAGTAGATGTTAAGGAAATAAATACAAGTGTGCTAACACTAGAGCAAACAATGGTTTGAAGTAAAATGCCACAGTTATGTTAAACGGTTTATAATTCAGAATGCTATCACCCCAAGTTGGGAAGTCAATTTTATTGCAAATATTTTTTTGAAGAAGCCAAATCATAACTTCAGATATAAGTAGAGAGTGACTGAATAACAACCTGTCACCCAGGATGGATGTCCCAGTAAGAATTAAAAAGATCACGGGACAGTGTTCATGCTCTCAATCTTCTTATTTTTTTCCCTGGCTGAAAGTTGCCATGGTACTAGCAGCTCGAGGAGGAGACAAGGCCTTTCTGTAGTGGCACGGTGCGGCACCCACTGTGCTCAGGTACCCAGCTGAGACACCTGCCTGTTCCTTCTGGCACGACCTGGCCGGAGAGCTGTTGGTGTGTTTGTTCGCGTGGAGGTCACGGCACAGAGTACGTAAGGAGGTCAGGTTACAACACACTGGGGATGCAGGCAGGGTGTGCATCCAGTATCTGGAATCTGCAAGCCCTACCAAATTCCCTAATCTGGGTAATGCCATAGGAAAGGAATGACACCCCTCAAATAGGTCACAGCTCAAGAAAACAAATTACCATACCTTTAATGCAGCGTATGTCACTGACCAAGGTCTTCCGATGAAGATTTAACCTGCATGTTTTTTCCTCTGGAAAAAGCTGCTGGAAGTGCCAGAAATTTGCACGTGTCCTGTGGGTGTGCTCATGTGTACCACAGGCTGGGATGCAGACCAACAAGTAATGGGTGGGGTGTTAGAAAGGTTGGTGACACTTGCAGATGTCAGAAGGCAATGTGTCACAGACCAGCCTGAGAATGGGGACAAATCATGCCCACCCAAGAAAAAAAAAAAAAAAAAAAAAAAGACTAGTTTATGAATGCATTGGAGATCAGTAAAAGGAGCTAATACAGTGACATGATTCTCTGGTAGTGTTACAAAACGTGTAATGAGCCATCCCAAGACTTGAAAAGCACTATTATGTAGGAGGGAAAATTTTGACCTGCAGCTATACCCCAGGAAATCATCATTCACTATTCCTGAAACAATACTGATGGAGGATTAGATCCTAAACTGTTAACGGGG
>CM021700.1:32580123-32685801 GCA_011074415.1 Stictonetta naevosa
TTTTTTTTTTTTTTTTCGGAAGGAAGAAGAATGTGTGAATATCATATTGATCTCTGGTAACATTGTTGAACATATGCCAGTTTATACAGTATTTAAGAACAGGTTTGAACAGGAACCTTGAACGTTTGAGTTAGCTTTTTAAAATTTAAAATATGGTCTGCTGCTCTAGATAAAAAAGAGCATGTTTGTGTTGTCTCAAATGCACACACATTCTTCAGAAATGGCATTGAGATATCTAGATATTCTTGCAAATCCTAGGATTTCCTTTACGCTATTTCTGTGCACGTTCCTAAATCATATAAAGTGTAGTTCCATCAGCTTATCAGAACTGCTGACAAGCTTCCCTTTGTTAGGAAAGGGCATGCAAAATGCAAACAAGTTAAACCCTGTGCTAATTATGTCTGACTGCTGGAAAGTGTGTATTTGTGCCGTATGTGTGTTATGTATTTTTTAGTCATCAGCACTTTTGTAGTCTTGTAGCTGGGATGTCAATTTAGAGTGTAAAGGAACAAATCACATTGCTTCTGTCATTTTGTTTTATGAGGGAGGCTGTTCGTGTAAAAAGGTAGATTTGAGAAGTTTCAAACCAGTAGTTATGAAAGTTTGCACACGGATTTTAACAATTTGAAAAATGATTTCCTCATTTTTTAGAACTGTTGAGTGTCGTACATTGTTTCACAAAGAGGAGCAGTCTCAGCATCATCCAAGATGAGGTCTGCTATCATTATGGAAGATGACAGCCTTGAACTTGCTGAGCTTCTGTTAACCAAGCAGCTCTCTATCTAAAAAGCAGCATCCAATTGTTTATCTACTTCCTGCCCCTATTCAGCCTGAATCTTGGAAAATATTCTGCACGTGGGTAATCTGTAATCCTTCTTCAGGAGTTCTCATGTCAGCGCAGACTGGGAGCTATTCTTCCATTGCTCTGAATTAATATTTTGTGAAGCAAAACTTAGCTGTTGTGGAGCATAAAGGGCAAAACCAGCCATTCTTTCCTCTTCCGTTCCTGGAGAAAACGGTGTAACCGTTTGTATTAGAAAAACTGGATAAACTCTGCGCTGTAGATTTCAGCGCTATATATACTTGCCTTGGTGAATGCTAGGTATGATATTTGTTTTGTAGTAAAGTGAATGTGATATCAGCAACTGTATCCTTCATTGTGTTAAACATTTACACAGGAGGTGCTCCTGCTGAGTAGCTGTTTAACCACTTGAAGCTTCAGTGATCAAAGTTAGGTTTGGTGTGCAGTGCTATAGCTCCCAGCACTCTTTTCCTCATCTCCTGCCATTTCATCCTGCCTTAGTGGTATATAGCTCACTGCTTAAAACAAACACAACAACAAACCACACACACACACCAAAAAAAAAAAATAATTAAAAAAATAAATGATAGTATCACATTTGTTTTAGTAGCAGAAGTAGGAAATCGGTGCAAAGACCTTTTTAAAGTTTCTTTTATTTGGCACATTCTTTACACATACAAATTATTGATTTACTATTATTAAGGTTAAGCTCAGATGTATTCCCTGCACAGTCTTGACTCTCATAGGTGCCCTGGGGTAAGGATGGTTGGTTATGGGAAAATGTTGAAAGAAATGCCGAATGCTATTAAAAGTATCTCAGACTGATACAGAATTATTGGAAGTGCTTCTGGTACCTATAGGAAAGCCCTAAAATCCACTTTCAGACATAATCAGACAATGTTCATTCCAAGATTACTTTGGAATAAAATAATTTTTGATCCTGCTTCCAAAGAAGACGGTAGACTTGGTTTACTTGGACTTTCTTGCATTATTCTTTTGAATCTATAAAATGCAACAGCTCTTTATTAAAGTTGAACCTTAAAGGTAGGGCTGTTTCAACTCTGTCTTGATTTCCAGTTTACATCCTCTCGCAATTGCTTTAACAGGGCTCTGACCTTAAACAGTGTTTCTCTGGTGTTTACTGTAATGTATGTCATCAGAAATGCATTGCATTTTCAATAACAAGAAAAAATAAAATTGTACTGATAAAGCAAATCAGCAATATGAAAATACCATGCGAGACAGTTCATAGAGAAGACTATCAATGGTGACTCTGTTGCAGTTTCTACATCCAACACCTCTACTTTAGCCAGTTACTGATAACCCAATATTCCTTCTAATCTTTTTCTAAGATAATTATTCGTAAAAGAGTATAACATCGAAGTCTGAGTTAAGCTAAATTAGGCTTACTGTATTTCCTTGATTTCCTCTGATATTATTGATGAGCAATTTTGCTTTACATGTGCTACATTTACTAGGTTCTAGTGGTATCGTACTAACACTGCATTGAGAGTGTTAAAAGGCTTTACCAGAGTTTTGTGGCAATTTGATGATTAATTTCTTTCAAATGGTTAATTTTGAAATACTGGAGTCAGTCAAGAAAACTGATATTTCTTTTTCCAACTTCCCGTTGATTTTGTTTGCTTTTTTAGTTCCTAGAAAATTTCTTCCATATTTACATCTGTCCTTTGTACCCAGAGTTAGTATGTGAACATCTCGAAGACTAAAACTATTTGCAAGTAGTAATGAATCCATGCTCACTGAACTTCTGAGAGGCCACAAATAGTGTTTCAGTCTTTCCAGACCACTGCCACCAGCGCATGCAGTAAGCACTGAAGTGACAGCTTCAATCCAAGTATTTACTTTGCTTCACACTACTGTCTATATGACAGCTGACAGATTCACAACAAGAAATAGTGTCCATTTTTCATCCAAAAATAAACAGTAAGCAGACTTTTATTTAATGTGCAGTTATCCTGAGGATAACAATGCCTATGTGTACATATTAGAGAAAGATCTGAATCTATAACATTGATAGAAGGGGACACTGCCTTACATTACAATAGTCCCCAAGTTTGACTTACTGTGGAGTATTTAAATATTTCCTTTCTCCTTTGATTATCTATTTGGGCAGTTAACTAAGCAATTTAGAAATGTGAAGTGTAAGAAAAGTGTGGTTTTGTCAGATTAATGCCAAACCAATGTGTTATATGTGGTTATACAGTTAGCCAGATTTCATTTTAAAAGGTCAAGAATGACCCTCATTTCACAGTGACTCAGAAAGAAGAAAGAAAATGAAGTCACTTTAAAAAAAAATCATGACAGTGTGCATTAGAGACAGGGATGGGCTATATGTTCTCCAGTTGTAGATTATGCAGAAAATAGTTGACAAACTTGCCTGTGTTTTTAGAGTATAAGAGGAGGGGGAAAAAATTAACGCATACACAGTTACATAATTTTTAATCATCATGTATACTTGTTATAAAATATGCATCTATTTTCTTCTATAATGGCTGTGATGTGGATTTCTGAGGCGTTTTGTGTTTTTAATCGCCTATTTTACATTACTTGATTTCAACTGATCCATAAAACTAGATTCAAAATGACACTTGTCTGAGATACTTTTTGCATAGTATTTTCCCATTAATCAAAGTATTAATTTGTAAATGGGGATGATGGAAAGAGGTGCAGTGCATCCTAAGTTGTGCAAGTATGAGAAAATACATTTGAGACTCAAAGTCTGGGCTTATGCATTTACCCCAAAATAGCATGATGGAGTAAGCGTGTTTATGGATGTTTCTGTGTTTCTGTTCTATCTTTCCATTTTATGCAAGACAAGATAGCATTTGAAAAAAAATAAATTAAAAGCAGTATCTTTAATAAATTTTAAAGTTCAAAGAAATGATGGGACAGATCCTGGCATCCAAACTTAATTGAATTTTCTTCCTTTTAACTCATCAAACGGAGAGCATAAATAAATTTTAAAAAATATATTCACTCTAATATATAGGCTTCCTTTGATTGCACTGGTAGCAGAGTTGTCTCCCTCACTCTACCCTCGTGTTAGGCAAGGTTGAGTGGTGTGCAGAAATACGAAGCCAAAAGGCTGGATTTCTGTCCCCAGCATGCCAGAGTGATGTAAGCCAGCATTTCATAGCACTCTGTTTTTGAACTGTGGTGGGACTCTTAATTGTTTCATCAGGTCCTTGCCCTGCTTTTTGACCAGATTATAAAATTTAGTCTTACAAAAACTTGTAATAAAATTTAATCTAGGCTTCATGTGTAATTAGTTGAAAACCACTTCAAATTATCCTACGTGAGCTATTATTTCTACAGCACTCTTGTACCATCACATTATTCATGCTACTCATGTAGAAGATATGGATTTAGCAGCCCTACCCTGCTTTAGATTTTCAGCTCTGATAACCGATTGCTCCTTTTGTATTTTCTTGTAAATAACCAAGCACACACAGAGAATTCTCGCTGAGTAGGCTAGCGTGGTACAAAGTATACTTTTGGGATTTCACCAAGTCACAAATGTCAACATCACAAATATTCCACACCCCCAGACCACATAAAAGAAAGCTTGTTTGTGAGAATAAGTGGATCTATTTTACAATCTGTTTCTTGGAATGTTTTAGATATTCTATTTTTTGGAATTAATAAGCAAGTTAAAATGCTTGAGGGTACTAAGTCTTCCAGTAAACTTCTGCTCTGTTAGTAATAAGGATAATTAGCTTCAAAGGAATATAGAATGAGGTTCTGGCTCCTTTGTTCGCTGATTATCTAAGATAGGTGTGTTCTTCAAATTAATTTTGAGTGACATTGAAGCTCTGTTTCCCTTGAGAGTGCATGAGAAAAAATGCTTAGAATTCGCTATCATAGTTGCTGTTAGGTAGCTTTCTGCATATGTTGGTTAGGTGTTACAACAGGTTTGACAGTATTTAAATTGAGCCATATATATTTCAATGCACAAGGTATTTATTATCCTGTCAATGACCTCTTGTTACAGAACACTGCAACAGCCAGCAGTATGAGCCACCTCTGAAAAGAGGGATCAAAATCCTCTGCATTTCAAAAAGAACTTCAGTGTAACACCAGTCGTGAGGTAGTAAGTGATGAAAAAGGGTTGTGGGGTTGTGTTTTTTTTTTTTTTTTTGGCTATCAAATTAGCTTTAGAGATCTGTCAGTGCACTATTTTTTATTGATTTATTTTTTGTACATGTGTGCTTTTTTGTTTGTGCTTTTGATTTGAAGAACAGGAGAGGGAAAATAAGCTGAGAATCATTACTGGTGTGATTAGTAATTTGCATGTCCTAGCAGCTTGCTTTTGAGGCTGTCTTTTAAAATTTGTAGTATTTGGGGGGATAGTCTGATAAGCATACATGAATTCATTGACAATTAAGATGTTCTTTCAGTATTGATACATATCTAGAAGACAGAGTGAGCCCAGCACTCTAGGTATATTTTCACGTGGTGTTTTCTCCACTTCCTCAACCTTTACACCTTTGCTCATATGATAGCCATGCCGTTAAGTGATGACTTTGAGCAGTTTGAACCTTTCTGAAGGCAGAACACAGCCTTCACAGACTGTAATGTTTGCAGGGGCTAATGTTTCCACCTAGTGAAGCTGTCATTAACACTGAATGGTCAGAACTAGTTTCCACAGGTCTTAGTCAATACTTCAATCTCGTATGAATAAGCATTGGTGCTCTTGTCAATGCCATGGGTACAGCTGCAGGAAGAGCCAGGTCAGGTAATTTTTCTTATCCTGAGAGTTAACCAGATGTGGGGAAAAAAATTGTTCATTATTCAGCTGGGGGCCATGGTGTGATGAAGATCACCAGGAGAACATGAATGTCTCCACAGGTGAGAAGGTGAGCAGCAGAGTGGAACTAAATCACACTGAATTGTTCATAAAATTGCATGGAGGAAGAAGAAGGAAATGAATAAAAGGTTAAAACAGTTCTAAATTTTTCTGCATCATTTTGTTAAAGGGAAATGGCTTCTTTACCCCCTGCTCCCTCTTCCCCCAAATGAAATGTTTTGAGCTGGAATAAATTGGGTTATTCTTAACTAACAAATCCTGATACGAAAAAAAATCTTGACCTTTATTTGTGGAATTGCTTTGATGTTTTGTTTTTTCTTTAGGTGATACATGTAAACAGGGAGTGTAGAACTGTCAATAAAGCTAAACCATACTAATGCTCCTTAAGAAGGATTATAGTGCAGATGTAATGCAGAATTAAGTCCTTACATCAAATTTTTTGTTAAGACATTTGGTACAAAATCTGTGATTTATACTACTATACTACACTTTCTTGTAGTAGTCATTTTTATGACCAGAATCTGCCAGTATAACAGTTGAGGTTAGTTTAGTAATTAAATAGAAAAAGAAACAAGGTTTGGATATAGTTTGCAGTATTTGAGTGATCTTTTATCAGCTTATTAGTCCTACCTTAAATATTTTATGTATCCCTTCAAAATAAAGTCATGAGAATCAGTTACCTACTTAAAAAATAAAGCTGTATATGCTAATGTACTGTGACATCTACTAAATCATTTTATTAACATCTCTGTTAGAAGGAGGTTACATTTTATAGGTTATTTAGGAGCACAGGTTGTCATTTATATTGCAGTGACACCCAAAAATCAGAACTGGTATCCTAGCATGCAAGTTCTTGTACATGGCGAGACATTGCCCCTGCCACATGGTACCTCCCATCTAATTAAACATGATTTATGATTATGACACATTATAGATTGATTTGATGAGATTGAGGATAAGAGTAATTGACAGTGAAATCAAGTTAGGTTACCCCTGTGCACAGAGCAAAAGGCTATAATTATCATAACTCTTAGCAAACACGGGCCAGAGGAATGTCCACCCCACCATCCAAGAAGCAGGGAACCTGCCTGTATGCTGAAAGTCTGCCAGCTGACCAGGGCAGAATTTATTGCTCTTCCAAGCTTCTTGTTTCTCAGGTTGAGATTCCGTACTATTACGCCAGGGGAGAAATGTCATAGTGCAGAACAGTATGTCCAGTGACTTGCCACAACTGGCACAAGAAGATCTCAAGTGGGGCTCCTGCTGTGAAGCCATGAATGAAGCAAGTGCATCAGTGGGGAAGGAGGAGGAGTTAAGAGATTGAGATTAAAGCTTCAAATTCCAGACTGGCAAAAATGTTACTAAAATTATTATTGCACTTTCAGAGTTCAAAACGTCTACATGAATTAAGCCTTATTTTCTCACACTTATTTTTTTTTTCTCCCAATGTTTTTGTATGTATGAACTTCAAAAGAGCAGATGTAAGTTAATGGTGCTGTGCATCTCCTTTAAAATGACTGTTGAATTCCACTTATTTCTACTCAATTAATGATGGTGAAGAACAGAGTATTTCAAACAAATCTGAGAAAGTGGAGCCACCTGCTTGCTACAGTACCTCTGATATTTTTGTACATCCTTGTGCTTTGGTGGAAAATGTCCTACAGAAACAGCTGGTTTCTTATCAATTCCTGTAGTACTAGAATTGGTGATTACAGAGGCAGTGTAGGCAGTACCCTTAAAATGAGTTTTGGCTACTACATCCCAAATGCATGACAGAAGAAAAAGTGACTTTGATATCTGAAACTTAGAAAGGAAATGAAATCTTAAGTAACCTTAAAGATAGCAATTAGTTTCTGTATAGATAACACTGCAATGCATGTGAAAGGAGGACATTCTCTAAAATACAAATGGTAAAAAAGGGATTCATTAATGTTCATCAGCTCTTGACGGCCAAATAGCTGTAGTCATCAGATAATAACCCATGGAGACTGTTGGCTTTGTGGCATTTCCCATATCTAGCTTTACAGCCTTTAATGGCAGAGCAAATTTCTGTACTGCACTCCTTCCGTCTCTTCTAAATCTACCCTTGAGTACTCCTGTTGAAATTCATTCAGAACAATTTCCTTTTTTATATCATAAGTGATTTATTCTTTTTTTCCTAAGCAGCTGCAGCATGGGATTTTTATTCTCTGGTATCCGCAGACACGTTTGCTTGTCAGTTAGAGCCATACTTTCAGGCTGATTTCAGCAGGGGCTGTTTTGTGTTGCAAGCAGTAAGGCAGGGCCATAAACCACCAGTGTTGAAAGGGAGTTGAAACTGTCTTCTGTATTAGTGATAACTGCTAGTTGGGGATATACCTGTGATGACCCATGATAGTCATTCTTACAATTGGTCACTTATTATGCAAGTGTGATGAGCAATTGTTCACGTAAGTGCAGAAAGAGAGATGGTATCTCATGTTATGGATGAGATAGGCACGAAGTTGGAGGTCTCCTGATGCCACACATCAGCATAAGTCCTTACAAGACCTTGAAGTTGAGGCAATTGCAACTCGTGGAGGACCTCTGGAGAGCAAAAGTAGTATGTTGTCCTTTGGAGAGAGGAAGTGAGTCATGTCTCCTTGTTCTGCATTTGTACAATACAGTAAGTCAGGATGCACGGTACTACTGTGATAAGAAATTCATGGCATTGAAGGGCTTTTTTTGTATTTACATCGCAGTTGAGCCTCTTTGTCTAAACGTGATTTTTATAGTTCATGCATTCATGCACATTTTTAAATTGTTTTCAATTGTGTCTGAGCTAAGGTAAGCAGCCTTTCCTTTACTTTATATTGTGATTGTCCAAGATTTTGGATGCTACCCTTCTTTCATTGGTACTTGAAACACATCCTTCATATATTGCTAAAATGTACAATAAATGCCTGAGGCTTTCAGTGAAATCACAACTTATATTAACCATTATCTAACTGTAGTTAGCATTTAGTCATCGACCCTTGGGGGTTCAGAAGGATACATCTCTGCAGAATGCCACAGAATACTATCTTCTGCATTGCGTATACAATCAAGACTCTTTATGTTTGTTTCGCAAACAGTCACAGTTTACACTTGACTTTCTTTGTCTGACCTTCCTCAAAGCCCTAAGTCACAGTAGTAGTCTTGCAACAAGTTGCCAGAACAAATAACTACCTAATGGCACAATGGAGCTCTGAAAGGTTTGGCTGAGTACCGCTGCCAGATGTGAAAGCTTTTTTTGCTCTCTCTTCACTCTGGCACATTTAAAAGTAGGAATAAAACATTCAGGGAAGGATGAATGAGCACAAATGTAGGGGCATTGGTTTTATAGGGTGAGTGATTATTATGTAGTTTTCTCCTTGAAAAATAAGCAGATTAATCTTCACGGGCCGTCTTCATGGTCATGCATTTTTTTTATGTGTGAATTTAGAACCTTCCAAAACACCCAAGCTTGTAGATTGTGTCATTGGAAATAGTGTTTTGTTCTGCTGTCAGCTATAAATTGAAGCCAGGGGTCAGTGATGACCTACCGTGCGTGGCTGGACTGGTTACTCCGTAGGGGATGGTCTGAGTCTATGGGTCACCAACCTCATTAAGCATTAAGAGGAATCACATCATCTAAACAGGGAAGCCAACGGGTCACCCGATTCCTCAGCAAGGAGAAAACCACTGTTAAAAGTTTAAAGAGGTTTATTCACTTAAGCATCGTTTGCTCAAGCAAGTCCCCCCATGTCCTTTTAGCTGCCGTGGCACAGAAACAGCGCTCCTTTCCAGGTGTGCTCCTCTCCCAGGTATTCCTGTACGGACTGCCCTGTGCTGCTAACACCCTCTGGTGGCTGCAGGGCTCTCCGACGGGAACAGTCTACAATGTGCATCATCTTGCTTTTTGATAGCTTTTTTGATTTTGATACTATAAAACAAAATTATTTATTTAAAAAAAAAAAAAAAAGAGAGAGGAAAATCTCGAGAATTTTTTTTTCATTTTGTAAAAATTAAAAATAAGTAGAAGTATCAGAACTTGTTAGGCCTATTGGGCCATAATGGTCAGATGCAAAAAGGAAACTTTTCTTACATTTCTTGAAGAGGTTGACTTCTCTTGAATCACCTATTCCTAAGATGAGAGCCATCTCTTATGTGCTTTCTTATGCAATTAAAGCCTTCAAATCCAAAACAAAATTCACCCAAAGTCCTTATTATGACAACTCTATTCCATCAACATCTGCCCAAAGTGTCAGATAAGCATCTGTGTACTGTCAGTGTCAAAGTCTGTATTGACTTCTTTGGATATACTCAGGTTTGTGCTGCTGGACAGACACCGATTTGGGGATGAAATGGAATTTTTTCCCAAGTAGGCCCAGATTTCAGAGATTGTTCACATTCTGCTGTAGTTCCCCCTAGCATTAAACTAGCCCGTATGGACTTTTTGCTACAAGAGCTAGATATCTTTCAGCACTTGTTCCAGATGATACAGAGCCAGTCTGAGTATCTCAGTACATGATTGCAGTCAGTCAGAACTGTGGAAAGTGGACACTAGTTTCGATGGTATGTAAATAAAGGGTAATTATCCCTTCTGGTATTGAAATCTACCAAACGCTATGAAACAGAAGACAACAGCAGGACCTCAAAGTCAGATTTTAGTTTACCTATCACAATGTATATCCAGCATTAGTCTACCCACTTGACTTTAATTTCATCCAAATATAGAGCACATGATTTTAAAAAGTTTCTTAGACACAGGTTAAGTAATTAAAGGAAAACTATTTTTTTTCCTGCTTATACCAATATTGTAAGTTGATTTAAAAAGGAAAAAAAGAAAAAAAAAAAGTTGGCTTTCCCATAAGAAGTAGCTCCTTTGAAAAGTTTTCATAAATAACTCTTGATTTTATTGACATTTCCTAGGATATTTTGTTAAGAGCTTTCATGTGCACCTGATTACAACATTACTCAAACCACATATTGAAAAGGCTGCAGGCATTTCATAACTATTTCAACATTTTGAAAATGTATATCTAGATAGATATATTTCATTCAAAATAGAGAAGAGACAAAAACAAATATAAGAAAGTATCCTGCTTAAAGAATTATTTCTAATTTCAATGTTTTATATTCAGCCCGTTCTATTATTTACGTACTTCAATAGCTCTTCCACCTGAAGATGTCAGTATTTTACAATTGTTGAATTAGTGAATTGTTAGTCCAGTGAAATAGGTTAATTTTCAGGCTTTATTCTTTTACATATATTCTTGTCAATAAAGACCTGTTGCTTTTTTAATTTTAATATGTTATTGAGAGAAATTAGTATGGTTTAAATGATTTCTTTGATTGCACTTGTATACTTATTCCAGTTTTGTTATTTATTTTGCTGTAGAATAATACTTCCAATATCTAAGATACTTTAATATAAATTTAAGCTTTAAAAAGCAGAATTGAGGATTATTTAGCACCTGCTAAATGCCTTTGATGATCTACAAAATGCATAAAACCTGAAGAAGCTGGAAAAGGAGAAGCAAATCTAGAAGGCTGCTATCAAGTATGTTATAACAGCTGTCAGGTTCCAGAAGATTGTCAGCTACCAAATAACTTCTTCCTTTGCTGAGACATCTGATGGTAAAGGTGACCATGATATATTGATGGGGAAACTGGAGAGCAAAGACAATCTTGTTTTCTTCTATTTAGAGCATAATTTTTTCTTCTATTTCAGAAGAAGCTTATTTTCATCTAGTGGTTGGTGGGTTTTTTTATTGTTGTTTTTTTCCTGCTTGCAGTTCAGGGTACCAATAATGTAATTGCCATTCCTGGATAGCCTAGCTTTTAAAACAGAGAGAGAAATCATTATAACCTGGCATTGTACATAGACATTGTGGCCACTCAAATTCACAGCAGTGGGAAAGGTGAAATAATCATGGTGAAGTCCTAAGTCAGGTCTGCTAAACTAAAGGAGAATTTTTAATTATTTGATTCAGTGTCCAGGTGCTCTGTTTTACAGTGCTGGTTTTAAGGGTATTGTATCAATATGTGGAGCATCTAGTTGTTACCGGATATGTCATCTATTTTTTATATCCATTTAGCTGATAACTGCAACATTCTTATAAGGATATCAAAAATGAGGTGAGCTTTATCATCCCCATCTTATGAGTGAGAAAACTGAAAATCAAAATAACAGATTTAGCTGTTAGTATGAGGGCTTCAGTTTACCCTCTTCCAGAACTCAACAGTGCTCTTTTTCTATAGTGTCATGCTGTTTATTTGCTGAAGATTGCACATGGAACAGCCAGATGAAGAAAAAATCAGATGTCACAATTAAATCCTTTTTTTATCAAGCATATAGTTTGACCGAAGACATACTGAAATGTCTGAAAACAAAATCAAATATTTGGGATAAGTTTGCTGAATTTGTGTTACTTACAAGATGACTTTTTTGATGCCTTATATATACTGAAGTTATTTAAGATATTAGCAGAGACTTTTTTTTACTGACCCTTCCTTTTCAGTTAGGTGAATATCCAGTAATACTCTTGCTGATCCAAGTGTACTAGCAATGTCCAGTAGATGACACTCCAGCAACATAGATAATGTCAAATCATAATTAATTTAGATACTGTTTTATAGAATTACAGGAAATAGTAAAATAGTGCTTTTAAATCAAAAATGAATATTTTAATTGATAAAATAGATTTTACATATTTTTCACTGAACCATAGTTACTCATGCACAACTATTTTCTATTAAATGCATCACTACCTGTCACAATAAAGATTATAAAAATATTCTTTCCACTACTCACTTTAGTAGTTGAGAATTTAAAGAAAATGCTAGATTTTGTGAAAGGCCTTCAAAGAAGAGAATTGTATTCGTTTATCACGATAAACTTTTATAGCAATTTCTAAAAGAGAGGGTCATTAAATGGATAAATCAATCACTGAGAAAATGCCAAATGAGAAATGTAAGGTAGAGAACCAACAGAGATCTTCTGAACTGTGCTGTTAAATTCATCTCCTTGCGTGCAATATAGCTGCATAAGCCTGTCCATACAGTTTGTTGGGATCCATACCTAAGCCGGTTGACTTCTTTGTCCCCCAAGCTCCTATGAAGCACTGTAAAGGCTTAATTCAGTTTCACATATTGAATAACTTAAACTTTTTCATTTCCAGCCTCAATGTAATATAACAATTAAAAAACTATTTTTCCTTGTTTGTGCTTGGTTTTACACAGTCTCCATGCTGCTTCCTGTTGTTTACGTAGTGAATTATGGTCGTGTTTCTTTTCAGCTTTGTTTTAGAAATCAAAACCAACTGCAACCCATATAGAGTCCCCTTCCTTTTAGTTTCCCTTTACAGTATAAAAAGAGTGGCTTTTTCATGGTTTGCTATTGGAAGCGTTTGCAGAAACAGAGTTAATACCTCATTGACCCCAGAATGCTGTATCAGGTGCAAGAAATAAATTAAGGGTTGCAGATGTGTAACAGGAACATAAATGCAGGATTGAATGTAAGAGAAAATAAGACATCTGCTATTCAAATACAAGCTGCTTCCAAAATGTATCTGTGATAGAAGAGGAGAGCATCCCATTCCTCAAGTACCATACATATGCTGAAGTTTTGATCCTTGTGATTTAACTGGAATTTTCCAAGAAAATCCCAGATAATCTGTGCTTATTCCCAAAACCATAATTGCTTTAAATCTTGCATGTGCCATAGCTAAAAGATTTCCATGTCAGCAATAAAACCCATTTGTTTTTTCTACTTGATGCTTTACTACCCAATTTTGTAAATGTGTGAGGTGGGACTATGACAGTAACGAGACCTAGCTGCTGTTTCAATAGAAAAAGCAGAAAAAAATGCACTTCCTAAATGTTCACTGTTCTGGTCTCAGAGACCAGACTTTACTAGTACTTGAACATTTATGAAATTACTCTAGATTTACACCAATAAAATAGTGAAATAAGTTGTCCAGATTATATATCTACTGTTGTTGGAGTGTAAAGGAATAAAAACAATATGCACATTTACTAATGTATATGTGCCTTGATGTAAACTCTGATTTAAGCACATTGAAGCAAACGTGATTCTTCCCATTCAGTTCCGAGGGTATCAGAATAAGCTTTTTATTCTATGTCTTTTGTTTTTCTTCAGTATACATTAAGAAATTGTAATGAGATGCAGTGAAGAAGATTTGTCCTTTGTGAGGAAAAATTCTGGACAAATGCCAATGAAGTTGAGTCATGCAAGACTCATGAGTTGGCTAAGTGTTTTATGACATTGTTCACTTTTCTTTGGTCAGTGTTCATATCCCTTATTATCCTTTTTCGAGTGCTTCATGTAGGTTATTTTTCCAGACAGTGGTCTGGGAGAAGAAAACATGTTTAGGAAAGGAAAAAGGACCTGGGTGGCAATTAAAATACATGGCAGCTGCTTCCTGGGTTTAGATAGTGGTTTTGATTACTTTACCTGTTTGTGATAATTAGGTTCACATGAGCTTCTGCTTACAGAGTTGACTGAAGAACCCGACTGCCTGTTTTATAGAACTACTACAGTTTGAGCAAGAAGAAAATCCCAATTCAAGATGAAAAGCCAGAAAGTATATTTTTGTAGTACCAAAAATCCCTCACAGGATTTTGTTTCACTTCATGAAATCCTTGGAATCTCAGCAGTTCCTTGAGTTGTTCAGATTCAGCTTTGCAGGGCTAGGTAGTGTGGAGTAAAATGCTTCCTAAAATAAGGTTTCCTAAAATAAGCTTGCAAAATACAAAGTCAGAGGTCAATGTCCTTTTGTAGAAGATACAAGCAGCTTTAGTGAAGATCATTTGGGATTGGTGGTATTTGGATTGTTTTTTATTTTAAGCTATATCATACAGGCAGAAAAGCTTGGCTTTTGTGTGTCAAATGTTATGTTAAAAATAAAAACATAATAATCCTTACTATACGCTTAATGAGAGTAGAGGTTTACCTCATTGAAGTTCCCTAAACTTCCCTTTCTTAGAATGGCCACCAGTTTGCACAAGCTACTTGGTAGCTTTCACCTCAGGTATCCATCCTTAATCAACTGCCAAACTGTATTCAATCCAAACCTTTGAGCTTTCAAAATGTTTCCCTATGCTGTAGTTGCAGTGTTTTAGAAAAAAAAAAATATTCTGGCATATTAATTGTATAGACTGTAGTTTTACCCCCTTACCGCATGAGATTACTTTGATATCTAAGTGACAGCCAAAATAACAGTGGGAAGCAGGGGATTTAGAAAGATAGCTCACTTCTTAATTCACTTCACATCAGAGAGGAATGCTCCATCTATTCCTAAAAGAGACCGAGCCTTTATAGGCTAGCTATGGTTTCTCAGCCCCTAAAACTGTGACAGCTTTAAAGTCTAGGCAAATACCAGCAGGGCTCGCCAAACAAGTACAAGTGCCTTTATCTTTATCTCAGGCGTGGAAAGCTCAAAATTGTTATCAGAGAAGCCTGTGGATGTTGTTTGAGGCTACTGCAAACTGTGAGGTAATACAGTGAGGAAATTTATAATTTATCTAGTGCACAAGATCATGTCAGGAACATCTCAGGGTAAATAAGAGGTCCATGGCCATGTAGATTAAATACAATTATTCATGTATGTGTGGCAGAATCTTACTTATGCATAGCAGTATCTCTGAAGAAACATTATAAATATTAAAATAAAGTCCTGTTGGTTTTTTTTGGTTAGTTGGTTGTTGTTTTTTTTTGTATCAGGATTCAGTGTTTGGGGTATAGAGAGATCTGCTGGCACGGTGAGAACTCACAGTTGCATTATATGATACTACTAATAGATTTTACTGCTATGGAATGGCCTTAGTTTACTAGCCCCTTTCATTCTTACACACAGGACTGCTTCTGAAAATTATTATTTCTCAATTCATTTGTTCTCTCTCTGCTCCCCAGCTGGCCTAGATGCAGCTCCATCCCCTTTGTTCCTCTGGTTTGGGAGTTCCTTTTGAAATGCTAGTGGTACATACTACAGCCTCTGCTCTTCCCCTGACTCCCTTCCCTTGGTACCTCGGTGCCTACCAAAGAAGCAGTTAGTGTGCAGGTAGCATCATGTGTACAGTCGAACGTGTCTGTCGAAAGTCACTGTGACCAGGAAAGCTCATCAAGAATTCCTGTCGTGTCAAAGCCCTGAGGGATGAGGTTCGTGTCAGTTACTGAGCAAAGATTATGTGAAAATGTACCTTCCCAGAACATCCCCAAGCCTTAATGAGAGGAGGGATTCATTCTCAAACAAGTCAAGATGCTGTCAAGTTCAAGGAAAGTCAAATTCAGCTCTTTATTTGAGCTTCTCGGCTCCTATTTCAGACTTTGCTTTGCTGCTGGTCATGATCTCTGTAACACCTCACAGGATGTATACGTTCTTACCTAAAATCTACACATGCTGATTTTGCATAAGGATCAAACTTCTGTAAAATAGGTTCTACTCAATCATAGGCTGAGGTGGAGAAGTCAAATAGTGAATCTCTTCTTTGCCCCAAGTCCTAAGGCAGGACAGGAAACAGAATTACCCAAACTTCTCAGTGGAGGGAAAACAGACGATTTTCTAGAGTAAAAGCATGATCAACTGGCAGTGTGCTGTCCTGAGAGCCTGGTTATGTTGCTTTCTCAGTACTCAGTGTATGTTTAAAAAAAAAAAAAAAAAGTTTTTGTGGAAGAAAACATTCAAAATTGGCCTGAATTATGGATTTTGAATTTTTGATGTTCTGAGTAACCCTCTTGGCAAAGCATTCTTCATGCAATGCAAAGCTGTGTGGAGTAGGTCATATGTGAAAGTATATTCAAGGATGTACGAGTCATCCCCAACCCACATTTGGTATCTGAACAGAAGAAAATTGAAAACACTGATTGGAACATCTGGACAGACTGCTTTTAAATGCCTGTTTGCAGGAAGGCAGAAGCAAGAATTTTGAGTATTATGGTTTTAGGGCTGTTTGCAGACAGGAATAAGGTTGGCAAGAGTTTAAGATTCATTAACATTCTTGTCATTATTTCCAGTTTTAAGGTAAAACAGCAGCTAGCAGAACTGACCACCTTATTGTCAAAGCTGAGTTGGTCTCATAGGCAGTCTACTGTATTAGTTTTTGTTTGTTTGTTTGTTTTTCTTCACAGTTTGCTGGAATTTTTTATTTATTTTTTAATAGAAATATTCTTCCTACATAGAAAAATCATTCAAAACTCTCAGACACTATGTGTTATTTCTTCCTTGTAATGTGTGAGATTGTGGCGCTCTTTTGAAATCATCAGTATGAAGAGAAGTAACACAATAGCTAGAGTCCTAAACATAGGAAGATCTGTTTATTGGACCAAGGGTGTGCGCAGTCAGGTTTCCAACATGAGGACTCTCCCCTTCTGTCACTAAAACTTACCTGACTTCTATAGAAGTAAGCCTGTTGAATTCAAAGACTGTTGTTTGCCCAGTGATTCTGGCCGAGGTGAACAAAGATCTTGTCATAACAGAATGATTTATTTCTCTTTAATTAGAGAGGAGGCTTAACAATAGCAGAAAATGTGTGCAGTATGAAATAGCAGCTGGGATAAATCTGATAGTTTAAATACCATTTTTTGAAAGGATTAGAATTTAAAGAATGTGTACAGGAATGGCTTGGGATTGATTTTACTTTCTGCAGTGACTTCACACTCAATACAAATGAATTTTTGTGATGACCATGTTCTGCTCACTGATAAGATGTAAGCAAGATCCAGAACAGTTCATGTACACAAAAACCATGAAGAAATGCTGTCTTGTGGGGTTGTTTGGTCTGGGGAAGAGGAGGCTCAGGGGAGGCCTCATTGCTCTCCACAACTACCTGAAAGGAAGGTGTGGGGAGTTGGGGGTCGGCATCTTCTCACAGGTAACTAGAGATAGTACTAGAGGGAATGGCCTCATGTTGCACTAAGGGAGGTTCAAGTTGGAAATGAGGAGACGTTTCTGCTCAGAAAGAGTGGTTAGGTATAGGGATGGGTTGCCCAGGGAGGTGGTGGCATCACTGTCCCTGGGGTGTTCAAGGAAAGGTTGGACATAGTGCTTAGGGACAGGGTTTAGTGGGTGACATTGGTGGTAGGGGGATGGTTGGACCAGATGATCTTGGAGGTCTTTTCCAACCCATATGATTCTATACATAGATACGATATAAATATAATAAATGTAATATATTAAATTTATAAAGTCATGTGTGTTGCTCGCTAGTGACCACTGGCACATGAGGTAGTGGAGGCTGTGAAGGTGAGGTGAATTTTCTTTACTGCCATTGGCATAATGGTTTGTGTGCTCGCATGAAATGTGAGAGAGTCATGTTTAAAAATCTGCTATGCCCAATTTGCAACAGAGTTTTGGATTCAAATATGCTTGAAGTATTTTAAGGAAGCCTCCTATTAAACAGTAACATTTTGTACAAGTAATCAGTTATGGATAGGAAAGGAAGGGAAAACAGAACTGAATATTTTAATGCTGCAGTCATGTATAAACAGCTTGACTTATGTCGTTGATCTGGTTTATATTCTATTTTTTGTAACGTTCTCTAGCTTCACGAGCTTTTTCCAGTACAGCCTGTTTGCTTGAGGTATGTATATATCACCCCACCTTCCAGTCAAGCAGATCCTCCTGTGAATATTCAAAGCGATTTGAGACAGGAGGGAGAGGTTCGCAGACTGCTGAAAAAGCACTGACACTAAAGAAGTGCCTAATTCCATGAAAGGCTCAGAGATAAAATGCCTGTGTGAAGGCAGGCATTACTTGCTATCACTGAATTAACTGCTTACTTGACTTTGAAGGGTAGGACCTAACTCCACCTCTTGTCCTTGGTATTTCTTTTCCACTCCATTCTCAGCTGATGGAGTTTCATTAGGCATGACCAGAGAGTCTGGAAGTTCAACGTGGGTAGTGTAAGGGCTGGGAATGGCACACAAGCAGCCAGGTAACCAAATCCCACTGCCCCTGGTGTCTTCTCTGTAGTCTTACTCTCAATTCCTACACATCAGACAGGTGTAAAAGAATTCAGAAGATTATAACATTTATAACATTGGGTTTGTTGGTTGTTAGGCTTTTTTTTTTTTTTTTTTTTTTTACACCTTTGTGTATCTGTTTCACTGGGACAGGCTGCCCAGGGGGGTTTTGGAGTCTCCTTCTCTGGAGATATTCAAGGCCCGTCTGGATGCCTACCTGGGCAGCCTGCTCTGAGGAACCTGCTTTGGCAGGGGGGTTGGACCCGATGGTCCCTCGAGGTCCCTTCCAACCCCTACAATTCTGTGATTCTGTGATTCTGTATTGTGTAGAAGAGCTTTCCTTTAACAAGCTTTTTTTCTAGTTCCTGAGTAACATTCAACCCAGTCTTCCACAATCATGTCAGATTGTTGAAACTGTGATTGAAAAATAACCTTTCTGCCTAATAGTTTCCACAGTTCTGCTTTGTTTGTTTGTTCGTTTTCCAGTGTCTATATAAAGAAGGTTATATTTATGAGTGACTGTAGGAAAATTGTTTGCCTATTAAAACTATATGCATGACTGAAAATGGTAGTAATTTTCAGTCTGGGAAAGAGAGGTCCTTCTTCATTTGTGCTTTCTCTCATCATCCAAGGTCATCTGTGTATTCTCCAATGCTAAAAGTGTTTGTGTCCTGACTACTTAGCATGGGTGCATTTGGTCCTCATGGGTGTCTTAAGCTTATGCAGTCTTGAAGGCAATCTAGTGGAGCCAGTTAATTATTTTCTGAACAAAAAATAAGAAAATAAAATAAAAAAGAGAGAGAGTGCTGGAATTCCAAATTGCACAGTTAATTGAAGTAAACTAAATTGAAATTGAAGTAAACTAAAACATTAGGGTTTTGCAAGCATCACTAGGACTGCAAACCTTGCCTGTTTTAGATGTTTTCTTTCCTCAGAGGCTCTTTACTGGTCTTCTTTTCCATAGCATAACATTCAAGGTTATTCTGTTCACCCTATCAAAACTCCATCCTTGACTTAACTATAAAATAAAAAAAAATCCTTTCTATACCAGTTCCAACGAATGGGATGAAGATCCTCATGTTCTTTGTGTCACTGCCCCTCAGATCTTTCCTTTGTCCTTTCATGTTTGTTGAAGACAGGCAGTTAGTAGAAGTTTTGTAGATCATCAGGAGAGATGGCTTGTTTTGATTCAGTTTAAGAAGTTTAAACCCTTCTGTATAAATAATTTTAGAAACCCTACAAGTGACTCAGAATAATGAGTTATATATGGCAAATTAATATAGAAACATTTGGTTATAGAAATTAACTTCCATTTTTACTTTATATTCAGTTACATTATTATTACAATATCTTGAGCTGTCAGCACTTACTCTCATCTGCTGATGCCAAGGGCTTTAGATTCTAAATGGACCTCTGTAGAAAGAAGGGTGTGGAAAATAGCAAGTACTGTATTTAGTGAGGGGTCATTTGCCAAGTATGTGGGTTTCCACTTTTTAGTTCTTCAGTGTAGACATACCACTTGTAACTGTATTGCTTCTCATTCACTTTCAGAAATAAATCTACTCAGAATCCTCCAGTAAACAGAACCATTGGGGATGCTTGATCTGACAAGAAATAGCATGAAACTGTTGTGAGAAAATGCACTGCATGTTTAATGTTGACACAGATGCCTATATTACACCTTTCAAGAACACTCATGTCTGCTTGAACATCTCAACCTTAGCGAGCTTATTCGCTCTAGTGTTCATAAGGAGAAGATATACCACAAACCTTTTTTCTTCGGGATGGAGGAAAAGAAGTGAGAAACCATATGAGAAATTATTTAAGGGTGGAGTATTCTGGCAGATAATTCTAGGTGGGTGCATACTAGCTGCTGTTTTTCTTCTTGCTGTCAGAGAAACAGTTCTCATTTTGAACCTTTTACCTGGCAGCTACAGTAAAGCATATGATCATCATTTAAGTGATAATTTCCTCACTCTTGCAGATAGAATTAAGCTTCTATGCCAAGTTCAAGGTATTTCAGTCCCATCAGTCAAATACTCGTAGAGTACTATTCAACAGAATGTACACAGAATGTTTAATTTGATGTGGTTTTGAAAGAATTTGTTAAACCTTTCACTTTCTCTTATATGAATGGTAATTAATTTCAAATTAGCAGTACAGAAAACTGAAATGTAAGAGAGAGTTGAGTGTTTTGTTTTGATTTACCCCAAACTTCATGCATATATGGCAATATTACTGTTTTACCATATATAGGGAGAGTGGATAGAAATTGGCAAATCTTTTATTTCAAGTTGAATTTCCACCTACAACAGCAGTGAATCAGGTCTGCTTTCCATTGTAATGGCTTCTGAAATTTAGAGCAAAACAAACTTGAAAAGCACCAGAATTTGAGATTGTTAGGTAAAGCTTACAGATAGTATTTCTATGTGATCCACAAGGGCCAATTCTGTCAGCATACCCTGACCAAGAATGCATCTTCTGTACATTGCAGAGCAGATCTATCATATATGTTTGAAAATTATTTACAGAGTTCCTGTTTCTGTCTTTTGAAATACTTGTTTGCTCCTGTATTCTTCAGCTGTTTCCCTGTGCCTCATTGTGGTAGTACTGTAAGCCTTCATTTTGCATTTGATCACTGCAGAGAATGGAGGGCATCTGGTACATCCGACCGGAGGGAAAAGAACAACAAACAACACATAAAAGACAAGCATGCTAGCTGGCTTTTGAACCTTTTACATATTAGGAGGCTGTTTTTAAAAATACACTGATGCTAATAGGACTGACTCTACTAATCTTACTGGGTTTTGAACTAGACTTCAGTATCTTTTCTTATATTCGCCAGTAAAAAAAAAAAAGAAAGCTGTATTTTTTAATGTGCTGCCAGCAGATGTCTCACACATTTTCTTACAAAAGAAGGATTAATGATTTTACTCACTTTGATCATGCAGTTCCAAGAAAGTGAAAGTAGATGAAATGTTTTTCATTATGTTTTGGACATATCTTCAGTAGCTTCAGCACCAACTATTTTGAGTCCTTGTGTAAGAAACAATTCTACATATTTCAGGGGTTCTTTCAGTGTTTTCATGCTCAACATGAAATTCAGTGTGCCTGAGAAAGTATTTATCCTTTTTTGTTCTGAGACTCTAACTCTTCGTGTTGATTTCAGTTTGTATTTCAGGCTGTGAGAAGTGTCCTAAATCTCATTTATTTATTTATTTTTATGCCCTTCACACTGGTCATGCAAAGGGACTCCAAAATGGCCTGGAAATTGCCATTTATAGCAAATGTAAAGAGTTTGGCAGTGTGCTGTTGATGCAAATGAGGTTGGCTGCACTCTTCCGTAATAACCGCTGGCATTAATTACTCCTCCTGCTATCAGAGGAACACTCAGAATCACATTGTATTTTACGCTGTTTGGCATTATACAGAAATTGCTACTGAAAGCCTCAGAGATCCTGTTCTGCTGTGCCACATCAGCCATTTTCCCAGGCTTAGTGTTTATGCTGTACGAGTGAAGTCTGTGCAGACTGCAATCTATTTAGTTCGCTTAGCCACAAAGCCAGGGAACGATTCATAAAAATATCCCTGCAAAATCCTTATTAGCCTGATTAGTCTGATTTCAGAGATGTAATGTAGCAGTAGCAGTGGACCAAATAAGAGAAAGGGCTATATCTGTTCATTTGAGGTACAAGAGTGATTATACAAAATTGAGAGGTATTTTCATTTTCTATAGAAATGAAAGAGATCTGCCTCCAGAAAAAGAAAAGCTGTTAAGTTGCTTTTGTGCTGTAGTAGTTGCAGGAGGGAGGCAGAGTTGTTCTTCTGCGTTCAGACCCAATAAGCCTCCTGTATACCTGCAAAAACCAAGCTGTGTTACATAACCCAGCTGTCTTTATTCACATGAATGCAGGTGCCACAATAATAATGATTACTCTGAATATATTACATTCGCTTGTCATTCCATATAAAGAGGGAAGGTAAATGGGAGCGTGCAATGAAAATGGCATCCCCAACAGTACGAGGTGTATGTAGATAAGCAGACAGATAATACCTTTCAAGGCATTTCACAACTGACTAATCACTTTAGTCTTATTTCATACATCCCAAATTGAGTCCAATGTTTGTAATAACAGAAAAATAAAGGCCTGGGTCAGGGGAAAAAAAATAAACAAGCAAACAAAAAAAAAAAAACAACGAGGGAGGAGGGAAATAAAACCATGTGCGGGAAAAAAAAAAAGTGAGAATGATGAGAATGGTTTGCTTGTATATTAGCGTCCTTCTGTCTGTCCTCTTTTGTCTCTATTTACACAGTAAATTCTGTATGGTGAGCTTGATAAGTAATAACAATTTGACCTGAAGCAGACAAACAGAAGGCAAATAGACTATAGGCTGTCACTCTTTGCTAAGCATGCTTGCCTTCTACAACAAGAACAAAGCAGCACAAAAGCTTACAGGAGCAGTAAAGAAAATGGTAGAAATGCATACAATAGGTCCTATATATTCCTCAAGGGCAGCAGGGAGCAGTATAAATTCAATATATAGTTCAACCAGCACCTCTCAAAGACCACAAGAAAAATCCTAAGTGTTTGTCTCATTCTTGTCTCATAATGATATTTATTACATTTGCCACCAATATAATAAATCAGTTGGGGATTAAGTTTTTAGGACCTCAGACTTGGACACTGAGCTTTAAAAGCTTCTGTAAATATCTGCTTCTGGATTGAAGTATGCTGAGCTGCCTTAAAATGCAAATATTTGGGAATGCAGCAACATTTGGAAAATAATATTTGGGAAAAATATTTGGGAATGCAGCAACAGTTTGGAAAATAATTGTCCTTGCAATATTCTGGCTGGTTTTATAGGCAGCTCGATTGAAAGATTATATGAAGACAAGAATAATGTGCAACTTAAACCCTTTCCTTCATTCTGCAGCAAATTCGTAGATATTTTATTCAAATGGAAGTAATAGCTTCAAAACTCATTCAAGTCTGTATCTGACAAATCCTACAGAGGTCTCTCTCACCCCTGTTGTAATTTTCCATCATTGCTTAATGGGTAGGTTATAAATAATTGTTACATGGTTTGTACTTCCCATTTTAATTTGGCATTCTTATCTACAGTACAGCAGCGTTGATGAATTCCTATTAACCAAATAAATCCCTTAAAAAGCTAAATATTTTCAGTTGAATGATTAAAAAAACAAAAATAAAACTAAGTTTGTGCGTCTCAGCAGTGCAAGAATGTAGTTGTTTTTGCCTGTGGCAGGTGCTGTCAAAAGCTAGGGTACTGGCTCACCAGTGTCAATTAAACTAAAGAAAAGGAAGCATACGGTGTATAATGGCCTAATACAGCCCTTTGAATTTTATTCTGCTTTAATAAGGGTTATGCACTTAGCTTGCATTTTGTGGTTTGGCATCTAAGCCTCTCACACTGTGTTAGAAGAGCTGCTCTCCCCATCCCCGCCCTACCCTCGGTGGTATGAGAGCTATGTTTGTGGAGCAGACACACCACATTTTCTGCCCAGCATGTTTTCTAATAAATTTACTTCGGGAGAAGTAATTCATCATAAATACAGCCTCAGGTTTGTATGCATAAAGTCAAATACTTTCATCTTATTCTAGCATTTCTTTACTGCTCTAACCACCCTCCTTTCATGGCTGCAGCATACCTGAAAGCAGAACCTGACCTACAGACATCTCTGTTGCTCACGTCTCTGCTTGCAGCCAGGTTCCATTTGGGCTTTAGCAAGGCCTGGACATTAGGTCTCAAGTAATGAATCAGTGACAAAAGCAATAACTTTGAACCACTTAAGTTTATTGGAATGATTGCTAGCTTTCGAAAAAACGTGCTGAAATATCTGGATTTGGAACAGGGTAGGGATTGTGGCAACAAGCAGGATATAGAGGCAGAGCACTCCAACAGATTTTTTTTTTTTTTTTTTTTTTTAAGCTATATGTCCACAATCTCCGTGTCTGAGGCAGTGGTAGACACTTAGCTGACCAGAATGACTGAGAAGGGATCAGGAAGCCAGACCTACGTACCGTATATGCTAAGGTTCATAGTAATGCAGTCAGTGTGACTCTGCACGCTGCCTTTTTTCCTCTGGCTCATGGGTGCAGCGCTCAGAGCCCTGCCGGTCTTAAAAACAAACAAAAAACAGGCTAACAGGCTCCTGTGTGAAGGGCCAGCACCCTGGGAAGGGAATGTGGCATGAGCACACCTCTCTCTGTGCAGATTCAGCATCAAGGGGACTGCAGCTACTTGATCTGATTTAAGCCTTTTTTTAGGCTCAGCCGTTTTGCAAATGCGCTGAAAAAAACCACAGGTATTTGTAATCCAATGGTAAAAAACAAAATGAAACAAGCTAAGAATGGATTGCATGCTGTCTTCCACCCATTCCCCAAGTAACCGTGCACCAGTACTGATGTAAGCTGATGCTGCCTGCGCTCGGAGCATGGTACTGTCACGTCTGGCATGCATTACACCTGGAAGTGCCATCCCAGCTATCGCGGCCCCCTGCCCACACGGCTCAGCCTGGGTCAGCTCCGTGCCTCTCTGGTGCAGCTACAGAGCTCCTGGTGGGGGCTGGAGCCAGGGAAAACAACACCAGACAGGCTTCCGACAGACCTAGCATGCAGTTTGCTTTGTAAATCAAAAGAAATTAAACAGTTCTGTCAAACAGAATTGCACTTCTGCTAATGATACTTTATTATGTTCTGCAAAAGAGATGAGACTCTGATAGGCTCTAATTAGGGGAGAAGGAAATATAATTTCTGCATGCCTTCTTCATTGTACTTCTGCACAGATGTTTTCTAGGGTGGTTTCTAGGTAACTGCTGAA
Organism: Stictonetta naevosa; assembly: GCA_011074415.1. NCBI lineage: Eukaryota > Metazoa > Chordata > Aves > Anseriformes > Anatidae > Stictonetta > Stictonetta naevosa. Next base: position 32,605,561 of record CM021700.1, read on the forward strand.
ATCATAATATAACTGTTGGATACTGATTACCTATATTGTTTAATTATCCTTTGTTTATATATCACTGAGGGCATATGTTATACTATGAAAATATGATTATAAAATATATGATCATAAGAGGTGATGTCATATCCCTCACAGAAGATAAACAAGCTTAACATTTGTCTTTCGAATGAGTATGGGTACTGCCTTTACCTTTCACATACTTCCAGAGGCAGAATTTTGTTGTGGAAATGCAATTGTTCTCGAAGTACTGTATATAAGGCCAATAATGTAGATTTCCTCAATATTACAAATTCTTGCACTTTCTGCTCTAATTCAATATCCCCTGCCTCCCTTTATTTGAAAATCCATCATGGAAATTATTTTACTGAGGGAAATGGAAGGGAAAGAATCTGAGCAAAGTAACATTTTTGCAGAACATTCATAATAAAAATGCACTCAAGTTTTATGACAAGATTTTTAAAGGCACAAATACTGTTATGTTGATAAGACCATTAATTTAGCAAGGAATCCTAAGGATCTGTTAGGCTTCTGGTTTCTCCTATAGGCTTTCCATTATATGAAGACAGTTAAAATTACAATTTATCATTTAAAAAGAAATACTTTTCAACTGTGGTATTTAAAGACACTTTCCCTTCTCAGTCTTCCCAAACTCTTTTGTTACTTTGTTGTTACTTTGATGATGATCTCTATGGTATTTCTTGCTTTAAAAATCCCATCAAAATATATCAATTCCAAAAAAAAAAAAAAAAAAAGAAAAGATTTTTAATAGACTTCCTCCAGGAGATTTCCTTGAAGATAAAAGTAGAAAATGATATCTTTGTTCTGTTCAGGAACAACAGTTTGAAATAAAACTTTTTAAAAATCAAATTTGATATATTAATGACTTGTGGGACTTATAAAATCATGTATTTTTCTTAAAAGCAGACTAAAGAATCTATTTGCTATTCAAAAGAAGGTGAGAAATAATTGTTGAAACACTCATAATTCTTACTGATTCAAGTATTGCATAAATATTTAAACATTGAATGTAATAGATATTTAAACTGACAAAAACTTAAAAAACTGATGGAGTGGGGAACTGTTTTGAAGCCAAGCTTTTTAGCCAGCTTTGCTCTGCAGTGGTATTATCTGTATGTAGCAGTCATGGCATCCAGAAGTCCCTGAACATGTAGTGTCAGAGCTCTCTTCAGCTACTACAGTGGTTGGTGGTATGTACCTTCAGAAACACCCTTGAGATAAATTCACACCAAACCTCAGCTGGTCCCATAACAACATGACCTTACCATTTGCCTAAAAAATTGAGCAAACACCAGGGGTGGTCAGGTCTACAAAACCCTGCATTTATGACAGTGTTCCCCTCCGAAGGGACCAAGGACCTTTATTTCCTTCCTGTCCTAGAGCCTCTTAGAGCCCAGAAGTTTAATTCTGGGAACAATGACAGAATCCTATCTTAGCCCCACTGAAATCCAGGGGAATTTTGTCATCGGTTTCAGTATAGGCGGTAACTGTTCAGGAATGTTTTGGATTCGTATTGACCACACAGACTAGGCATACCCGGCATTTCAAAGGGTCAGATTGCTTGATGGGTATGTAATACTCTGCCTTATCATCTAGCATATACTAACCATTTCGTATCTGAAAAAAAATTACTGTCCCAGAGACCTTACAGTTCACTGGGCATATAATTTGGCAGTCAAAGGATTACATGATTGTTCAGCCAAGGCTTTTTGGAATTTAGTGTCTTTTCCAGCTATTGTTTGACAAACAATATTGTATTGTTTTTGTTCTGGTAGATCAAAGGTAGGAATCCACCCTTCAGTCCTCGAAATGGGAGCCTTACTATAGTTTGAATGACTACAATATTGCTTCATGTTTCTTTGAATTCATGGCAGCATTTCATTTAAAAACTTAATAAATTACTTTAAGTGTCGAGATGACTCTGTTCTGGAACTTTGTCTTTTCAGAAATGCAGAATGATATTACAAGCTTTCTCTCACATTACAATTATAGGAGAGAGTATGAAACAGATTTTTTTTTTTAATTTAAGTAGTCCTGAATCTAGGTAATTCACATGCAGCAGTTTTGAAGCAGTTGGCTGAGATCTGTCCATGCTGTTAACATTTATGTGTATGTCTTGCAACACTTAGAATGTTTCAGAGGAATCTTTAGATAAGGAAAAAGAACTGACAGGTAAATCTAAAGCTGTCAGCCCTATATAAAGAGTAGAGTTATTGATAAGGAATTGCATAAAAGAGAAAAAAAATGATACAAGGACTTGGGGAAGTAGTTCTGACCAAACTATCTGGGTATCTTTATGCGTAGGAAGAATTTTGTTGACAAAAGATAATAGTGGTAGAGTAATATGCTGAGGAACCACATGTAATTTTTATGTTTAAGAAAGTGTGATATAGAATTAATATGAATTTTATTAAAATGATTTTATATTATTTCAAATAACTGCTTAGTTTGAAATTTGAATGAGGAACAATCACCAAAAGTATATGGTGCTAGTTTCTCTGGGTTCAACGATTGTCCCTGCAATTGTGTTTGGGGGTACTTACATGCTTACAGAACACCAGAACAGAAAATATATTTTATCTGAACAGTGATAGAAATACTGCAATTTGGGGTTGTTGTTTTGTTTGTTTGTTTGTTGTTTGCTATGTTTTTGTTGTTGTTTGAAAAGTCTGAGCCAAAATAGTTATTTCATGGAGGAAGAATAATTTTAAAACAAAACAATTTTTTTAAATGAAACATGTTTGGGGAAAAATCAAGATAATGTACCTAGAGATACTGCATAAAGAGGGAGGGAAGAGCTGATTTTTACCATTTTTATCTATTTATAGAACTTCTGTTTCAACTCTAGATACATTAAGTCTGTACATAAGAGGTGGGGAGCAGGGAAGCTAGAGGTATGGTTGACTTGTTCAGTTGCCTTTAGTGAATAATTCTTCTGATTAAATCCTGCACCTTGAGTCCTTCATTTCAGTCTGTGTAGGAGATGTAACTACTAAAATATTCTCTATTTCAATTTTTTCTGGGCTTGCCTTGTGTGTCATAATTAAAACTAACATTATTTTTGAATGCATTAACAGGATCACAGAATCATCTAGGTTGGAAGAGACCTCCCAGATCACCTAGTCCAACCTCTGACCTAACACTAACAAGTCCTCCACTAAACCATATCCCTAAGCTCTACATCTAAACGTCTTTTAAAGACCTCCAGGGATGGTGGCTCAACCACTTCCCTGGGCAGCCTATTCCAGTGACTAACAACCCTTTCGGTAAAGAAGTTTTTCCTAACATCCAACCTAAACCTCCCCTGGCGCAATTTTAGCCCATTCCCCCTCGTCCTATCACCAGGCACGTGGGAGAACAGACCAACCCCCACCTCGCTACAGCCTCCTTTAAGGTACCTGTAGAGTGCGATAAGGTCACCCCTGAGCCTCCTCTTCTCCAGGCTAAATAGTCCCAGCTCCCTCAGTTGCTCCTCATAAGACTTGTTCTCCAGACCCTGCACCAGCTTCATCGCCCTTCTCTGGACTCGCTCAAGCACCTCCATGTCCTTCTTGTAGTGAGGGGCCCAAAACTGAACGCAGTACTCGAGGTGCGGCCTCACCAGAGCTGAGTACAGGGGGATAATCACTTCCCTGGACCTGCTGGCCACGCTGTTTCTTACACAAGCCAGGTTGCTGTTGGCCTTCTTAACGTGTCTGTAGGACATTTTAGAAGTGTCTATTTGTTTTAAAATGCTTATATTGCTATGAAAATTAACATTACAAGCTTCTGCTTTATTTTTGTTATTAGGCAAACTGCAGATACCAGCTAACATTTATTGACAAAATCCAAATGTGTCGCTAGTGACTGTATTTTCATCAGGTCTGAAGCAGCAGTCTTCAGGTCTGTGCTGAACATTAAGCAAAGAAAGTACTTTTTGTTTGTTTTGGTATAACAGCTCCACTGAAACAGCAGGTCTTTTCTGTGTAACTATTAGCAATCTTTTCTTACATTTGAAATGGTGATAAATATCAGGATTAATAAATCTGAGATGCTAGAAATTTTTGTCCACTTTAAATTGTCCAGGGCAACAAAATAAGAGTATGTTTTTAAAAGCATTTGTAAAAATTAATAGCAACTTGGTTATCCTAATTGCAAAGACCCAGTTATTTTGCCCCAAAGTAGGTAGGATTATGAGATGGTTATAATTTGACATGGTAGAAATTAAATCTCGCTTATGAATGAAATAGTTTTTGTTTGTTTGTTTGTTTGTTTTCTTTTAAGTCATTTTATAAGCGTTAGGGGAAAAATGCTCTTGTTGGGGGATCAGCAAATTGTGATGAGAAAGTTTTATCACCACGGCAGTTAATGGTCAATTTATGGGGGCTTTGGGAGAACCAGAGAGTGGGCCATTCTCTCCTGGTGATCACAAGTTGGACTGACTGAATCGCTCCTTGTTTTATTCTAATAGCATTCTGGAGGCTTGACATGTCTGGCAATTGCCTTAGCTGCTTTCTCTTTACAGTAATACATTTATTTTTATATCTTCAGTGTCTCCTCAGATACAAGGACCAGTGTTTTCAAAGTGATTTTTGAGTTTTAGTTTCTCCACACTAAAGGTGTGCAGGACCACCTCCGTCTTAACCAGAAGCTCTGGTTGCCTGAGATTTCTGAAAATTGTCTTGTCTCCTGGCCAAGGCTTATGGTGCTGGAGAATAAAGCTCTATTTTCTGCAAGTGAAATATGTTTCAGCATTGCCTCTTGAACTTGTCAGCTTGTTATGTTAGCCATAAGATAAAGTGGAATAAATTCAACCTGTGTTGGACTTAGAAGTAAATAGGTGGCTTTCAATTAATTGTTGGATCTTTGTGTCAGCTCTTTTGCCTAATCTCTTTTTGAAGCTTTTAGTGTTGCCATTCACTGGAGAATGACAGGAATTCCTGTGGGATTTATTGGCAGCAGCCAGCTGCTGTTGTCTGGTGGTAACACTGTGATCTGTCACAGGTAAAGTGATTTAACAAATTGTGTCATGAAGTGGATGTGCTATTTAGGGGCTGTCCACAAATGCAAAAATAAAATCTTACGATTTTTTAATTGTTTGATTATTGGATCTTTTATAAAAGTGTGTGATGCCTTCTTGGGACAAGGAATGCTTCTCTAAACAGTTTGTATTTTCTTTGGCTAATAAAATAGGTTACACTACTTATAGGCAGATGTACTGATTACTACCTATCACTGCTGACATTATATTCAGGAGTTTTCACAAATATCTTACTAAAACATAGGCTGTAATCCTGGATGTGTTTTTCCATATCAAACAACACAATACCGCTGTGTGAGATAAATTCTGTGCTGTTACCAAAAGAGCTAAATTCATGCTTCATGAACTGAATATTCATGCTTTAATGTGGTTTCTGATAATTTGTGAGGTGCTGCAGAACTTTTCATGCCTAAGATGTAATATTCCACATTAAAATGTAGAGTGTGCTTCAGCTAAACAGGCAAAAGCGGTCACAAGAACCACAGATACATGTATCTATGCACATAGAGACAGTGCCATTTTTTTATTACTATTATTGAGCTGGTAAACCACTAAATTCGATGTTAGAAGGTAACCATTCTGAGCACCAGGGTCTTCTCACAAATTAGTTTTATAGTGTTTCAACTTTTCAAAGCCTCACTGGGAATAATACTGATCAATATTTAGAATCATGTCCCCATGTTGAATTTATGTTGTTGAACATGGTTTTCATTTTGAATGATGTACGTGCTAAATAGGAAACTCATGGAAACTCTGTAGAAAGATCTGACTGACTCAGCTTGGGGTCAGTTGTTCTGAAGGAAAAAAAATTGTATTTCTTGGAGTGTTCAGTCAGTCCTGCATGGGCTGTATAATCATGTCTACGCAAAAAAACATCACAGAATCAGTACATTCTAATACAGGCAAAAAAGTTTTTACTGAAAACTAGTGAAACTCAGTTTTCTCAAGGCAAAAAAAATGGAAGTCAACCATTTATTGAATCACAGAAAATGATTCTAAATTGATTGTTGTTGCCAAGTTGACAATAAAGAGGAAGCTGGACAAAGTCATGATATGGAAAGTTTCCTATTAAATTCTCACTCCAGATCCACTCAGAATATGTAATATTTAAATTCGTGTCTGAAGCTCACATTCTGATCTTACCACTGGAGATTTTGCTTTGCCTGCCTTTGTAGGGTAGATACAGAGCTGCACAAATAATAGTTTAGAACTTCCTGGGCATGTCTAGCTCCCAAAAGAAATCCTCTACTTGAACCTAATTACTGATTTCTGTTATCAAATGAAGATTAGAATTATCTGAATCTCAATTCAGTTTCTTTTTGCTGTATTTAAAAGTATAAAAAAGTGTGCTACGTGTGGAGTCTTATTCTATCAGGAGAAAAATCTATCTTTGATTATGCACATGCACAGAGTTTCAATTTTTAACTTCCATTTCTACCGGGCAAAATATGCACATTGTGTCTTTTCTTCATGGAGTGCAGACATTTACTTTATAAAATCAAAATGTTGAGGACTAAGTCAAAGCTCTGGCTGAAATGGTCGCATGTCCTGCTGCTTTCAGCTGACTAACTTCTCTGCCACAGATGAAAAAAGCAGCATACACACATATCGTCCAATTTTAGACAAAATTGAAGGAACACTTTATGTTAGGTAAATTATGTCATTGCCACCTTACATTATGGAGATTGCTGAAATGGTTTTGGAAGACCTTACTTAATAGGAAGCACAGTTACTTTAAAGGCTGGAATGTGAAACCAGTTTGTGATCAGGGGAGAATTCCCATTCATCTAGAGGGAAATACCAGGCATTTCTGGCTTATAACACTGTAAACATGCCTTAAAATAGCATATCTTTGAATATGCTTGTCCTGCTATATCCTATTACTAGTAAATGATATACAGATAATTTTTCTGTGGTAACTCCCCTGTGCTGTTCTTTTGGCATTGGGGAATGCCTGGATACTGATAGAGCACTGCCCTTTCGTTTAATTTTTTTTTTTTTTTTTTTCCACAACTGTGATTTGTCAAAGTTTGACCATTTTCAAGATACTGAATAGAATCATAGAATATCCCAAGTTGGAAGGGACCCATAAGGATCATCAAGTCCAACTCCTGGCACTGCACAGGTCTACCCAAAAGTTCAGACCACGTGACTAAGTGCACAATCCAATCTCTTGAATTCAGACAGGCTTGGTGCAGTGACTACTTCACTGGGGAGCCTGTTCCAGTGTGCAACCACCCTCTCAGTGAAGAACCTCTTCCTGATGTCCAGCCTAAACCAGCCCTGCCTCAGCTTAACCCCGTTCCCACGGGCCCTATCAGTGGTGATTACAGAGAATAGGTCACCTGCCTCTCCACTCCCCCTCACGAGGAAGTTGTAGACTACGATGAGGTCCCCCCTTAGTCTCCTCTTCTCCAGGCTGAACAGGCCCAGTGACCTCAGCCGCTCCTCATATGCCTTCCTCTCTAGGCCCTTCACCATCTTCGTTGCCCTCCTCTGGACACTCTCCAACAGTTTAATTTCCTTTTTGTACTGTGGTGCCCAGAACTGCACACAGTGCTTGAGGTCAGGCCGCACCAGCGCAGAGTAGAGCGGGACAATCACTTCCCTCAACCGACTAGCAATGCCGTGCTTGTTGCACCCCAGGATATGGTTGGCCCTCCTGGCTGCCAGGGCACACTGCTGATAATTAAGGATGAAAAGCAGGGAAGGATCTATTTTAATTTGTAGATTATTAATACGATTTATTTTAAGGGATTTATCCCTTTACTTATGAGCTGCATTTGTCTAGAATAAAAAATAACTCAAAGAAATCTCATATTACTCAGGTTTTATTTGTATTTATATATTTAAATTTGACATCACAGTTCCTGTACTGAAATCCTTCCTCATAAAACAGGGATTTTCTGCATGCCTAAGCAAGAATGCCAATGTAAGCAGTTAGAACAGCCAGATGGAAGAATTTTAGCTAACCTAGGAATATCATCATATTTAGCAGCTGTAGAAATCAAGTGATATGATGTTGCCCAGGAGGTATGCAGATAAATGTCTAATCCTAACACATGTCAATGCAATGCATGCATGTCCTAAAACACACTGATTTTTATTGCCTGAGTTCAAAGATAGGCTTCATTGTCAATATGAGGCTTCTCTTTTCTGTAGAAATGGTTACAGAAAAACTTAGAAAAGGAGGAGAAATAGGTGCATCTAATGCAAATCACTATATAAGCGAACCATATAAGATAAAAATTAATGTGGAGATATCTATCACAACTTGTAATTATGCTTTTTCAGAATCTTTTTGGCAACACTGTACCAAAAAATGGATACTCTATTTCTTACATGGCACTGCAGTTCTCTTCACTTACGGAATTCATTTGTTACTATGAATTATATGGTGTCAGATATGGTACAGTTTGGGATATAAAAGGTTTTCATTATGCGATAGGGGGAGAGAGTTAGAAAGAGATCAAGAAAAAAATGATGAAAGGGTAAATGCTCAAAGCTTGCCAGAGGAAATAGAAAAATGAAATGTTTTTTCTTGTGGTATTAAAAAAAGACCATTTAGTAAAATGGTACATTGGGATCTCCCCAGCCTATTCCTCAATAAGAGATCTCATTAAGCCAAACAAATTGTTCTTAAATGCTCTGTGCATGAGATCAGATTTCTCAAGAAATGTTGAGATATGACTGCAATAGTTTATACTTTTATGAAGTATAATAAAATATGAAAAGTATCTTAATGGGTTGTTTTAATATTTAAAAGCTATCAATTAAAAATAAGTGAAATTTTAAGGAAAAGATATCAAGATCAAACTGTTCACTGTTGAAGCATAGTTTTTAATAGCATGCGTGTAATTGTGTAAGTGGCATTAAGCAAAAGTTCCCAGTGCAATTCAGTACCATCCTTATTGACTGAAAATCAAATGAGATGTAAATCTTTAAACTCTCTATGAAATAAATAGGTAAATAACGTTGGTCTAAGAATCCTCTTACGAGTTTGGCATCTGGGAGACCCCGATCAGTTATTTGCTCTGACTTGCTGTAAGCCTAGGGTACCTTTTGGTGGTCTTCTGCAGAAACCCAAGCTTACTCACTTTCAGGACTTATGGCCATGATTACGTAATTTTATCAACCTAGTATTGTGCTTAATATGCATGTGCTCTCCAGTGATGCAGTTCTAGGGACTATATAGTTTCCAGTTTCAAGTAGTTTATGTCTGGCTGGTTTGTTGCTTAGAAAGTGTGAACTCAGATTCATCTGCAGTAAAGTTTGTAAGCAGACACTTAGCTTCCCTATACATCTCATTTTCTGTATATTACTATTAAGGATAATAATGCTTTCCTTTCCCACTACTGTGTTGTACAGATAAGCACGTTATTTGTGCAGCACAGGGGAAAAGACACGATAAACATTCATTTATCAATTTGCTAAAACACATCCAAGGAGATTATGCAGAATATAGATGCATTTCTAAAAGCCTAGGGCTTTTTAATTAATTCATCTAATCTGTTAACAAAATAGAGCTGATTTATTATTTATTAAATTCTGAGAGCATATGTCAGTTCAGCAATTTTGTAAACATGAAGGATACAAAATGCTATTTCCACTCAAGGATACCAATTTGAAGCAAAGAGTTTTTAAAATGTCCCTGTGTTATTTCAAGTGCAGTAGTATTTAATCGAGTTACCACAAGATGCCAGAACCACAGAATATCCTGGAATACATGGGACCCACAAGGACCATTGAGTCTGACTCCTGGCTTCACACAGAGCCACTCCCAACCCAAACGCTGTGTCTGAGAGCATTGTCCAAAGGCCTCTTGAACTCCAACAGCTCAGTGGCATGACCACTGTCCTGGGGAGCCTGTCCCAGTGCCCGACCACCTCTGGGTGCAGAACCTTTCCCTAACCCCCAGCCTGGCCCTCCCCTGTCCCAGCTCCATGCTGTTCCCTCGGGTCCTGTCGCTGTCCCCAGAGAGCAGAGCTCAGTGTCTGCCCCTCCGCTCCCCTCGTGAGGGAGCTGCAGGCCGCCATGAGGCCTCCCCTCGGCCTGCTCTGCTCTGGGCTGAACAAACCAAGGGACCTCAGGTGCTCCTCACATATCTTCCTTTCCAGACCCTTCACCATCTTAGTTGCCATACTTTGACACTCTCTAATAGATTTATGTCCTTCTGATACTTTGGCACCCAAAACCGGACACAGGGCCTGAGGTGAGGCCGCACCGGCGCAGAGTTGAGTAGAATACCACAAGATGCCAGAAGACAAGCAGGTACATATTTTTCAGTGAAATTTTACATGCTAGACCTAATCGCACTGAATTCAGTGGTAATACTGATGCTGACTTCAGGGGGAGCAGGTCTTCATTCTAAAAGTATTTATAGTATGCCAGCTTTATGCATGTGAATAGCATACTTAACTCAAAACTGGTTTCGTGTTTATCCTATAAAAAATACTTGGGTTCTGCTTAAAAGATCTGGCCTTTGAATTACACACTCCTTAGTATCAGAGGCCATATTTTTTTTATTATTATTATTTTTTTTTAATCAGCACAAAGCACTCATCTTGATGCTAGTTTCCACTAACAAGTGGAAACACTTCAAAATGTATTTGGGGTAGAAATAGCATTTGCATTTCCTGTTAAACTTGAACTTCAGTCTTTTCTGTTGATTGATTTGTATTGTTATAGACTACTTAGACTTGTCAATCCTGTTTTTAAAATAAGAATGGTAATATACTAAAATAATATTTTACAGGGCTATGCCGTGTTGTTTTTTATTTCTTTTAAAAAATGCTGCTAATTCTCTTTTCTTACTGTGCTGTCAGTCACCTACAAGTAGCAGATTTAAATATGAAAGCTCCAGAAAAACGTAATTGCTCGTTCTGTTACAACTCTTTCTCCACTCCTATCTCTTCCAGCAGAAACTTTCAACCCCTAATATATAAAGTTAAAGGATTTGTTGAAGGCCCTGCTTCTATGAGGTTACAGACAGAACGCCATTTTGTTAGGTTTTGTCTGTCTCTACAGTCATATTCTGTATTAGTTTCTTAAGTGACATTTTGGTAGCTGATTTGCACAACCTCTTGGTTTTCATGTATCATGCTTGTTTCCTCAGTGATGAAATATTTTAGCCTGTCCATAAATAATTATAACTGTTTAACTACTTTCTGGAAACCATACTGTGCTTTTCAAAGATGGATGTTTCACCCCAAAAGATTGTGTTTTATCCAGAATTCACAGCAGGTCAGTAGTAAAGCTAGGATTAGAACAAAATTAAAATAAATATTGAACTGTTTCCTAACACTGATTTTGTTCAAATAAATACCACACTTCTGTCAGTTGCCCTCAGGGTTTTTTGTAACTACCTGTCCTTGTCATCACTAAGTTTAATGGTAATTAAACCACTCATATTTGTTCATGTCCCCACAATGCTTTGTGTAAACTTGACATTTTCTAAAAGTAAAAGTGTGCAAAATACTTCTCCTGACTGATGACATGAAAACCCAAGATTTGTCTTTGTGTTGTTGGCTGAATACAACCTCATAGGATCTCCCACAAAAAAATATTGTTAAATTTCAGGAAACAGATAAGGAATTACTTTGAACTGTTTTAAAGCTCAGAAGGACTGGAAAGAGGGAAAAATCCACTGGAGTAATGTCATTAATTATACTCAGAAAAATACAGCTGGTACATAGAAGCAGGGAAAATCAGTAAAAACAGATAATCAGAGTTCTGTTGAACTTCCTTTAAGTAAGAATACAGTAAGTACCTTGAAAGCAAAGGTTTTTTAAAAATAAATAGTTCAGAAGCATATAAAATTGTAAGAGGAAAGCAGCTAAAATAGTAAAAAACATCCTAAAATGTAATAGATTTTTGTATTTGACCACAATCTGTTCCATAACACAGATTTTCGTTCTCTTGTGTAATCCTTAACTTCCCAGTGTTTTGAAACTGCTGATTTAATACAGTGAATGTAAATGGAAAGGAAACTTTTGGCTTGAGCAAGTAAGAAAGAGAAGCCTACGCAAAACAGACAGCTAATAGCCTGCCAGCCAGCAAAACAGGCTGCAAAAATCCATTTCAAGGTAAAGATGCCATTAAATAACAATGTTAGACTAAAGCAAATAAATCAGTCCCTGAAGTTACAATAAGTATAGAAATGATAAACATTTTGCCCTATTAAAAAAATACTTTGAGAATATTGTTAGTGTGAGCAAAGTGCCTGTCATTTAAGAAGATTCAGACAACCTCCTCCTCTCCTCTGCTGCTTAGCTTCGAACTTGCATGGGCTGCCTATGGGAGAGCCTTGTCACTGACTGTCAGGGGTGCTGCAAGTTTATTTATAGCTTTTAGCATAGTGTTTATAGTTAATTTCTTACCAGTCCTTCTCTTTTGATATATTTAGTTCACTGCCTTGTGTTTTTAAAGTTGGATATTCAGTAGAGCTGCTTTTATTAAGGAAAGAAAATTTGGTTTCATGCACATACAAACTGGTGCCATATTCATCCAGAGCTCAGTTGCACTATAAAAACGCCTCTGGTAGCTCATATAAATCTGTAGTTCTAGACGGAGAATAAAGCGGCATGCAAGAAGAAAATACATTTGTCGTTGTATGGTTTGCTGATGCATGTTTTGATCTGTTTCTCTTGACTTTCAGCTTTATCTTTGTGCTCACAAACATCAGCTCCATTAATCTCTCCTTAGCACATGAATTAGGAGAAGACGTTTTCAGCCATGGCCTGCATATTTAAAGTGGTGTGATTAGGTCTGTAAGAACTCATCTATAATTTACACAAGGCAACTGGTCAGATTCAAAGCTGAATGTAGTTTTTGGTGAGGAATACATTCAGAAATATATATAAAGGAACATATATCTCATCTTCTTGTCAAGTGTTGCAAAAAATACTTGACATGCTCACCAGTCAGTTTTAGCAAACCATCCAAATAGGTCTGCAGTAAGCCCTGCGTTCATGCTGTAATTTGTGGCTTGTTATATGCAGTGATTCATTCCAAGTTGCTATGTTTTCACCCTAGGTAAATTTTAGCTGTATATACAGTAGTTGCCATCTGAAAAATAATAATTTATCAACTGCAGTGCAAAATATTTGGGATTTTCTGGCACATTCCTTGGAAAGAGAAGCACATGCCTCTGAAGCAATTGCTTCATTTGATCTTGTTACTTTTAACACACTCTTCTAATCTATTTTTCCATTCCCCCCAAACTCCTGTCTTTAGCTTTTGTAGTGTCCTGAAGATCCTTTTCTCCCTCATCTGTGTTTAAGTCCAGCTGCACTACTTGAAATGTTTATATCTAAATAAAATTCTCACATTAGTGGCATCTTTCCATAGTAGATCTCTAGGAAAAAAATAAAAATAAATAAATAAATTTGCATGCAAGTGAACTTGCTCTGCATGACACTGAGTTGCTGATGTAATCCAACACCCATTGCCTTGTAATCTGTGGGTGAAAACCCCAGCAAGCTTCAGCTTTAGCACGAAACGTTATCATGCGTTCAGTATCACTTTTTAATTGAAGCCAAATCGTACATAATTAACTGTAGTGTATAGGAAGCGTATTCATGCCTATATATCATTTTAATAATGATTTGAATGTGCATTTTAGTATTTCTGATTGAATGCTGTCAGTCTAAGTGCAGATTTTTTTTTTTCTTCCAGTCCATAAGAAAGGGTAAGTGTGATACTGGACAAATAAATCCTTTGGTACTATTACAGACATGACAACATTTCTGTTCATTGTAGTGTGTTCAAGTTAGGTCTTTGAGAAATACTAATTTTCAGCTGTAATGCAAGATTTTACAGCTATGAAATACATTTTCAGTAAAGTCCATCTCTAGCCTGGTCCACCTGTCTATGGCCTTGTCTCTTGTTACAAACAGCAATTACACGCAGTTGCTGTCTTTATGGTTTTTTGTCCGAGACACCAAGGCAGATTGCAAGGTTCCAAGGTGGTGGTTATAACCAACCTAAGTATTCCAACGCTTACTTTTAAATATGAGCAATTTTGAAACCAATGAGGGTCCAACATCAATGGCACGAATCTTTGGTTTTTACACATTGGTGAAATTCCATTTAAAATGAATGATTCTTCTTCGCTTATGCCAAAAAATAAATCCAACATAAATTCTACTTGCCCTAAATATCTAGATTTTAACTTCCAAATTATAATGACCTTTGAGAGAATTACATCTTTCTTATTCCCAGCTGGAGTTTATTATTTCTGGTAAACGATTTTTCTCAAAGATAAGAGTGTGATATGGTTTGGTTTTGCTTACAGTAATATTTCTTAAGCTGTCAAAGTGACCACAGAGTGCTGGAGGTTATGAGAATCAGTAAGCAAAGCTGTTACTCCTAATATTGCCCCAGATACTAAGGTTTTATGAGGCTTTGTTCCTGAATACCTGCTGCTGTTTTTCACAGGTAAACCATGATTTAGTCATTAACCTGCTGTTTGTGCGTGGCAGTTGTTATTAAACGCAAAAAAAAAAAAAAAAAAAAAAAAACTGAAATAATGGGAAGCATCTGTTAAATTGGCAGAGCAAGGAGCTCTACAGGAGGACACTGTCCTCATTTCACCCTTCATACCTGTGCATCAAAAAAACAATTGCAAGATGAGAACCAGTGTTACAGAATCTCCATGAAGTGACATAGGGGCACTAGTGTTTGCTCTGGGGATGGCACTATAACAATTATCTCATAGGTACCTGCTTGATTTAATTGGAACTGCGACACATTTGGCTTCTCAATGTGCACTTTGAGCAAAATGGCTGCAGCACTTGGTTCTTCTCAACAGCTTGTAACTAGCAGAGTAAACCAAATTGGCTAAGAGTGAGCTACATGTAGTGTACACGAGGCAGCAACCATAGAGCATGTGAGAAGAGTGGCAGGCAGCAAAAGCCAAGTTACAAAAGGCTTGTGCTAGCTATGAACCACTCATAAAAGGGAAGAGTATGTGTTGCACTAGAGAAGCTGTCTAGAAAGTGCTGCAAAGCAAACCCCATGGATGGATTATGACTGGGAAACAAGCAGGAAGAAACAGGTATGTGTTGCGTGGTACTGGTGAGAAAAGGGCCGTAGTCCTGTGGGTCCTCATGTCTCATTCTCCTGCCTTGCCCCCCTAAGAGGCAGAACAAGAAGTCTTCTGTAAGGTATATTTCTAGGTAAGGTTTGGATTCTCACATCTGACCACTAGTATTTCAGACCATCCAGTAAGCCAAGCAGCAGGCATGGGAATGATCACAACCTTTCACCTTTTCCTTTACCAGGAAAAATGTTATTAAACAGAGAGAAGTGGTTTCCTGCTAATCATACACTGCTGTAAAACTTTCTGGGTGGATGGGGGGGGATCAGGAAAAATCTGTTCAGTTTCCATTGTTGTGTACCTATTACTGTGAGCCCTCTAAAGCCACAGACACTCTGGGTAGCAGTCAGCAGTCCTGTATTTGATGGCCTCCTTTGAAAAAAAACAACACTCAAGCCATAGTTCTGTGCTCCTGAAAGTGCCAAAATCTGGCTTGGTCTCAGGTCCCAGTGCTGCTGCAGGCATCGTTGCGTTGTCGCTGGTGAATGAGTGAGTACACTGCGCACTTTCACGGGGTCTCGTTCCTTTTCAGTTGATCAAATGGGTGTTTTGACCCTGGTTTGCAAGGGTGGATATTTGTCTGGATTACTCTTTATTAAAAATCAGGGGACTACTAGGGCCGAATTGTGACAGATTGGATGGCTATTTATTAACATGCCCAGCTCAGTAATTTTTACAATCCTGACCTCAATGTGACTGTTCTTTTTGCTGTCAGCAAGTAAAATTGAAGTAGTATTTAATTCCTAGCAAAGGCCATAATGTGAAATTGACATCTGTGGGGTTCTCTCCACAGGATGCTGTTGTAGCAAACAAATGGCAAAGCCCCAAATTTGCCATGAAAAAATATATATATATATGCTTATTTTATTTTTTAAAAAAGCAATGAGCTGAATTAATTTCTTGTGGTCTCCAGACAGGGCTGCAAGCAACCGTGTGGGTAGAATTGTATGCATTTGTTATTGCTTTTGGGGTACAGAGTAGGACAGATACTTGCAGTTCAGTGAGGATTCTTAGGTACTTCTGTAGCTTCCTTTGGTAGCACTTCAGCACTTGGGATTGGGTTTCTCATTTTTTCAGTGTCGTCTTTTTTTTATGGAAGAGTTGATGGAAAGAGATCATTCTTAACTTCCTCCCTAGCCCTATTTTTTGGCTATCAAAAAGTCTCTGAATCCTAAGAGGAACTAATTGAGGTGTAGTGGGAACTAACAACTTTTATTACAGACCTGCATATCTGTTCTGCAGTAACTCTTCCTCCTTGCTTTCTGCCAATTTTCAGGGGGAGGTATGTGTAACAGCACTGTCGTGTGACTCTCTGAGTGCTGAATAGTTTAAGAAGTTTAATTAATAAGCCATTCACTGGTGAATGTTATAGATTACAAACTTTACAAATGTGTGGACCACACTTTTTCCTACATTAGTCAAAGGAGATTTACCTGTTGAAGTCTTCATGAGATTTAGCAAGTGCTTCAACATTTGTCATCTCTTTCCTACCACACTGTGCCTCTTTCCCTCTAACTCTTGTACCTCTTGTTGCTCTATTCTGTACATTATCCCTTTTTTCCTAGGTTTACTTAAGTTGTTCTTCATCTGCTCAAGTTTCTTCACTTCTACTTTGCAGTTCCTTGGGAATCATTGTTAGTTCAGTTCCTACACAAGCTTGCCAGCTGAGTTTGGACAAAAAACTCATACCTTGGATAGAAGTAGCCCAGCTCACAGCACCCTACAGGTGTCACTGTAAATCAGTCATCTGGATATTTCATGACTAGTTTGAGTTCCAGCCCAAGCACTTTACTTGCAGTCATAAGTGCCTTTCTCAAGTAACCAGAAGATCTATTCACATATCAAATCAAAGGTCTCCCACGTTGATTTTTTTTTTTCCCTTAAGCATGCTCCTGTTTGATGAGCCACTACAAGCATCTTTTACCATCTAAGATTTAAGAAGGACATAAGTGTGAACACTGCGATGGCTTAGAAGAACACAACAAGATGTGAGCATAATGTAAGTTGTAAAAACTAATTGAAAAGATGATTAAGAATAATAAGGAAGCATTGGTCTATTCATACATATTGCACACATTTAAATAAATACAGAAACTATTCTTCTGAGAAAGGCACTCTTTCGGACTACTTAAAAGCAAATGTTTATTTTCTGCTTCCTATTTAAAATGTGCTTTGTAAGGATGAAATTACATTGGAAACAAAACTGTTGTTTCATCATTACTGCATGAATAAAATGAAGATCATAGGAGACAAAACTCATACAAGTAAGGGCTTAATTTGACCACACAAAGAACATCGATTTTCAGTTTGGATTTTATATGCTATTATAGTATATTGAATACTTGAGACAAGATGTAGATTACAGATCAGCTAATAAGCATGCAGTAGGCTGCACAAGGATATAGCACAGCATAAACATGATGTGGTATTTATTAAATGTATCCACAATGGTATTTTTGCTCCGTATGAATTTGGATAAGCTTCTAAACATTGACATGTTTACATAATATCTGACCAAAAGTGTTGGAAGGAGAGAGCTTTTCATTACGCCGCAGAAAGGGCAGAACAAACAACTATAATTAAGATATCTGTCTCTCAGGTTTAATTGCTTTCTGAAGTTTCACCTTTGAGTCTCAGATGTTCCACTCTGCCTGCAACTGCTTGCATTTTTATTTTGCCTGGAAAGTCTGAGCAAAGGCAATTCAGCTGTTCCTGAATCTGGTGAAACTGAGTGGTAAAAAAATATCTATACCAAAGTATAATATAAATGTATATGATTTATATGCATTTGTATTTATACAGAGAGTGACTTTTTAAACACTTTTCCAGCCAAAACTGCTTTGAGTTGAAACTTGAAATATGGCTTGGAAATTGCCCTCACCAAGAAGAAAGGCTTTGGAGTTCTTTAGGGAAAATTGGTTTTTGTCAGACTGAGTTATGGGCATTTCAAATGGAATATTGAGAAAGCAATACTGAATATTGAGGCTTTGCAGGAGCTTTTCAAACGGGCTCATAAACTGAGCAGATAAGAATAGCTTACACCGATGGTTGGCTCAAAGAGCTCCTTAAAGGAACTCTTTGCTCAGCAAAAGGCTCATTGGTCCACCAGGCTCTGGCACTAAGGTACATGTAGACGAATGGATAGCATTTAACCTAGTTGTGGTCAAACTTTAAGTTGACAGCGGCCAAATGACTTGTTCATTATAGTTATTTGGACTATATTTAGTGGAAAATGTTAACAGGTGTTTCAGTTCAATTTACTTTTTTAGTCCAGCTAAATCCTTAAAACAACCCTGACATGTTGTAGATACATGAGAAATTGATCTCACTGGTTTCCACCTCTGATGGAAAGTTTTTGGCCTCTGGTCTTTTTTGCTGAAGGTTGGAAGTTTGTTATAGGAGCTAAAAGAGAAGTTTTGTCCCGTTCTCTTGGGACAGTTGCCTTTGACTGCAGGAGACTGGAATTTGCTACTCCTGACAGCTTAGGGGAAAACCAAGACCTTCTCTGCTGGTGCATCCCAGCTGAATAGGAATCACAGCCTTTTGTAGGCTGAAACCTTTTTGTGCTTCCTACCACAGAAACTCATCCTCAAGTATTTTACAAATGACAAGGAAAATCCATACTGACAGCTGTCAGTTCTTTTCTGAACAGACATCACAAACTTCTTTTTTCTCTGCTACATCAGCATAGCAATGTTCATGCTACTTTGTCAGTCAATGCTTCAGCCTTAAATCCAGTATAAACGTGCACTAGGATCCAGTGAATTCACCATGACTAAAATCAGTTTTTTGCTCTGCCCTTTTTTCTTTTCCTTGTTTAGACTTTGATTTAAAGACATTGAGTAAAATCCAGATCCTGATGCAGTCACAGGTAAAATTCCCTCTTCATGTCAAAGGAATTAGAATTACAGCTACTGCGTTAGCAGTGTAAGACAATATGATTCAGGAGCCAGTAATGAAACAAGATAAATTAATTTTTCTCCTTAAATTATCATGAGAGCTTATTATTTGGTATAAATAATTGAGAAATGTTGATTATCGCCCACTGGGGTTTCTTTCATTTAAAGAGGGTAAACAATAATGTTAGAGATATGAAAAGGAACGATTCTGACCACAAGAGTAATAAATGTTCTGATTTTTTCCCCTCGGTTGGAATGACCCACGTAGGTAGAAAAAGAAGGTACATGTATTTTTGACAACTTGGTATTCTGTTATTCTAGCAGGTTCTCAGGAACAACAAACTTTAACAGGTACCACCTTGAATTTGACAAATCTTTCATGAAAGTCATTATTATCTGCTAATTTTTATAGCAGTCATACACCCACATCCAAGAACCATCTGTTCTGCATAACCGTTTTCTAGCTGTCTGATGAAGGCAGAAGATCTTCAATCAAACTAGATGTTCAGGTAGTTTTCAAAAGCAGAATGCATCTCAAGAAAAACAAAGAGCTAAGATACTCTTATTTTTTAACTCCTAAATAGTTTCCTGCTTAAATAAGTAAATAGACAGTAGGGTAAATATATAAGCATCCCTTGAAACTGTGCTCAGAGTAAAAGCATTGAGAGAGCAAAGGAGACTGTAAAGGGCTGCTGGAGCATATAGGAGATGTTTGCTGAATAAAAGTGACTAGAACTCCGAATTTTATATACATATATATATATATATATAAAGGAATAGCAAAACTCATGATGTAGGTGAACCAAAGGTCAATTCCTCTAAAGCAATAAAGCTCCATCAGATAAGAAAGAGGAGGAATTTGTTTAAGTAGGACATTTCAGCTTTGTCAGAGTGTGGTAATACTATAAGGCATGCATAACTGTCTGTTCCACATTTACCGTATTTGTAAAATTTTATATCTTTTTATACGTTTACAATGTAGGCATCTTTGATCAGCCATTATGTGTAAACTGTAGGGCAGGAGTTCTCCTGTGTTCTTACCTCTGCTTTTACCATACGCTGGGGTTTGAGCAGAAGCATACCACGGCTCTGTTCGGCCCCGCAGGCTCAGGTTTTCTACCCATGGGAACTAAATTGCGTGTGGACGGGCAAGAGAAGGAAACAGCGTGTGCTGAGCCTCCTGCAGGACACTGGGCTCTGTGCAATTGCAGCTGGGGCTTGGAGGGTAGACCTAATCCCATTTCTTAGACCAAGAAGTTTCACTCTCAGTAAACAATCTTTTTCATTCGTGTAAATGTAAATTCTGTGTAAATGTAACTGCTTGTGTCACTCCATTCAACGGTAGCAAGGGAATAGCATGACAATTAATACCAAGTTGTGGTTAGGTTTGCTTTTAAAAGTTTAATATCAACTATATCACTCTCAAGTTGTTTCAAACACTGCAAAAATAGTCTTTAAAGAATACTGTTCTGAAACATACAGGTGCTGTGTGCAATTAGTAGAGTCAGACTGATCTAACAAACAAATGTTACTAAGCTCAAGGGATGTACTGCAGTTCTAGCCAGAGCTCCTTCCCGCTTTTCTGAGCAGAAATGAAGCATACTGAGTTGTGCGGGATGTCTGTGCATTGAAAGATCATCCCTAATGGGGTGCTGCCCCTAGGGAATCCCAAATTCATTTTGCCAGCCCCAAAACTCTAAAACTCTCTGTGAATTGTGTCAGTAGGTGCTTTCCTGGTGTACTTTTATCCATTTAACAGGTCTCTGCAGTGGTATGGCATAGTCCTATAAATCAGAGGCAGAATCACTCCACCTCCATTAAATAAAGACCAGACCCTCAAATGTTAGCCTGCAACAGATAAAAAAAAAAAAAAAGGCAGCAGCACTCCATCCATTTTCGGGATAAATCTACTGTGATGATCAAAATAGATAATCGGAGCAAAACTGAGCAGGCTTTGTGAAGGAGCACCACTTGGTAGCATGCCAAGAAATCCCTTCACAACAGCAGCAGGAGCTGGCACACCCAGGGCGCTGTACTTCTGCCGTTCTCCAGAGTTCATAAAGTGTGGAATTTGAGGACCTGTCAGACAGACGGCTTCGGAGAGGTCCCAGGGAATTGTGCAGCAGATAAATCACTCCCTGCTAATGTCTGCATGGTGGTTTGCGACTTCGACAGGAAAAGAGAGCGTTCTCTAATAAATGCTACAGGGTTTGTTTAAGTTCAGGATAACTTTATTGCTTTCATCTCTGCTACCACTCAAAACAAACAGCTCTGTGCGTATTACCATTAGGAGCACTAGAAATTAAGGAATACTATCCATGCACCAAGTTTCTCTGTAATTACACCCAAAGAGTCTCCCTGATTTGCACCTTCTGGTCCTTATTTCCTCGCAAATAGTTCAGTGTCTGTCTGGTTTGCTGTCTGGTATCTGCTAATATCAGAAACATTTGTTGAATCAACTGCAAACAGAAAAAAAAAAAAAAAAGTTCTCTTGGTGTCTATTAAGAATTTTTTGCTGCCTGATTTGTGTCTGAAAATTACCAGGAGAGCATCATATTTTGACTGCTGGGTTTTATTTGGAGTAAAATAGCAATAAAAGCACAGGCCAGAAATCAGAGTTGCATTCTCCCCAGGTGTCAGCTGAACAAAAAGATGATGTTGATGCTATAAGCAAGCAGCCCAGAGTGCTGGGAGAAAACTGGGGAGGAATTGCAGTGTCTTCTTTCAATGGATGTGGGTTTCTGGCCAGTCACAGTCCCTGACAGAGCCAACAGTTCTGTGGTTGTCTCTTGCACAAAAATTGGAGAAGTGCAGATCTCTCAGTTTATGTTGTTATCCTGTAGCTAAGTTTTTCTGTCAGCCTTCAGCAAGTTGCCACAGTTCCTCATGAAACTGATTCATTTTGCTCAAACAGCTCATAGCTATACATGCCAGAGGATTTGCAGGTGAACAAACAAGATTTCCCAATAAAGTTGCCTTAGAATTAGTTTTCTGGCTTCCCACTTTATCACCTGAAGAGTCTGTCATTAGAGTATTTCACTTGTTCAGGATCAGTTTATCAGCAAGGTGCTCATAGCAATGATGTTCTTTGTGCTTTCTTTTGCACCAGCATAGCAAAAACCACACTCAGAAAGAAAGACAGTAAATTAAAAAAATAAAAGGAAGAGAGGCACAGTTTTGATGGTGCATCAAAACCTACACAAATAGCTTTTGAGTAAGGCAGGTGTTAGGCTCCTTCTGTTGGGCTCCCACATTCTGTACAGATGTGAGCAGAAGGCTGGTTGTGACTTGTGAAATGTTGTTCCTCTTGCCTATTCCTCAGTGTTATGAGAACAAAGATACCGGGACAGAAACTGGCATGCTGAGACTAGGAAGTAGAAAGGAAAATAGTTCAGAACAGACCTGTGCTGCTGGAATCCCAGGTGAGTGTGTACACTCTCAGATGTTTGTAAGCACGAGAGCTTCTGCCAAGGGCCTACATCTAAAGAAAGAATTGCAGATCCCTATGGCATAACTTTTGGGTGTAGTGTATTCAGCCACCCAGTTTGTATGAATTAGCAAACACTTGCAAATGAGTTTGTGAACTGCAGAGCAAACAAATTAGGTTTGTCCTTCATCTTGTTTCGGCAATCCCCAAACAAATCTGTAGGTCGTTCTTTGCTTTTCTCCACTAAGAAAGATTTTTTATCCTGTTTGCTTTCTTAGTTTGTTACTGTTGTCTTTAATGCTGTTTTTTGATGATGGGTGGTGATTTTGTTGCCTTTTTTTTTTCTTCTCTGAAATGATCCAAGGGAGAAAATGACACAACGATTCTCATCTTCTTTTACTGCCGTGGTGGTTTATTTGGCCTCCTGTAAATCCAGAATTTGTGTCATCTGTACTGTTTAGCCAGTTATGTAAAATCCAGTGGCTCACAGAGAATCTCAATCTTGTCTTTGCTAACCTGTTGCTTCTAGTTGTGTTCATTGATACATTCTAGGTATTCTTCAACATGTTTTTGTCAACATGATAAAAACATGTCTTATATTTGAGGATGTTTTATAACTGGCTACTGCTTCCAGCTAAGACTGACTCTCTTTCCCCTCTTTTGAAGGCCTAAAAACATTTTAGATCCAAATGGCTTGGCACACAGCCCCACATTTTTGTTCTGTTGCACATAGTGTTCTGGGTGGCAGAAAGAGAAATGTTGACTCGTAGAATTCTTTCCATCTAAATCTTTCTTTTTTTTCAGGGTTTGCCCTTCTTGTTATTCTGCAGTCATGATTTCTGTTACAGTCTAGACTAGCTGTAATATATCTCAGTGGAAGTAATCCTTTTTAAAGTCCAATCATAAACTTAATAAATTAGCTTTGAGAGCACTCCTCTGTGCATTTCTGGGATCTGCAAACACTCTTCTTCAAGTAGCATAAAAGAACTTCCCTGCTACATTTTCTCTACTTTCTATATCCTTTGGGTATTTGCCCAGCTCTTTGGTGCATACCTTAAAATAAAACTCACAAAACCCACAAGACACTATACTGCAACATCTTTGGCTCTGTTTGCACCAACCATTAGGGGCATGAAGAGCTATGAGGGATGAATTATGCTTCTGTACATATATTTCTATCAAAAAGAGAGTTTATACACTTGAAATTTCACGGAAGCGCCACTGCTAGCTGGTCCGTAGTGGCTTGTTTTAATGCCATCAATTTGGCTAGGCTTTGGATGCTTTGGCCTTTTGTAAGTTCTGCAGCACATAGTTCTGACTAAACTTGGATTCTAAAAGGGATCTGATGAACAGACAGAAGAGCTTCACATACCAGGCTCTGATATTTGAAATTTCTGGTATTTGAAACAAGCTTCTTGGATAATTTGAATAATTCTCTATTTATGATATCTTAATTTAAGGTACCAACAAGTCTGAGTTTCTGTCATTATGTAAAAACATTTTTCTTGGAGTTCCCTAGTAAACCACAGATTTTGTTTCTGACCCTTGAATTAGTTTGCCTTAGCTGCAGCAGCAAAAGCTAATGCGTGCTTCTCTGTTGCCTTAGAATAATTTTTACAAGGTTGGAAGTTGTCATTCTACAGTATAAGTTTTCTTATATTTATCCCATCTAGTGGATCAAGGGAAACCAGCTGTTGTGTTCTTTTTGGACTTCAGCAAAGCTTTTGACACGGTTTCCTGTAGGATCCTACTGGACAAAATGTCCAGCATACAACTAGACAAAAACATCATACGATGGGTAAGCAATTGGCTGACGGCAGGGCTCAAAGGGTTGTGGTAAACGGGGCCACATCAGGCTGGCGGGTGGTCACTAGTGGGGTCCCTCGAGGCTCCATTTTAGGGCCAGTCCTCTTCAATGTTTTTATAAATGATTTGGATGTAGGACTAGAAGGTGTTTTGAGCAAATGCTGATGACACCAAACTTGGAGGAGTTGTAGACTTGGATGAGGGTGGAAAGGCCTTGCAGAGAGATCTGGACAGATTGGAGAGCTGGCGATCACCAGACACATGAAATTTTAAAAAAGCAAGTGCCAGGTCCTGCACCTGGGATGGGGCAACCCTGGCTACACCTACGGACTGGGCGACAAGGCGCTGGAGAGCAGCCCCGCAGAGAGGGATCTGGGGGTTGTGGTTGACAGCAAGTTGAATATGAGCCAGCAGTGTGCCCTGGCAGCCAGGAGGGCCAACCATATCCTGGGATGCAACAAGCACGGCATTGCTAGTCGGTCGAGGGAAGTGATCGTCCCGCTTTACTCTGTGCTGGTGCAGCCTGACCTCAAGCACTGTGTGCAGTTCTGGGCACCACAGTACAAAAAGGAAATTAAACTGTTGGAGAGTGTCCAGAGGAGGGTGACGAAGATGGTGAAGGGCCTGGAGGGAAAGACCTATGAGGAGCGGCTGAGGTCACTGGGCCTGTTCAGCCTGGAGAAGAGGAGACTGAGGGGGGAGGGGGACCTCATCGTAGTCTACAACTTCCTCGCAAGAGGGAGTGGAGAGGCAGGTGACCTATTCTCTGTAATCACCACTGATAGGGCCCGTGGGAACGGGGTTAAGCTGAGGCAGGGCTGGTTTAGGCTGGACATCAGGAAGAGGTTCTTCACTGAGAGGTTGCGCACTGGAACAGGCTCCCCAGTGAGGTAGTCACTGCACCAAGCCTGTCTGAATTTAAGAAGTGATTGGACTGTGCACTTAGTCACATGGTCTGAACTTTTGGGTAGACCTGTGTGGTGCGAGGAGTTGGACTTGATGATCCTTATGGGTCCCTTCCAACTCTGGATATTCTATGATTCTATTCTATGATTCTATGATTCTTAAGCCCACTTTGTTGTGATATATTTTCCAGTGTAATAAAAAGACATACTCTTCAAATCTTTCTAAGGTTTCCTCAGCATCAAAGATCAGTTTGGTTTAAAACTTCTCCCCTTCTGAGTTGCTGTAGCATTCTATCCCATAGTCTTTGCTTTACGTATTTCCATAGAAATTATTTTAGAGCATGAGCTTTTACTGCCTCTTTCTGCTTCTGGTGTTGAGACATGAATATATGAATCTTATGTCATGTTACAGGGTTTGGGGAATCATTTAGTGACCTGTGATCTTTAGCCATTTGTGAAGGAGACATTCAACAAGACTTTTTGGATTAACTCATCTAATCATTTTGTGGTGGTGGAAAATTCTTCCTCTCATACATAAAGTATTCTAACTTCATGAAATGCCCATAGAAGCCATCTCACATGTTATTATTTAGTTATTCCTTTCACAAACTGTTCTTCCTTAGCTGAGTTACTTTAATTCATACCTCTGTCCTGCTGCTTCATTTATGAAGTTCTTCACCACCTGAACACCACACCCTGCTCCGCAGCAAACATCACATGCACCGTACAAGCAGCCCAGGCCCACCAGCGGTCTTCTCTCGAATGACATCAGTAATATCTCGCAGAAGGATGCCACCTGCACCCCTGGGAAAAAAATGAAGCGAGCTTCATCTCATAGAAATTATCTGGATTAGCTAGTTGCTAGGCAGGCCTGTACTGTTTCTTTTTCCTGTATACTGTGAAACTTCAACCGGAGTTCCATCTTCTTCCTCTCAACCATTGGGTCACACGTGATGTGCTGCCTCATCTAGCATTGCTAACAGTGTGAAATACGGGCAGAAAATGGAGGGTTTAGACAGAAATTTTAAGGGCAGAAGAGATACTCCACGTCTTGCTTAACTCAGAGCATAGCATTTTTGCCCGGTGATTCCTGCCGTGAGTAAAGCTTTCTGCTGGGTGGGGAAGCTAGTGGCTGTCAACAGTTTGATTTTAAATACTTATGCTATCATTTTATATCTAGCACCTAATTTCCATTTTCGCTGATTTCTCCTTCATTAGTGTATGCAGGAGAAGGTATTTCTTCAGGTGCAGGTAAATGTAGGAAGTAATGTTCTAAAAGTAGAAAAGCCCTAGACACAGCTTCATGCAGTTAATGCCAGTTGCATAACAGCAGAGAGTTATGCTGCAGGATGCTGGAGGTCTGTGCAATCCACACTCACAGAGCCTACTGCACAGAAAAACTATGATAATTTGTCTTCATGCAGGAAACTAAATCAAGGTTCAGTTTCTTTCTTTATCTTGCAGGCTAGTGTTTCACCGATTTTGTTGTTGTTGTTGCTGCTGACAGGGAAAAATGCATTATGATGAAGTAAGCACATAGGCACTGTCCAGGCCTTTGTATACCCATCGAGTGCACCACCTTCAAGAGTAACTTTTGAAACTGTAGTAAACCATCACATGCCTATATCTAAATGACAGGACTGACACTTAGGATGTGTGTTTTGTCCGAGCTTGGAGTATTTTCTAGCATCCTTCCTAAAGACATACATTGTAAACATTAGGCTTGTATTAATACCCTCAGAACAATGTGCCCTCCCTGCAGGTCCACATGCTTTCAGCTCTTTTAAATTTTATTAGCTCCTTTGAAGCAAATATGCAAAAATGGATTTTGAAACTTAGATACTTAAAAACAGTTTAGGTAAGTAAAAATTGCTTGTGGAAGCAATTGAGTAGGTTGTAAAATTGTCCCATTAATAGTAAAAAAAATTGAAGGAAAAAACTATTACAAACAGAGACAGGACTTTTTTAAAACTCATGAATTTAATGTTTGCTTCAGCAAATCGATAGCTAGAATTTGCCTAAAAATGAACAGCAGTGATTCTATACAAAATATTAACCTGGCAATGTAGACACACAGTCAGTTATGAGACGAATGAGTTGTGTGGCATGGATTCACCTAAACTGATTCCTGGTGCAACTGCGGGGAGAAGTGCCCCTGCAGTTCATGCAGTACAAACAAGTGAACCCTGCCCAGGTACGTGGCTTCTGAAGCAGAGTACCTGAAGGGCCTGATGTGATATATATTCAAATCAGTGAGAAGCTTTCCATA
Source organism: Stictonetta naevosa (assembly GCA_011074415.1). NCBI lineage: Eukaryota > Metazoa > Chordata > Aves > Anseriformes > Anatidae > Stictonetta > Stictonetta naevosa. The sequence continues at coordinate 32,633,010 of CM021700.1, forward strand.
TGAAGTATGTAAGATCACAACTGATTTACATTAAATGCTTAGTTGGCATGCTTAGTTTCTTATTTTACCAGAAACTCCTTTCCAGGCGATGGCAAGGCAGGAAGCGAGTTCTGTGAAACATTGCTTAAAGATGAAGAAACTCCATGTCAGGCAACTGCATTCAGGCAGAACTCTGAATAAATCAGTACGGTGAGCAAGGCGGGAAGAAAGGTTTCACGTGCAGAGCTCCAGCACTGCAATATCCCCGCGAGACATCCCTAATCTCTACATGAACCGTTCTTTGTGGATAAGACGAAATATTTTTGGAGTTTAACACACCACTACTGCTAACATGTCTTTAAAGCATACGCATAGTCTGAGCTGAGTCAAAGGTTTTGCCCTGCGCTGCTTCTGCTTGTTGTCTCTGTGCATCCTCAATATTGTGAGGATTAGGTATAAAAGCAGTTGAGGGACTGAATTGATACTGAATTCTGTCACATGGTTGCCCTCTTATTAGACGTGAAAGTCCATATATGCTACAAGAATTGGCCAAGAAATAAGGTACGAGGCATTCTTACTTATTTTGTTTGTCTTAGTTATCTCATCTTGTTTCTCCTCTATTATATAGGACATACACCACAAAACACTTAAGGAACTGGCAAGCTAAATTTTGGGACTGTGCTAAGGCAGAATTTCTTCTAGTGGAAGATTCAGTAATTTTGAAGTCTGTCTACAATAAAGAGTGGGGCAAAATGCTAGCATTTCAGAATTCTTCATGAAGAAAAAGGTTTAGTATTCTAAAAATAAAAATATTTCCTTATGGTAACATTTCAACCAGTTTTCTGCTTTCTCGTGAAACAAAAGGTGAAATTCATGTGTTTTCACAACGTTTTGACTTCAGCAGATCTGCATATTCAAATAAAACATGCTTCCTGTGCTGTTTTTTTCCAACAAACTGTATGAAATGACCTTTCCTTCTCAGATGGTTTAACCCAGCCCTGTGACATTATGTATTTTTCCTTTTTTATATCTTAATATGAGTGAACTTTTATACATCACATTTTCCAGTTACAGGCGCAGGGGCCAGGTTTCTCTGTAAGGAAGTCAAGGTCAGTTTTCACTTGTGGAGGCCTGTCAAGGTTGCATGGCTCAGTTTTCTACAAGAGGTCAAAATCCATCTGAGGAAAAGCCTCATCTGCAGAGGGAGGTTGGCCACCCATAAGCGTCCAAGGCCTGAGAGTCATGAAGCAATTACAGTGGCCTCAGACCACATGCACAGACACATGGCATCTGCATCTACATTTCTTTATGGAGTTCCAGGCTGTCTGGTCAGTCTTTGTGCAAGTTACAGCCCAAGGCACCGTGAAGCAGAGGGGATGATTTGGCTCTCCACCTTTCCATTTTCTGATCCTTGCACAGAGCAATGTGTATCTTTGGCTCTTGTCTCCAGTCCCCACAGACCAGACATCAGCCAGCTGGAAGCACAAGTAGAAACTCTAATATAACTCAACTAGCAGGATTTTTAAGTTGTTATTAAACAGCTGTCCAAATACCATGCAAGAGCTATTTAGAAGGATTCTTTCTCTCAGGTTATAGTGAAGATTTTCAGGCAGGTTCATAATCTCATGTTTTTATTTAAGAACAGGTTTCTATTGAAATAATATTTAATTCTGTATTCTTGAGAAGGATTTGGGTTTATCGTTGTGTAGCTGTAAATGGGAAGTGAGTTTGGGTCATTATGTGGCATATTGTGGTTTATTTGGTAGAGATTGGCACAAGAGTCACAAGTCCTGTAAAGAGAAAACTTCATGCTGCTGCAAAATGTTAGCTGTCCTTTAAAATTATGTCACGATTTTTCTCTCTGCAAGGAAAGGTAATTATCCAAGGAAAACTAAGGCTATTCAGACAAGTCCTTCAGCCCCTAGCCATTTTGATGGCCCTCTGCTGAGTGCACTGCTACCAACCTTCTCCCCAGTCTTCATGACATTTCAAGGGTGACAGCAAGCAGCCTTGCAAGGACACTATCCAGCTCTCAGCACCCCTGGTACAGCCTGTCTGATCCCACGGACTTGTGTGGGTGACAACTTTGCCTCGCCTTATGGTGAAGAGCGAGGCAAAGAAGATGCAGAGCAGGCAGTGGCCCAGCTGAAGTGTATCTACACTAATGCATGCAGCATGGGCTGCAGGAGGAGCTGGAAGGAGGAGCTGGAAGGAGGAGCTGGAAGCCATCATGCAGCAGGCAGGCTATGACTTGGTTGCCATCATGGAAACGTGGTGGGACCACTCTCATGACTGGAGTGCTGCAATGTCTGGCTATAGGCTCTTCAGAAGGGACAGGCAGCACAGAAGGGGTGGTGGAGTGGCTCTCTATATTAGAGTGTTTTGATGTTTTTGAAGCCAGAGAGAAACTCTGTTCGGGAGAGTAGCCATGGAACAAGGAATAACAGCTTTGAACAAATGGAGGGGAGATTTAGATGAGATGTGACAGGGGTAAGAAATTCTTCACTCAGAGCACAAGCGCTCATGGGAATTAGGTTTGAAGATGCACCTTGTTTCTCTCCTTTTTCGTAAAGAACAAAATTACCTAAAAACCAGTGTTAAAAATAAACCCAAGGCACAAGATAGGAGGTGCAGGGCAGTCCCTGTGGCCGAGGGGCAGTCTTCCTCTCTGGCAAGCCAAATGGCCCGGGGGAGCCAGCCCCACAAAAGGGGCCCTCAGACCCCCAAACCTCCCCCTGGAGGACCACGTGAGGACATCTTCCAGACCACACCCAACACAGCCACCCAGATCTGGCCACACATGGGCCACTCCATCACAGAGGCTTGCTGAGGTCACAGTGGCCACCACTGCCCCAACTTTTCTGTAGGCCCTATAAAAAGCCCCCCCTGCCACTGGCCCGGCACTCGCTGAGCTTCTAGGCCCTCTGACAGCCAGCATCTGCGGCAGAAAGAAGACCAGAAGCAGCAAGGCGAGAGGCAGCCCTCATTGGTGTGAGGGGACAGCGATGCTGTCCCAGCAAGCACCAACAAGGAAGGCAGCTGAGGAGAAGGAGAAGCATCATGGGCAGAGGCAGAGCACCGGCGGCACAACAGACACCAGTGCCCGAGGGAGCTCTGGCGCACAGCCCACAGACACCCGTAAGCGGTACCATCGGCACCGCAACGATGTGGGGAACAGGCCGGCCCCTCAACCACACAGTGACAGGGGGCCTGGGCTTTCTCCTAGTCGAAACGGCGGCATGAGGCAAAGGCAGGACCATCAGCCAGACAGCCGCATGGAGCACAGGCGTGACTATAGTGCGCAACGCAGTGTGGGACCCAAGCGTGGCCATAAAGCAGATGGCAGCATCGGGCCCACAAAAGGAAACGAAGCGCAGAGTGGAACGGGACCTAGGCATGGAAGTGGACGACCCCGTGGTTCACCATCCTGGCCGGAAAAGTCTCATGATCAAAGGCATCGCGTGCGGCCAAGACCCAGCAAGGACGGGCTCAAACCTCAGCAAGTCCAAGCCGTACGCCGTCCTTCCCCCAGACCAGCCAGCGGCTCGGGCCATGGGCCTTACAATTCACGCAACGATGGCATGGGGCAAAGTCAGGAACATTGGCCAGACAGCCGCACAGAGAAGAGGCGAACCTATCGACCAAGCCCAGACACCTATAAGCGGTACCACTGGCACCGCAGCGATGCGGGGAACAGGCCATCCCCTCAGCCACACAGCAACAGGGGGCCTGGGCCTTCCCATAGCCGCAACAGTGGCACGGGACAAAGGCAGGACCATCAGCCAGCCAGACGCGGGGAGCACAGGCGTGCCTACCATACTGAGCAAAATGCGGGACCCAGCCAGGGCCAGAAACCAGACAGCAGCGTCAGACCCACGCATGAAAATCAACCCAACAGTTGCATGGGACCAAGGCGTGGAACTGGACGACCCCCTGGTTCGGCACCCTGGCCTGAAAACATGCCGGATGGAAGGCATCCCGTTTGGGCAGTCCCAGGCAAGGACTGGCTTTGCCTTCTGCCCAGCACCGTGGAGCCCATGGAGGTGGATCCACCAGAAGATGTGGAGGAACCCATGGAAGTGGATCCACCTCGGCCAGAACAGACCTGGGACTCCCGTGGCATGTCTTTGCTCTCTGCTCTCCAAGCGCACAAAGAGCGTCGCAGGAGTGCCCGGCCAGCCCCCTACTCATTGTCACGCAGGCTCCATCCCAAGCATTAGCTTGGAGCCCCCAAACACCATGGACATGCTGCAGGCTTACCTGCAAGATGTCCCGGCAATAAACCACTCTGTTGCCGATTCTTAGGGGTTGTGTGAGTGCTTCTTTCCCATCCCCCAGGCCTTGTGCCAGAGGTGGCATCCCTTCTGTACAGAGCCTCGAGGAACAGCACAAGAGAGGACCCAGCTTCCTTCAGCCTGCTGTGCTGGGGTGACAGGAGGAGTTCCCGAGGGCCACCATGCATCTCTAACAGTAATGAAAATAGACTGAGGGGTGAAAATAGGAGTGTGTAAGCAATTAGAGGTAGCTAATTTCTTATCCTAGGAATGAGTTTCTCTAGCTGAGTACTTGGTAAAGACAGACATGGAGAAGGCTGAGGTACTCAGCAACTTCTTTGCCCCTGTCTGCACTGGTAGGTGGGTTTCCCAAGTCTTTAATTTCTCTGAACCCGTAGATGGAGGCTGGAGGAGCAAAGTCCCACCCGCTATAAGTGAAGAGCAGGTTCGAGACCACCTGATGAATCTAAACAACAGGGACAGGTCTATGGGACCTGATGACATGAATCCCAGGGTGCGGATGGAACTGGCTGATGGAGTTGCCAAGCCTCTCTCCATCCTAGTTGAAAAGTCCTGGCACTTAGGTGATGTCCCTGGTGAGTGCAAAAAGGGAAACATCACACCCCTTTTTAAAAAGGGGTGAGAAAGTCAGGTTAGGTCAGAGGTTGGACCTGGTGATCTTGGAGGTCTCTTCCAACCTGGATGATTCAGTGATTCTGTGATTCTTCAACCTTTTTCTACTGATGGAGCAGCAGGATCTCTCATTGTTGTCCTTGATGTCCCTCCTAAGTCTAAACTTCAGATGAGCTTTGGCTTTCTTAACACTATCCCTACATGTTCCAGCCAGTGTTTCTGCATTTCCATTGTGTCTTTGGTAGTGAACGTTCAGCTGTGCATCGCCCCTTGGTGGCCCATGCCATGCCAGTACCAAGTTATTTCTGACACCTTCCAGAAGTCTGGACTGCTTGTGCTCTGCCATTCTGCTCTTCCAGCAGATCTCGGGGAGGTTGAAGTCCTCCTTGGGAGCTGTGGCCTGCAATACAGAACCTTCAGGTTTATTTAAAGAAGACTTCATTTGCTTCCTAACCCCACTTAGGTGGTCCATAACAATTTCTCACCATGATATCCCCTTTGCTGGCCCACCCTCTGATCATAAGCTCTTAACCAGACTGCCACCTGTCCCATAGCAGAGCCCCATCTGTCCAAGCTGCTCCTTCACGTGGAGGACCTGCCCGTCCCAGGGAGCTTCTCCGTCTCCATCACAGCACTCCACTCGTGTGAGCTGCCCCACTGCATCTCTGTCACCTCAGCAACATCAGTTGTGTCACCAGATGCAGAGCTCTGCTTCCCGCTGCCGGTTTCCCACCCCCATGTTCATGTGTATGTACAGTCCTCAGTCCTTGCCCTGCCTTCTTGTTTCTGACGTCTCTCTTGTACCTGTCTTCTATGCCTTCTTTTCTTATAGCTCTTTATGTCTAACTCATTTCAGTTCTGAAAGTCGCTGCTAGTTGTTGTCAAAATTTGTAGTTTCAAACCTCTCTTGAGTTAGGTGTGAAATAGTCCGGGTAATGAAGGTTTGTATTGATGAAAGAGGTTATTACAAGAAAAAAGGTTACGATTTTGCTTTTTATCAAAATGCCTTTTTATTAGAAAAATATAAATAGTCCTGCCTTATTAGAGTGAATTTTAATGAGTGTGAATTCTGTAACAAAGAGCCTGCCTCCTTTCTATTTTGTTATGCCAGCACTACCTATTCATTCTGATGTTTCTTTTATTTAAAAATTCCCTAGCTATTATCTCACTCAGAAGACACAAAACCAGAACAAGAGGTCGGACTCCATTTGCAGTGTGTGTGTAGGAAGCATATCACGTTTACCTACCTTTTATAGTTCTCTTTAAAAACAATACCGAGGAAAGTGATGGAGTTGTGCCAAAAATAGAAGAAATTTGTACCAGAACAGATTGGTTAATTGTATTTAAAGCACAGCATCAGCTGGGGTTGATGCTAAATAAGACAAAGAAAGTCCTAGGCATAAATTGTACTTAGTGTTTTGTGGATATAATTATCATTAAGCAGGAAAGTTAAAAGTAGAAATGTGAATTTCCGAAAGACTAAGAATATGCCAAATGTTACCCACCAGTTCTGCCTCTTGGTGTGCTTTTTTCCTAGAAGAAAAAAAAAAAGAAAAAAAAAAAAAGAAAAAAAAAAAGTGCCTGCTGGAAAGCATTCAAAGCTGAGTCCTTTTACTTTTAACAAAATATGACACTGCCTCTTACTTCTAATTGAAGCTGTCTGGCATGCACGCCACATACCAAGCCCGCAGCAGATCATTAGCAGAGGGGAGCATAAAGAGGTTTCTGGATGAGAAAGCTGGGGCTGGGTTTGTCCTGCACACCTTAGGGGTTGCACAGCAGTGTCACCTGCCGCAGCAGTTGTTGCCTCAGATATCTCAGTCTTTCTCCCTGGAACACCTCGTTCTGTGGTACTAAGGAAATTGCTGCTCTTTCTCCCGTGTATCAAAATAATAGCCTGCTTTGCTCTGCCCTCCTGTCAGTTGCTAAGAAAGTCATCTGTTCAAAGCTAAAGTTACTGCATCTGGTTTGTAAAATGTCTAGAAACTTCTTGGCGTACTGAAGCATTTTGAAAGAACATACTACCCCTTCTACAGGGCCTCAGCACAGCTCTTGGTTAATGGTGGCTTGTCAGTTTGAACTTCAGCCCTTCCTCCGAATTATATGAACGTCCCCCCTGTCAAAGAAAATGAGAAAGATAATTGCTGTCTGAATTTCTGATTTACTTCTTTACATTTAGTGCAACCTAGATGCAGGTCTTTTTCCTCATAATTTATAACAGCGCGTTGCAAGTAGAGGGAGGTCACAAACAGAAAAGGACAACGCCACTGCAGAAGGACATACGACCTGTCAGCATGGGATAGGCAAGCATAGCTGGGGTGGCTGTGAGGGTGTCTCCACTTTGCGGTGGAAAACACACCGTAAGTACTCGCAGGGACATTTTTTAATAGGGACTGGCTAAGTTGGTTAGTCTCCAAAAGTTTAACCCAGTATATATACAGTATATATACAACTATCAGAGCTGGTTTTCTTTCTTTTTTTTTTTTTTCTTTTTTTTTTTCCAATCCTAAATATTGCAGCATAGGCTCCACCTTGGTGACTACTTTGCAAACAAAATAAAAAAATACCCCCTAAGAAGAATGGGCAGCCTGGCACAAATGTTTAGCGTTGTGTCTTGTGGGAGCCACTAAAATTAGCTGCACAGCGTGGGGAAAGTAGACCTCTAGAGCAAAATCTTTTTAAAACTAGAAGGAAAACATGACGTATTTTTAGCAGTAAGGCACTTTTTGCAATGTCTGCTCTTTCCCACTTTGTTGCTCTATGTGTGCGTTTCTGTGAAGTTTTTACTTTGGTGTTTGGCAGGACTAGAAATATTCTCTGCTAGTGTAAATAATATGGTTCTATGAACTGCTGTCTTTTACACCCACTGAGAATCTGGTCCATTTTTTTGAAGATATGTATGGGTATATTAAAGTGACTAATCTTTAAAAAATGTTCTGTTCAACCATTGCCCACCCCTCCGCTCCTCGACTACAGACTTGTACTTCTGAGCCTTGTTTTCAGTTCAGTTTGGAATAATAAACTGAATGTGCAAATGCATTCTATCCTTCTGACCTGTTGCAGCTGCAAAGATTTCCCATACCGCTTACCCTCTCCCCTTTTTGAGCTGTGATTTAATTTTATTATTTTTTTAAAATCATATCCCTTTTGCTATCCGTTTTCCAGCTGCAAATTCCCAATGTTATATTCAGTGTTTGCACCATATGTTTAAAATAAAGAGTCGTCCCCTCCCACCCCTTTGGAGAACAGAGTCAACCAATAAGGATGTGGGGAAGGACTTGCTAAATATTGAAAGGCACAGAGGGGAAAGGAGGGCATTCACAAAGATTCCCCTGTTTCTTCTCTCAAGCAGTGCTTGCTCATTGCAGCTGAGCATGTTAGGAAGTTATTCCCATGGGGCTGTGCTTTCAACAGTCATAATTTACATTATGCCAGCCCTTTTCCTTCCCACATGTGCACACATAAAGGAGAATATTTTATCTCTCGCATCTTGCAATGTAGACATTAGCAACTTGTCTGAGCAAACAGAAAGATGACATTTCTTGGCATACGCTGCTTTTCCATGTTAAAAAAGTGAAAAATCACTGCATTTACTTACACCTTCCCCCTCGCTCTCAGCATATGGACACTACTCAGAGAATTGAAACCAAAAATCACATTTTTGGAGATACTGAGAAACCCCAGGGGTAGCTGATGTCATTGGGTGATGTGGTTAATGGCTGCCTTTTAAATGAGGACTCCTAAATCTAGAAAAGTCAAACTACAGGCTCATGTATCTGAGCTCCATCAGCAGTACATTATGTACTCCTAAGAGCTGTCAGGTGGGAGGGTTCAAGGTGGCTGGGATGAGATCAGCCCCTGTCAGCCCAGCCTTTCTCCTGCAGAATGGCACAGGCTTCTCTGGGATGGTGCAGCCAGATCACAAGCATCCATGGGCCATATAACTTCACCGGTCCCTTCGGCTTATTTACTGCCATTTCTAGGAACTGAGATTAGCCAGCCAGCCCAGTGCCTCATGCAGGAACTGCATTTTAGATTGCTCCTGCAGAAATCCTGCAGAAAATCCTGCAGGATTGCTCCTCCTGGTCACTGTCATATGCAGTGAATTGGTGGTGTGCTCTCTTGTTCCGAGATATCCAAGCCAAATTCACAAGATCTTTTCGTCCCACAAGCATCACAACAGGCACTCCAGGACTTTAGGCAGTGTGTGGTAGAGCTAGCTATAAGGGAATTGAGAGTGAAAGAATATCACCCTCTTTATCTCCAAGTGTGTGCTTTACCATTGTCAGAAGCGCTGATCTATTGCTTTTGCTACAGTCCTTATATTCCCATCTCTATTTCTGGATGAGTTACGATTAAATTATTCTGAAGGACATATCTCAGAAAGGATTCTGCAGCAGCTAAAGTCGCAGAGGGATTTTACCATGTATGGAAAACCTCAGCATCAGCAGAAAGCAGCCCTCCTTCAATATCCCCCCTGGCTTTTTCAACACAGAACTCCCAATACAGAATATACCACTTAATGAACCCAAATAATACATACGGCCTGGGGACAGTTGTCCTAAAAGACTGGGAACCCCATACATCAGCAATGGTAGAAACAGTAAGCCTGATGTTTTTGCAGCTCATGATTAAATGGAATAAAATTATTTCTTTTTGCACCTTTAAAAAGATACATCCTGCCGATGTCTATAGATAATGTCTGGACGTAGTGGATCTGATCCTGTATCAGAGATGTCCCTGATGAATTGCTGTTGAGAGCCACCCATAGTACTTTCCTGGCACAAGTGTGAAACGTTTGTCTTTCTCTTCCCCAGCTGCAGCTAGGGTGATGGAAGAGAATTCCTCAGGTCCATGCCAGAGCCCATCAGCTGGAGAAAAACGCACCGTTACCCAGAGTTAAGGACTAGAAGTATGTAGCATGAACCTCTGCCACAGCTGTGATCCACTGAGATGTTTTATTTAACAAACATTTGATTGTTGGAAAAGACTTGCCAAGGTTCTCTTGGAAAGGGCCACACACCTTTGAAGCTCACGTCACGTTGTTGGGTGACAGCTGGCTGAGATTGCTAACGCTCAATCCAGCACAGTGCAAGGCAGATTTTTATTCCTAGTCCAGAGGCAGCGAAGAGCAGAGGTTAACTGAGATTCTGGGAAGAACAGGTTTAGAAGTTCAGACATTTCAGATATTATTAGGGCAATACTATAAGTGTCTCACTGACAGTGTCTGCATGAAGCATATTTTCAAGAGCTTGTCAGTCTAGAGAGGGGAACAGGATTTATGTGCAGTTGTTATAAGGAAACAATGAATTTATCAGCAGGGCACCAGTATATTTACTTCATAGCAAGTAATCTCTGGAAAAAGCTAATCTGTGCATGCTGTAAAGGAGAAAAGAGCTATAGCTAGTTTATAATGCAGCCATATTCTTCTGCAGAGCTTACAGATATTATTGAAATAGAAATAGCATTTCCTTGGTTTTGTGAAATGAGGACTTCAGAATCATTTCAAAGATAAGAAAAAGTTACATCAGTCCTTTTATAGCAGGAAAGATTCTTCCAAGTCTTTGTAGTTACATCAATGTATAATTTGGACCAAGAATAATGAATTAGTGTCTCATAAAATACTAATAAACAAGAAAAAAAGGGCAGAAGATGTTGATTATTGTAGTAAAATTATGTTTTATGTCTCTCTGGCTTTCCTCTGCAGTCTCAAGTTATAAAAAAAACAAATTAAGCCTTAATGTAGAATCAGTGATTTTGATGAGGCTGAATTAGGCTTTTAAGTGAGGAGAAAAGATGGATCATAAGTGATCCATTCAACTTTCTTGGCTTAAAGAAACTGTTATAAATTATGTTTATATAAGAAGTCTGGAAATAGTTTTCCGGGTTTTAATTTTTATATTGTGTATTTACTTAGCAAGTGTAATGATGAGAACTACTTTTCCAGAACACTGACAGCAACTGCTTTGGGTGACCAAGGAAGTGGAAGAAAGTTTATCATTTGAATCATTTAACTTGGCCCTCACGGACAATTACGGGGCTAGCTGGGTAACAGAAAGCAGACAGCCAGATAAGACTTGGGCAAATGTTACAGGCTGTAAGCTCAAAGCCTCTGTTGAATTGTTAGGGTAACTCGTAGCTGTGGGGAGAATTGGGCTGAGCATAAATGGTGAAACCCTGTAAACCCCATCTGGGCTCACGGAGCCAAAGTAGCATAAACAGGAATAGAGTTTGATCCAGCCTGACGTTTATCTAGAGGACAGTGCATTGTCTTCATCTCCTGTTAAACTGGAGATGTCAATTTTGGTCTACAGCTTAGTAAAGCAGTGAAAAATCACTATTAGCTGTGAATCTGGCCCAAAGTCTGCTAAAGAGGTCTAAAGGTATCACAAACAGCTGTGATACTGGAGTTGTAATGGGCGGTGAGGTGGGAAGGTGTATGTGCATCTCTGAGGTCATATATAAAGTTGTCTAAGTCAAGCAATTTCTCTGGAAGATTTGGAAGATACCCGGATATAGTTCTGGTAAGAATGTAGATTTTCTTATCTATATATATCATCTAAATGTTTTTTATCTACATATATCGTCTAAATATATATAATACATATATATCATCTTATCTGTGTATATATCATCTAAATATCATAATGTATTTGTAATACAGCAGTAAAACAAAGTGCAATTACATAACCACTACCTTTTCCTTTGTTTAAGTCCTACAAAAATATACAAGTAAATCATTAACAGTTGAAGGTTGTCTGAATTATGATACCTTGCCTCTGACTTCTACGAGTGTGGGGGTTTTTTTGTTTTTTTTTTTGTTTTTTTGTTTTTTTTTTAGAAATGTAGGAACTTTATTTTTGGTCGCTGTCTGACCAAAACCCTGAGCAGTAATAATGTTCCTCGTTATTAGGCATGCAATTGCCAAAAGCAATATTAAAGGAAGAACTGGTTGACAGGAACAAGATTTGCTTTCTCTTAGTACATTTTTTTTTCATCCTTGAAGCTCTAGAAAGGGGAAGCAATTTCACTTTTATTGAAATAAATGACAGTTCCCATTCACTTCAGTTGCCTATGATTATGCTGTGTCTCAATAAGATCGGAGGATGCTTGATGCTTTTCGTCTGCATGCTGTGGGTGTGTTGTCTCAGCTAGCAGAGTCTTGCAAGGGGTAGGGCTTTGCTTCCTACGTAACCCTGGTGAAATAACCAAGACTACTGCAGAGTAAAGCACAATTCAACACACAAAGGAATGTCAGAAGTAGACCACTAACCCTCCTCAAGGTAATAGTTCTGTGCTATTAAAAGTCAGGGAGATGATGACCCCGAGGACCACAAAGGTCTTTGTGCACTGCGAAGTGTTTTCTATACAGACTTATTCGCTTATGCCATGGAATAAAAATATTTTCTGCATTTCAGTGGAAGCAGAATTGAATTTATATCCTGAAAAACAGAGTAGACAGTAAATTCTGAGCCACCAGAGTGTAGTTTGGTGAGTGTGATGGCACGTATTAACTACATGCAATACCTAGTTTGCAACCTGAAAATGCTACTAAATGCACCAGAGCTTTCTGCCAGTCTCATTTACGTTTTATTGAAACAATTAGGGAATAATTCACTTTTCTCATTTGCCAAAAACCCAGCTAAAGCAGTACATTCCACCGTGCACAGTTAGTAAAAAAGATTTCAGTTATTTGAAAGCAGGACAAGAGAGTTTCAAAGCCAAAGAGACTTCCCAAGAAAAAGCAGCCTTTTGATTCCTGCCAGGGCCACCATCCATCAGCAGTGTCAAGATGAATAAAAACAGTGCATCTTTCCAGAAGGGCTCTGTAAGGGGGGAGGGAAACCGAGGGAACTGTAATTGTGGCACGGTTTAAAGCAGTTCTGGCCACTGGAGGGCTCCTGTATTTTTCTGGCTGGTTGAGAGGCTGGGTCGTGCCTTTTGCTGCGGTGCAGGTTAGGACAAAAGCTCTCAAACGGCTGTCAGTAATGGTGAAGCCATCTCCTGTTATATAGAACAAGCAGAAAAGAAAATAGAGTACTTGCTCACAGCTGGACAGCATTAGCACTTCCTCTACCTGCAAAAATTAGCTTCTAAAAGGTAAAAAGTCCTGTTCCTCTCCTCCCTTCATTGACTCTAATGTCGTTACAGTGACTCTGTAGCCTGCAGTGGGCAGAGGTTTCAGACATGGGAATATGTGGCTGGGGAATTGGATGAAAGGTAACTCCAGCGATGCATTCTAGCTCCACGCCTTCCCTTTAGTGAGAATTTAAGCATCACCACTACTTGTGCATTGTGCTGAGGATCGCTCAGCCTGATGTGCAGCCAGCAAGTGGAAAGGCATCTGTTTTGTGTGGCCTTGGGGGTCGTATAAACATGAGTGCACTGAATGCTTTTGTCCATTTGTTACCAACAAAGATTAGAAGTGATTCCTTAGCTCCATAATGAATAATTATCATGTATGAAGGTATTAGCACAGGGACATATAAATTAAATTCAGCATTTTGGAAATGGGATATGAAGTAAAAGGCTTGGAGCAGAGCACTTTCAAGAACTTTTGGCTACAGTCCCCATTCCAAGTTAGGGCACTTAACATAATGAGGTCTTGAATGCATTATTGGCAGCAGCAGGTCTGCACAGACACAGCAAAAGATCTGAGCTGTGCAGCTGGGATCAGGGCTGCTTCCCCAGTGCCTCCTACAATCCCCAGGAAACTGTGGTGGGACTAATTTTTTTCTTTTTAAAGTCCTTTCATGCCATGTCTTATAAAGCAGAGGGGTCAAGAACTGAACTGCAGCCTCTGAGCAAAGACGTGGTAGCTGTGTGGCTCCTGAGTTATTCCTTAGCTGGCTGGATGTAATTAAAAAGAAGAGCACCCACAGGATTGTTATGAGGGTCTCCAAACAGCTTTAGTGATGGAAACTATTGAATATCAAAATAATAAGCACTTCGTAGTTCTGACGGAGACAGTCTTCTGTTGTTATAAATTTGCATTACTAACCTGTAGGAGCTGTGGCTGTAAGTCAGGATCAGTTGTGTTACATGCTGTAGAGACTTCAAATAGCAAGACGTTCACAAAGAAATTTGCTGTCTGGCCAGGAGATAATAAATATAAAACTATGTATGAAGAAGCAGTAAGACAATACTGGCTGCTCTGAGAAAGGATTTGACACAGATACACTAGAAACTCCATTACCTTGGGCTATCTAAATAAATGTGGGCAGGTTTCCACTTACTGCTGTTTACTTTTTCTTATTCCTTGGTAAATCTGAAAATTCAGAGATCTTGGCATTGACTAGATCTTTGTTCGTAATTGGGATTTCATTTGAACTCTTTATCTTATTGTAGATTTTGTTAACATTTTACTAAAAGCTTGCCATGAGAAATTTATCAGCGGTTTTCCAAAGGGCTTAGTGAGGTATGTGATGTGTTCTGCATTTTCTATACTTTCTTGAATATAATCAGGAAGATTAGTTTAACAGCATCTTCCTCTGCTGAAGCAGCATTGGTTAGATGATGACTGTACATTCACTCTATCTTCCCTCATCCCTCAGGATGTTATAATTTTAATGTTGTAAATATCAGGATAATGACTCAATGGTCTATTAGGTTTTCTTAAACGTTGTAAAGCACAGCATGATCAGAAGCTTCTTTGAACTTACCACTCCACTGATTTTTTTTAAAACAAACCACAGCCAAGTCTCACTCTGGAATGCATCACAGAAGCACCATAGATTTAGTTGATGAAAATCACAAGATCTAAGCTTACACAGATCTCAGTCTTTCTCCCCACAGACTGCAAAGTGACAGGCTCACGGAACCACTCCCAACAGAGGAAACAGGCTGATGTCTTCCTTATAGTGTTTTGAAACACTTTATCGAAAAAGACCAAAAACTAGATGATTATGAGAGGATCTCCAATCTGGGACTATATTTTAGTTTTCTGAAAACACCAAAAACATTAATTGCCTCTAAGCTCTCTTAGGACAGAAAACAAAAATACTGATTTCTCTTGTAAATGTTGGCATCATTGTAATAAAAATGGTAACTTATATGTGTGCTTTTTAAAGAAGCAAGAAACCAAATTGGATTTGGAAGGAAAGAATGTATTCAGAAAGACGATGGCAAACAAGTACTTGAAGAGAGATCCTCTGCTGGGGACTTAAGGGTTTGTCCTGGAAAACCTAGGCCAATAGAGAAGGAACAGATGGAAATTATTGAGATTAATCACCCAGAGAAAAAAGCAAATGTGGAATTTCATTGAACAGGAATGGCCCATACATGAAAAGTGGTAAATCTGAAATGATTTTCATGCTAAAGATGTTTGGAGAATCCCGCGGACGTGCTTAGTGAGGGCTGCAGCAGCAGTGGCAGAGTCAGAGAGAAGAGTGGCTAAAACAGAACACTCCCAGGAGCTCTTTCTGTAACTCTGAAAAAATACTTACCCCTTCTTGGCTTTTTTCTTGTCAGTGATCTGTGCATGGGGAAGATGCAAAAGCATTATGAGTCTTTATTCATAAATATTAGTAAAGTATTTTCCATTCCCTGAACTGAAGGTGTTAGAATCAGAAAAGATGAAGAGTAGAGGACTTCCTCTTTTTTTTCAGTATGCAGTGCTCAGCCATTAAAAGAGTCAGGATTCAATGTATTTAAGATATAGGAAAAAAATGATGCTGTGTACAAATGTATCCCAATTCAGTCCTTATGGGATCTAAGGTTTGAGGGGTAGTGCTGTAATCAAGTTTTCTGTTTGGGCCCGAGACTTGTGTGGTGAATAGAGAGAAGCACCACGGGACTGGGGTGCAGAGCTAAATGCCAGGAGCATTGGGAAGGAGCTGAATGTTGCATTATTAAGCACAGGCAGGCTGGCAAGAAATGGAAATAGCTATGGGTGAATCAGCAGTGGGTGGTGCTTTGCAGTTAGGAAAGTGGTGTCACCTGTTAGGCTCGCAGCCACTATGTTTCAGAAAGATTTTTATTTTATTTTTTGGTTTGCATAAACACCCTGCAATGGTGAAACTCCTTTTTCTGTTGCTGATGGATATAGTGAAATTTAATCTGCACTCTGTGACTTTACCCGTTTGGCAGAGGAACCACTTAAGCTACAGAGGAGGTATCAGTAGGAAACTGTGAAGTATTTATTTGAGTATGTACTGTGAGAGTGTTTCCTGAACCACAGCTGTAGGCACAGGCTCAGGGTTTGCACTGGTGAGAGGGAAATGGAGTTCTCCTGATGGAAATAAATTAATTGAATGTATATGAAACAGGAGAATTCCCCCTGTTATATGATTCCCATTCCAGTTCTCCTCTTGCTATGGGTCATTTATTATTGCTGCCATGCTTTATTGAAAAGGGTATTTTATACAGGAAAAGTTTTAAAAGTAAAACAAACAAACAAACAAAAATAACCTTGGGTTGTGGAGCGCAATATTACGGTATTTATAGTGAATGGACTATAATAAGAGTAAATAATAAGAGAAAGTGATATAATATAAAAGATATAATTCCTGAGAGAACCAATATAAACAGTAAAAAGTAGCTCTGTGGTACACAGGAATGTGCCATGAAATCAGAGCATCACAAGGCTGGAAGTAACTTCAGGAGATCCTTTAGTCCATCCTCTTCTCCGCCCTGCCTCCCCCACCCCAGGACGTATCAGCTGTGTTTCTGTCACTCCTGACGCCTGTGTCTAGCACTTTCTTAAAGTTTTCCAGTGGGGATAACCCATGATGTCCCATACCAACCTTGTCATTGCAGGGCTTTTTTAACGTGAAGACTTTCATAGATCTTCCTTCATCCAGTTCAATCCTATTTTTCCTCTCCTTATCTGCTGTATATGGGAAGAAAGAGAATTGCTGCCATTTTCCAGCACTTCAATTCATTCTTTTCTTATGGGCCTTGTCTTACAGACCTGTTACCATTTCTCCTGGTTTCTTCTCAGCTTTTTCCAGTTGTTCAAGTTTTTACTGCAATGCAGAATCAAAACTGAACCTAGAGCTCTAGTGGAGGTCTTACCAGTGTTAAAGATATTTATATGTATCTCATGAATGCTATGATATGGTAGTATTTAAATTCAAGCAAAACTTGTGCTCTCTTCATGATCCCAGATCTCTTTCTGTTCTCCATCCTGTATTTTTAGGTTTGAAAATTCTGTATCAATTACATTTCTTGCACAGTCCCTACTGATTCACATAGAAGAGGAGGGTAGGTACTTTCACTCCAGTCTGAAGCTTGTGCTTTATTTGAATTCTGTCCTCTTAGCATATGTCAGTCATAGTCATGTCATCTTCATAAACACATGGTCCATCTTTTATTTGTTCATAATAATACCTTCTCAAAAATGTTAAAAGCTTTCACAAATTCTTCTCTTTCTACAGGACTTGTTACCTTGCTCTTTGAGTAAATTGCATGGGTTTGGCATGATCTGTCCCTGACAAATTCATACTGGCTTTCGTTCAATTCTTCCTTTTGGCCACAGTCCCTGGTTATCCGTTCTGAGATTTGGGTTTCTTTTTCCTAGTAAAATACGTCATTCATTTTTATTTGAAAGTTCTGTTTGCTTCTTCTCTTATTTATACCCATCTTAAATAGAGCCACTTTTTATTTGCATCATGTAGAGGGAAACCAAACTACAGAAATACAGACCTCTGTATGTGCTCTGACGGGAATGTTGGGTGGTCTCCCAGAGCTTTTAAAGGTAAAAGAAAGTAACAGAAGCATCTGATAGGAAGTAGACTCTAAGGCATTTTAAAGAAGAAAATACATCTTCTGTCCAGTGGGACACTACAGGAATAAATATAAAGGAAGACTGGAATTTCATGCACAAGTTAGAGCCTTGTGTCCCACATAACTAGCACATCAATCCTCAATAGCAGTTTCCCTCACTTTATCAATTCCTGACGTGCAAACACCACATCCACTTACAAATCAGAGATGGTACACTTGAAATCTAACAACGCTTTTGTAAGTAGAGTGGGTTTTCTCCTTACTCTGCAGTTTTATTGTCTTTTTTTTTTAATGTTTGTGTTTTCCTTGTATCTGGCAGAACTGTCATGGCACCATGATTTTGCATGATTTCCAGAATGACCTTGTTTTTGTAGACATGCTACTGTTGCCTGATCTGACAATGGACTTTAGGATGACATGCACTGTTCTCTTCATGGGAATGATAAAATGTAATGTGTGTCATCAAATCTCTAAAATCTGTGCAGCTTGATGTATTGTGCTCATAAAAAGATTAGACCACCTCTCCAAATATACCAGTTGGTTTATAAGGGTAACAGGTATTGCATGTATCCCTTCCTGAACTAGAAAAGAGAAACACAAAATCAAAAGGCTTTTGTAATGCATTGTGCCTGCAATGTGAGCTTAGTTTTGGGAGCATAAAGATTTGAAGTTTGCTTATTTTATGGCCTCTGTAAACACTTAGGAAACTGCTACTTGTTTATGCACTCGCGTGATTCCTATTGTCAGGTAGGCAGTTTCTTCTCAATTCTGAATGAAAGAACATCATGTTATTTCTGTTCCAGTGGTACAGTACCCACATGCTCATTTCCTAGATGCCCATTGTAATTTACAA
Organism: Stictonetta naevosa; assembly: GCA_011074415.1. Classification (NCBI taxonomy): domain Eukaryota; kingdom Metazoa; phylum Chordata; class Aves; order Anseriformes; family Anatidae; genus Stictonetta; species Stictonetta naevosa. The sequence continues at coordinate 32,651,475 of CM021700.1, forward strand.
AACAAAAAAGATCCCTGTTTCGGATAGCTAGCTTTCATTTAATATAAATAGAAAGAGCCAAAGCTGTCAAAATTCATTCTTTGGGCAACCTCCCACAGCTGTGCCAAAAGAAAAAGTAGGGGCTTAAAACTCACCAAGGAGGTGGTAATAATGAGAAATCAGAACTTTTTGAAACATCTAACATTCTTGTGAGGAACCACATACCAGATACGTAAGTTTATATATTAAGAATAATTTCTCGGTGACTTCAAGTAGAAAAGAGAATGCAAAGAGTTGCAGCATAAATGTAATGATGGTATGGGCAATGAGTCTGTATTAATGAGTAAGTGGAGAAAATTTGGGGGGTTTGTTCATACGTATGCGCAGTGTTCAGAAACTGATACTTGCTTTGCCTTACTGCCTTATCTATGCTGCTGCCTTTGGCCAATTATTTAAACTTATCCTGATGAGGTTGATAGCCTAGGTAGAGGTGTAGCACTGGAGTGAAATGCATGCTGGTTTGTGGTCTGAACCCAGATAAAGTCACCCAAAGGAAGCCATACTCTATTCAAGCTGGAAATTAACAGCCATACTGTGGCTAATTTTGTTGCTACCCTTACCTTTCTGCAGTTGCCTGCAATTTTACAGCCAGAGAGGCCTTGCATACTAGGGTTTGTTTGTCAAAGAAAGCACGTACACAATAACCGAGGATGTGGATTTACTGCGTGTAATTATTGTATATTAAAATCTTGGTGCATATTTTCATTGTGCAGTAACGTGAAGCGAACAGTGTTCGTAGCGCATGTTCATGCCATATGCGCACGGTGTCGATGCTGTAAATGCATGCCAGTGCTCGTTACCTGCTGGACTAATTTCCTGTGGAGATTAGAGCTTAGTCTCCCCCAGGAGTGACGTGTGCTGGGAGCACGAAAGTAGATCAGGAGTTTCAGAGAGCGAGGATAAGGGGAAGTACAGAACCTCCGTTGTTTTATTGAATCCTTTCGGAGATCATTTTTGAACAGACAGTCAGATCAAATAAGCAAAGGCCAAAGGTAAACTTTTGGTTACAGAAATGGCTTTATTCACACAGGGCTCTTTCCAAAACAAATTTTTGACTTGCCGTGTTCTTACTTTCCTCTTAACCATTTTCCTCAGTTAATGGAGTTCGAGCGTAAGGGACCCACACTGCAGCTGCCAGCCCAGATCCCAGCAGCAAACAAACTGTCTCCTGCAACCAAGGTGCCCGTTTTCAAGACCCCTTCACACAGACCTCCCTCAGTAAGAGCTGCCCATGCCAGGCACTATGCAGAAAGTAACCTTCTCGTTTCCCCATTTTCACCAGACTGCCTGCCAGGACTTACCTCACCCATGCGGCCCGCTCTTGGTTCTGTCTCTGCATGTTTGGGCTGCCTGGGTTCATTTAATATGCTTTTTCCTATGTAGGCACGTGCAAACAGGCCATGCTGCTACAAGGCCGGCCACGAACCAGCTGCAGCCAGCAAAATGTATGGCCACATCTTGTGCCACTCAAGCTGTTGTTCTCTGCCTGTCTCTCACGTTTATCTGCGTAGATACGGCGATGCAACTATGGCCTTGGTTCTCCCTCCGTGAAGTGGAGAGAGTAATATGAGCCATTTTTGGCTGAGGTTAGTGAATATACTAATGAACGGCAAGATATAACAGCTAGTTATTACAATTATCATCATGATTTTGTTGACCTTTTAAATATAGCAGACAGCGCCCACTGGTAGTGAGAGGGAATTAGGGTGAGGGAGATTTAATAGTCCTGAACGACCTAATGAAAAGCCTTATCTGGCCAGTGCCTGCTTTCAGTAGCTCACGATTTCTGCCTGTTCATGTGTGAAAATGTGAAAATGATCCTAATACAATTTTCCACGTTTCAGTAAGATGTTTATATGTGCTTTCCTGATGTCTCAGGACGTCACCCAGGAATGACAACACTTCCTTACCTGTACAGAGTAGAGGTAGATAGTAATATCTATCCTTCATAATATAGTTACTTTCAATCTCTTGCGAAGTCTGTCATTTTGTGATATATAACCCAGCCACTAATACTGGGCAGCATGTATAAAATTGTTGATCTGTATCAGTTATAATATGTACATTTATCTGGAATCCACCTCCTTTGTGATCTGAGGAGATACACTGAAATAATACAGAGCCTAAAATAGACCTTGTATTGAAGAGCAGAGTAGATAACCAGTGGTGGTTTTGTGTTGTTTTGTGTTTTTTTTTTTCTTTCCTTCCTAAGTAACTGCTCTATGAAGTGCTGCCTCTACTCAGTCCAGAGATTGCTGTGTCAAGGTAGAGTGAGGTAATCTCTTCCTATTATCTGTAAATTATTTGGTTGTGTTCTGCCAAACCTGATCTGGCAGAAGGTAGGACTTTTCTATCTTCATGTTTTATGAACCTCTGAGTAAACTGTTGAAGATACTTTGGTGTAACATAAATATTTACAATACTATGAAGAATATTTCCTTTTATTTTCCTCTCCCTTTGTCTCAACCCTGCAAATACACGGTATTGCATAGATTGGCTGGCAACAATTAAGCATATTGTTTGCTTCAGTCATTCAGGCTTTGTTTTTAGTGCTGGCTTTTAATGAGGAAGGTTCTCCTAGTAGGTGACTCTTGTCTGTTTTAACTACTAATCATAAATACTGGATAAAATCCCTGAACCCGAGGAGGTAAAAAAATATATAAATTAAAATAAAAAATAAAAAATAATATAAAAAAAACTTTTTAATATAACCTGTTGTTCTTCCTAGCACAGGCATTAATATTTGTCACAGTTGGCTAACAAAGCAAGTGGAAGCAATTTGACCTGCCAGTTCTTGAATGAAACACTCTTCTAACATACCCAGTGGCTCCAAGCTCCCCCTCTCCTTGTAAATGAGTTCAGTTATCTCCCAGATAATGAGGTCTCACCCAGTGGTGCCAGTATTACCCTTCAAGTGAATTTATAGAACAGAATTCTATAAAAGAAATCCAACTGGATAACGGGACATGGTACCTTTATAGGCTGAATCATTTTATCCCCTAGGGTTTTTTTTCTTCTTTGGATTTTATGTTTTTGACAGCCTTTAAATCTGTTGATGCAGTGGCTCGCAGAAACACTAACGAAACCTGGTTCCAATAAACATATGCAATGACAAGAGTAAACTTCCAACTTCACTGCTCAAGCAAGGTAATTGTTTCAGTGCAAGATGCAAAGTGTGGCTTACTAAGAAGAGATGGTTATCAGGCAAAGTGACATTTTTGTCAGTGATTTGGAAGCAAATGTTGAGTCACTGCTGATAAAATAGACCAATGACATCAAGATTGGTGGAATGGAAAATGATGACAGGGACAGGACAGCCATACACTGCAATCTGAAACATTTGGAAGCTGTATCTATGTATACAAAATGTGAATAAATGCAGCCAGATGCAATGCTGCTCATCCAGCAAAAAGAAACATCAATCCCTAATTCTGTAGAAATTAGTGACCATCCTAACATTTCTAAAAAGTAGTAGGTAGAAGTTAGGAAGCAATTTTACCTCATAGCTATCACCATGCCTTTCATTTACATTTTATTTTGATTTGGTGTGACCTGCTCTTGCGAAGTTCCTAATACACCTCAGACACAATGTACTTAAAAGGGTTGTGTCCAAAATGTTTTGCTACAAAACCACAGTCTGTAAGTTTGGGTCCTTACATTAGACTGGTGTTCAAATAAGTTCAAATGAATACATTTTAACAGGTTCAGGAAACACAATAAATAAATTACAAGTTGGTTAAGATCTGCTGTTGCATCATTTGTGGGGACTTCAGTTAAAGATTTGTAATGACTTGTGGTTGTATGTCAGGCAGCAATCAGTGGGTGGTATAGGACCTAATCCTAATTAATTAGCAGACCTAGTCCTAATTAATGAGCAGATCACAATAAGCAGTGATTAGCTTACGGTAAAAAATAAACATTCTTGTCTGGTATTTGGAGGTTTAGAGTTTAGTAATGAGTTTGTAAATGTGAAATCAATTTTCTGTAAATTACTATCTTAATCAGATGAAGTCACTGAAGAACTAAAATGTTTCCAGTAGTACTCATAAATGAGCTAAATAGCCCATAATGTAAAATTACTGATTCTTTGTGGCATTCATACTATCAAAAAGGCCAAATGCAACAGCTTCATACAGCAGGCAGGCTATTTTAATGTAACTGCCTAAAAAGGAGCAGAAAGATGGAGCTTCTCTTCTGTGAGAGTTTGCGCTGTCACCTGGACCTAACATGTGCTTCAGCTTCTCCATGCCTAAAGCTGGAACATAAATAGAACATAAAGCTGGAAATAAGTTTAGAAAAGAAATACCTACAATCTGAGGGATGTCCAGACTTCTATTTCTTCTTTCTCCAGGTCAGGTGATCTTCCTAGCCTAATGATAAGGAGTGGTATGGTGATATTTGACGTGGTGTGCAATATAATCCTAACAGCTCACATTGCCAAAGCCTGTTTTTCCCAGAGTGGAGGATTTGAAGGTAGAGAGCTGGGAGTCCTAATCAGCACAAGGTGAACCCAGTGTGCACCAACTTCCTTGCTCTGCCTCTGGAATTAGGAATAGAGGAAAACACTACCTCTCCTCAGTGGTCACAGACATGGCACAGGTCAGCAAAGATGCAAAAGGACTAGGAAAGTGAGCCCAGAAGCTCCACAGCATTTCAACCAGATGTGGGCAGCCACAACAATTAACTCTGTGGCAGTGGTTTGCCTGGTTCCTTAATTCTGATGTGGGGACACTGACTTCCTCTGCGGTCTCAAGCAAGGAGATAAGATCAACTAGCTGGAAGTGAAATACGTCTGTCTTCCAGTTCGGGAGATGAGGTGAAATACTGGAGTTTCTGCTAAACACTGGAAATTGATTTGAGATAAGCTGAATATCTCGGGTTGGAAGCTAAAGTTTTAGTTTATATTTTTTTCCCTTTACTCTTTTGTTATGGAATACTCTCAGTGACTTACTGTCTCCCACTGTTTGCTTTTTCCCCCACAGTAAACACACATTTTAATCTGTCAGAAGCTAGTTTGGCTGGCTAAAATGAAAATTGGAAGAGAATGGTGAATACCTAGCAACTGGAGTGATTTCTTGAAAGTCTTATCTAAGGCAGAAGATGCAATTTGTATGGCTTTCAGCAAGTGTCCTATCTCTCTTTAGCCAAAAAATAAAAATAAAAATTCATCCTAGGCTTAGGGGTAATTCTCAGTAAAACCTTTATGAATGTTTATCAAGTGTCCCTTTCCTATGAAATTGTATTAATCAACTGATGAAGCATGGACTAGATAGGGGGTCAGTGAGGTGGACTGAAAAATGGCTGAACTGCTGTGCTCAGAGGGAGCTGGGTCTGTTCAGCTGGAGAGGAGAAGGCTCAGACAGATCCTGTCAATGAGTACAGAAACCTGAAGGAGGGAGTGAAGAAAACAGGCCAGACGCTGCTCAGTGGTGCCCAGTGACAAGGCAAGAGGCAGCGGGCACAAACTGAAATACAGGGAATTCCATTTAAACATAAAAACAAATACTTTGACCCTGAAGACTGTCAAACATTGGAGCAGGTTGTGCAGAGGTTGTGGAGTCTCCTTGATTGTCTGGATGCTCGACCAAACCGGACTGGATGCAGCCCTGAACAACCTGCTCCAGCAGATGCTGCTTTGAGCAGCAGAGGTTGGACTGCACAACCCCACAGGTCCCTTCCGTCCCCAACTACTCACATTCTGATTTAGCTTCTACAAGCTGCATATTTTCATTCACCAAAAACAAAGGTAATAGAAATATCCATCTAGTTAAAAAAAAAAAAAAGAGAGAGATTTTAGATTACTTCATAATGATCTTACCTGCATTTCTGATGTAGAAATCCCCAGAATCAGCTCATTCCCAGCTTGTCTCTCTCTGTACCATTCTGTGGCAGGACTGTCTGTCTGAGGTTATATTGGCCACATACAGAAGGATGTTTGATACTGTTTTGTGACACTGAAAGTCTCTCCCAATTTCACATATTCATTGGATGATTCTTTCATGTATTCATTATTTCATCATACTCTTTCATGTAAAGTTAAGGAAGGATTATAGCTGAGGCTGTTCTCTTTTAAAATCATTGGTCTTAGAAGGTCTCACAAAACACTTTAATCTCCTTTACATTTTTTTCCTGTATTTCATTTACCCTGTACTTCATCATTTTTCTTTCTCTGCCACCATTCACACAAACAATAGTTTTTCTTCCTGCCTTCTCACAACAGGATCTGCTGCATTTAGAACACCATTTCTTCTTCAATACAGCCCCACGGCTTATAACGAAAAGGCTGGTTAATATCAGTGCTATAGTGATGTTTTTATCTGAATGCTCTCTCAGGAAGGAATGTACAAATTTTCTAGTAAAGTGTCCATTACAGAAAGACCCAAGCTGGATTAGGGCCCAAGTGTTCATCCTTTAAAAACAATTCAGGTGCTTGGCTCATGAACTGGAAAATAACTAGGGTTGTAAGAAACATGTTTTCATCAAAGTTCCATGAAACAAACAAACAAAAAATCTCAAGGAAGACTATATCATATTTAAAAACACAAACAAGGATATACTGTAAAGAATGGGGCAGATCCTGTGAGGGTTTCCTAAATATTCACTGCAGTAAAAACAGAAATTTGATTTATATAATTAATATTGCTCGTAGCAGTGCATTTCTCAAAATTCTTAACTTACATGCTGGACTGCCAGACATTCATGAGCAACAGGTAGGCATACACAGTTTATATTTCTTTGAGGATATACTTGTCTAAGAACGAGTCAAAAACGAGGGCAGTTTAAAAACAAAATGAAGCAAAAGGATGCTTTTAAATATATATATATATTAAATCTATAAATAAGGTTGAGTTTCAAAATCGAAAGATTTTTCTGAAAAGAAAGGTGCAGCTCAGTCTGAGTAACAGCTCCAGGCACAGTGTTTTTTGACTTGGATGATGCAAGCAAAATCCATCTTTTGCTTATCTTCTGACACATTTCTACCTAGGAGTTTACTCTGCTCATGAATGTGTAGTTGATAAAAGAGATCTGGTTATACAGATCTGACATTTTTGTGCTTGAACTTACTTACTAGTTAGAAGAGGTGAAACATGAAGCTTTTCACAATTTGTAATGCAAACAATGCCATTGTGAAATTATAGCAAAATACTTCTACCTCATGAATTCAGGATTTGAGCCAAAATCATTTTCCTATGCTCTTCCTTTTGACTTTGAAACAAACATATTATTTACCCTTTTGAAAATCTCCCAGTGGTAAGGCAGATTGCTCCAATTGCTCCACATCCAAGTAAATCCAATTTGCTGTGACAAACGCAGAAACTTAGTAACTTGTGAAAAGCATGGTTTGTTTTTTCCTGACTATCTTGCCACCGTGAATGTTTCAGAAATATTCTTACCATTGAGTTCTGGCTTTCACTTTCCCAGTTTTTAAAACTGTCACTCAAAACATATCCCATTCTTGCCACTACAGGAATCTAAATGCATGTGGATTTAACGTATGATGAATATGGAATATTGTAACTAAACGTTAAGCATTTCTTTTCAAAAATGAAAATAATTAGACTTTTTTTTTTTTTTTCTCATTTGACATAGCAGTGAGCCCTTCTATTAAAGCAGAAATGAAAGACCAGCTTCAATTCTACCCTTGACAGTCTTGTCACATATTCTGCCCTCCAAACCTGATGCTATGTATCTTGTGCTCAAATTACTCAATAAAAACCTGGGACATTTTTTTTTGTTTCTGTATCAGAAACAAAATATGATAGCAAGGCAAGCAAATTGCTGCAAAAATCTGTCTGCAAAAGCACAAGGCCTTGTGGTTTGTTACTAAATATTTCAAAAGCTGCCTTCTTCCAAGCACACCACATCAAAGCTTTCCTCACAAGCCACCCAAGTACTTCGTTTTGGCTAGGCCCACCATATCCTGGGTAACGGTCCCTGGGCTCCTAGGCAATGAGAGCAGCCTGCATTCTTGGGGAAAGGAGAATTTCAAAATGGTTGTTCAAGTATGAGCTAAAACATCACGTGTTGTCCCCATTGAAGAAACAGCCTTTGCTTTTTGGTGCTGGCATTGCATTGTGTTTATTGAAGTCAATAGTTATTTTGACTAGTGAAGTATCTGGTTTATTATTCTTTCCAAAAATTTCGGAGAAATCTCATTACCCTTTGAAGTACTAATGAATGTGCACTTGGTAAAAACATAACACACCATTTTGTGTAAACTAGGCAAAAGGTGAAAATAAAAACTGCAAATAAGAAAATGTGGATAGAGGTAGGTTAAACAAAACATCGGTGTTTATTCTTACCCCGTGTTCCTCCCACTGAACTGATGTTTCCTGGCCAAGAGTGAATGTCAGAGGTGCTTCTCAGAGGAATTGAGGCATTTCTCTGGCTGATTTCAGCTGAGGCTGAAATGCCATGAGAGATTGGTGAGCTCATCTGACCCTTCATTGCAGCAGAACTTACCCTGAGAGCCTGCCCTCACCCCTGTACAGCCCAGCTCTGCCCCTCGCACTGCCTCTTGGGTCCCAACTGGCCAGCAGAGAAAGCGGCTGGGATGAGGTGGGACCGTGCAGCCGGCAGCACGAAAGCCATTTGTGGGGTCAGGAGTTCTCAGGTTGCTGTCACTCTTCCTCAGCCATGTCAGGGACCTTCCCTGAACTGCTTGAAGTGGAACACCTAAACACTTGAAGCAATTTGGCTTCATATCAGTAGCATAAACTCATCTCTTTCTTCTTATTTTATCTTATTATTTTTTAAGTGAAGAAACAGCTTGGCTGAGCTTTCTGGTTGCTACACAATTGTCCAGGCTTAGCCCTCAGCTTTTTACCACGCAGACAAATCCCAAAAAGGTTACACACATTTTGTCTTCTTCCTCTCTTTCTTTTAACAAATTCTCTGCTGGATAAATAGTGGCAAAGCTCAGGTCTGAACAGAAAAGCCTCAGCCTGGTCAATGCTGCCAGGGAAAGGTGGTTTGGGAGATACTTGCAGGTTCACTGTAATTTTCAAAGGGTTGTATGGGACTGACAGTCTTCTTCAACTCACAGACACTTTTTTTGTAATATTTTACTGGAAAATCAACTTCAAGGGAAGAGAGCTACCCAACTGACATTAATGTCTGTTGGATTTCTGTACCCTATTTTTTTTTAGAACTTGAATCTCAGACTGAGAGACTCTTCTACGGAGCAATTTGTTGTTGCTTTTAATAAGAATCCCATTGCCAACATTCATCTTTGTTATTCTTATTAGTTCATTAACCCAGTCATTTATTTACCAGGACATTTCTGGAATCTTTCAGAGCGATTAAAAGTTTCCCTAATAATTTGCACAACACCATTTTTTCCCTTTGTTTCAACAGATGGGCTTCTGCTCTCTGTGATGAGAAGCACCTTGGTAGAAAAGCAGCAGCAAAAGTCTAGGCCAGGTATGAAAGTACTGCGGTGTGAATAAATATGAATAAAGGATGCACCCCAAATGGGCTCAAGGAAATGGATGTAGCTCATGACATTTGTGGAACCAAAAGCTTTTCTAGGTTTTCACTTCGTGGTTGCAGTTCACAAGTGCAAGTGTAGCTCTTAACATAGACACCTTATTAGAGTTTTCCCATCAAGCTCTAAAAGCCCAACAGATCTTTGATGCCTGCAAAGTGGGGGGCCACTTTGAAAGGCGCACTCGGCTCTGTCTCTGAACTTCCCATTGCTTTTTACACCGTGAGGGAGCGTGCAAGCTACTTCTTGCTCCAGACACTGTTAAATGATTCTGTTTGCTCTGAGATACAATTCCATGTAAACTACCCCAAGCAAAAAGTACATCTCAGGCACTAGTAGCAGCCATCCCTTGAGATTAAAAAGCTATCTGTATCCATATAATAAAATTAGGGTGATAACCAGCATGGTCCTTCATATTTACTTGCTTTACTGTAGACCTGATTCACAGGAGTATCTAAGATTACTCCTAACTTTATTCCTTATATTACTTCTCCTAAGATTATTCCCAAATTCATTCCTTATATTACTTCTGTGCTTAGGTAGACAAGTGTAACAGGCTTTGTGATGCACCCTCCAGAAACTGCAATTCTGTCTATAAAATGATTTTGCATATATTGGAAGCGGTACTTGATACAGTGTTATTCTACAAGAGACATAACTGGATATCATCTGAAAAGGCCAGTAAAAAATGCAGGTTCATTTGAATGCACTTTATTGTAAGATTTGCTTTAAAAAGTGAAAAAAATCATTGCACAGAAATTATGTTTCACAGTAAAACTCACATTTAGTATATACACTATTTAGGACAGGCATTGAATTAAAAATGGCCAAGAGTAGGAAGTAATGTGAAAAATGGAAATATGAGCTACATGTGTTTTAAAAGATACTTCATTTTTATATCCTATTAGTACAAGAGTGGAATAGCATTTTCTGTTGCTATAAGCATGACCATAGTAATTGAAGACTTCAATACTGTTCTATGTTTTCTATAATATTTTGTATGTTCATTTTATATATGTGGATGGACTTTATATAATATGTATGTATACACTTCTAATAATAAACAGATTGTGATATTCCTAGGAGTGAGCAAGACCCTATCTAATAACAAAGTAAATCATCTGTAATTCTCTTGCATTTCACCTCTTCCCTTAATAATATATTTAAGAAGTTTCTTCTAAGTTACACAGTCAGTGAAGTGTTAAACCTAAAACCAGAAATTGTGTCTAAAATCCAGCTTCTTAGCAACTCAAAACAACTACTTTCAAAATAAGAAAAACAACATTGAGTCATTTATTTTTCAGTATAAGATCATCTCAGCAAATCAAATACCTTTGTATTTTAAAAAGTTAATAAAGCACACTTTGAAGTAGGAGTGAGATACAGACACTTGAAAAAAACATATCTGGTATATGGTTTTCTTTTTCAGCGAATCAACCACCTGCTGTAACCTTCTAGGATGTTTCTGAAGGATTTCTCTGCCACTGGAAGTAAAAACAAAAGAAAAGAGAAAAAAAAAAAAAAACAACAAAGAAAGAAAGAAAGAAACAAAAAACCACCACCATTCACAGAATCATAGAATCATAGAATATCCCGAGTTGGAAGAGACCCATAAGGATCATCAAGTCCAACTCCTGGCACTGCACAGGTCTACCCAGAAGTTCAGACCACGTGACTAAGTGCACAATCCAATCTCTTGGATTCAGACAGGCTTGGTGCGGTGACTACTTCACTGGGGAGCCTGTTCCAGTGCGCAACCACCCTCTCTGTGAAGAACCTCTTCCTGATGTCCAGCCTAAACCAGCCCTGCCACAGCTTAACCCCGTTCCCACGGGCCCTATCACTGGTGTTTATGGAGAATAGGTCACCTGCCTCTCCACTCCCCCTCACGATGAGGTCCCCCCTCAGTCTCCTCTTCTCCAGGCTGAACAGGCCCAGTGACCTCAGCCGCTCCTCCTATGTCTTCCCCTCTAGGCCCTTCACCATCTTCGTTGCCCTCCTCTGGACACTCTCCAACAGTTTTACATCCTTTTTGTACTGTGGTGCCCAGAACTGCACACAGTACTCGAGGTGAGGCCACACCAGCGCGGAGTAGAGCGGGAGATTGATAAGGAGAGTTGGAGACAACTGAAGGATGTTTTAAAATTATTAAGATGAAATAAGACCTGTAAGCTTGGTGGTTTTCCCAGAAAAATATATATATATATATATGTATATATATATATTTTATTCTGCATTATTTCTTTCACTCAGCTTGGCATGTTTTCAAGAGTATTTCTGTATGTGCTATCCAGCCTATAGCAATAACACAGAGCAGGAAAGTGAGAACATTATGCTGTTCTTCAAAATTTAAGAAATCATACACGTATTAGAAAGCGGTATGAGACATTTAGTCTTCAGAAAAATAAGCATTGCTATGATTAATGAACTTCAGTTCTTGGAGACGACATACAAGTCTGATCTCTCAGAAGCCTCAAATCAAACGCAAGACCATTTTGATTTTTATTAATTTTATTAACCTGGGTTCCTATATTTAACTGCATCTTCATGCCTTGGTAAACTACAACTACCTTTCTGATCGTTAAATGACAGAAAGGGAACTAAGGAAGTAGAAATTCCATGAAATAAACCTATGCTGGAAATGCTGCTGAATTTTGCTTAACTGGAAGTTGAGCCTGACTCTTCTATAAAAGGAAGGAAATGGCTTTAGGCTCATATTCCAGCTTGTGCTGGAGGTAATCTCTAAAGGTTTGAAGTTTTTAACTGGATAAACAGACAGATATTCACATGCAAGCAACTATCTTTTGCACCTGCCAAAACGTAGTGGAAATCCTGTGACAACAGTTTTTTTGGCAAAAGTCGATATTTTTGCTTCCAGGCATGACCAGACCTAAAAGTGCAAAGGTGAAGAAAAAAAAAAAAAAAAAAAAAAAAAAAGAGAGAGAGGAAAAAGGCAATATAGTTTTTGAAGCTGAGAAAATTCTGCTTCTTGCTTTTTGTGATTGTTTAGATTGGTTTATGTTTCATCTTGGACCATTTTGAGTATTTTTGTTGTTGCTTTTAAGATGGTCTTCCACAACCTGTATGCTTGTTCACCTTGTCATCCCCAGGCCACCTAGTCGTCCGCATTCATCTCCAAAGCAGCAGAAAAGTACCTCATGAAATGGACTTTTGGGATGATATCTAAAAGGAAAAAAGAAGCTTTTGCTGAAGTGTAGCTCCTGAGGGAGGAAAAAAAAAAAATAGGAGTAGGAGTACAAATAAATAAGATGTCAAACAGCTTCGTACATTCAGGGTTTGGGGAAAATGAGGGAAAGTTTCCTCACTGGGAGGGTTTCTGAGAGCGTCAGTAATATGATGGTAAGAACTTGTGAACTTCCATTGACTTCAGTGAAGCTTCATGGACTTACACCAGCATGATTTACCAGAGCATTGATTTTCAAAACTCAACTTTGTACAGTTACTTTCTTTGTATTACCCTATGTGTGAAAGAAAACGTTAGAATACATATCTCTATTTTATCTTAGAAATACATTTTTTGAACAATTCTATTTTGTTCTTAAATCATTTTGTAGTTACCAAAGCGATTAGGGAATGGCACAAGAGGAGTGCTAGTCTTAGAGGAAGATGTGTGCCTGGGTAGATTTTTGGAAAACATCTGTTTAACTTTCTGATTGATACATTTGTAGAACAGAAAGTTATCCACTGTGCTTGCAGGGAATTTGTGCCCTATAATGTCATAACATAACACAGCCATGATTTGTGCTGTTACTACTTCAGCTGAGAGATAAGTCATGCAGTTCTTGCGGTAACTTTCTGTTGTTGTTCTTATTGTTTTAGGAGTAAAAACATTTGTGAACACTCTTGTATATACAATTCCAGAGCCTCAATTACTACAATATTTGTCTGGGTTTATTTTGGCATCGGTTTTAATATGCTGGTCTACAGCATTTGTTTATTTGCTTAAGTCTTGTCCTAAATTTCTGAAAGAAACACTCAATTTCCATTCAGTCACTCAGTTGCTTTCCTGAAAATTGATACCGTTGTTGATTCTGGGAATATGGTGAAAATGAAATCTTTATGATTGCATGCATTTCTTTTTATTTCTATTGTCAGCCGAAGTCATTGTAGCAAGTAAATCTCAGATGGGCTCTGAGTATCCAACATCTGCCAGAACGTTGCAGTGGCACATCCTAGACTGCTGTAATGAATTCTCTAAGAGGAGACAAAGATGGTTTTACAGTCAAAAAAAATAAAAATAAAAATAAAGATAGAACTGATTGTAAATAGGTCTTTAATACAAACTCAACAGAAGCAAAAACAGTTTATACACAGGTCTTTTCCATCCCGTACTAGGTAGGTCCTAGCTTGTAGGCTTGACTTTGGTTGCCTCAGAAAACTTCTGACTGGCAACAGTATGTCCAGATGCCTCCAGGAGCTTCTCCAGCACTTTTTTTGCTTCCCGTTGTGTCTCATTTACCTCATGGCTTCTTGAACCTTGTCCTCTCAAGCCTGCTCAGTTAGCCCACCACAGAAAGGAGCAGTTTCACACTCACAGAAAAAAACACCTGACCCTGTCATTTCCTCAAGGAATATTTGTGAGCATAAAGAAAGAGTTTAAAAAACAACTTATTTAATAAAAAAAAAAAAAAAAAAAAAAAAAAAAACACCAAAATGTTTGTACATTCTGTTTCATAAGAAACAAAGAAACAGGTTTTGTAAAGGCAGACTAAAAAATGATGGAAGCTCAGAAGTAATGCCCATGTCTCCTACAATACTGCAGAAATACAGCTGCTGCAGGGTTGCAGTGTTCCTGTTTTTACAACTGTCAAGAAGCCTAGAGATGTTTGCTGAGATCCTGAGAGTAATAGTCATGTTAGAGAATTTCCAAGGAATTGATTTCTGGTTGATATCACACAGCATCCCACTCAAAAGACAGGTGAAGGAGGACATTTGCTCTTTCTCTGGCACGACATCACCTGTTATTACTTTTCTTCAGGAAAGTTTTACTGCTTTCAAGTTACATTTCCTTCACAGCACATGTCTGAAGGAGCTCTGCCTCAGGGAAGAGCAAAATTATTTCCTTCTATACCCTGTGATACTGGCTAACATGTATATTACATGCTATTTTATACTGTGTTTTATAATCTGCTCTGATTTGCCACTCAAAACCTTTTTCTTCAAGATGTGTCTAAAGAGCTTCTGATCATTTTCATCTTTTCTTTACCACAATTTGGCTTGAAACCATTCCTAATTTATTCAGCAAGAGAGGAAAATATGATGGCATAGTTCTCATCACTGAACTCAAAGCTGTGTCAGCCTTTCCATTATATAAACTCCTATTCTGGAGTTTCAAATTCAGCTATTACAATTCAGTCTAGGCTGGAAACTGTCAGATTAGGTATTTGCCTGAGATGTGTTTCTGTTAATAAAAATAAAAAAACTGCATTTAGTTGCCTTTGTGTTTCATTAGTCCTTGAGAGACCTGTCAAGTAACATATAGAATGCTCTTTATGTGCTTGCAAGATCAATTTTCCAAGATGCGATGTGCTTTTAGCTCTCGGTTTGCCACAACTGCTCAGTTAGTTCTTCTGTATTTTTCTAAAATGTTTTGTTCTACTGTGTTTGGTTTTTGTTTTTTTTTTTTAATTTTATTTTATTTTTACTGTGTAGACACTCCTATAACATTACTAAGAATGCTTTCTTTCCTTTCAGTAGTACGTGCACATTAAGAATGTGCATTCCTATTCCCTTCTATTTGCATGCTATTTTTTAATACAACAGTTCAAGTTTCTTCAGATTGAATTATAAGTAGTACAGTTCTTGCTTTGATAGCTAATTGCTACAGAGAAGGGGGACACAAAATATTAACTGACTCCATTGTTTTTATGGCCAAGAGCTCTCATTGCACGCTATTCTACTGCTGAAGTTTACCTACAAGCTCCTTCATCAGAATCAGTAAGATATGGTCCAGTTGTTCTAGTAGATCAAAAATCAGTTCAGGTCAGACACTGAGGGAAATCTTTCCTGTTCTCTGACGGAAGAATAACAGGGGTGATTACTTTGGAAGGAAATAGAAAAAAAGGGAAGGTGTACTTCCCGGCAAAATGTGATTATTGATAATCCTTGTTTTCAGAGTTACAGGAAAAAATATATCTATTCTTCTCTGTTGGGTTTCTGTGTCAGTTAGGTGATGTCAAATTTGAAAAAAGTTCCTAAAACATGACCTTTATAATTTTACTCATTATTTAATACCTTCTGTTGGTATATCCGTGTTAAGGGAGAGGTATTTTACCACAGGTAAGCACTGAATTGCTTGTAGATGAAGGAAACAAACTGTGAAATTAACCCGGCAGAATGGGCGAAGTGCCAAAGGAGGCTAGGTCGCAATTTAGTAAGCATTTAAGCATATGCTTAAGTTTATCCCTTTCCACCAAAGGACTTATATAGGCTTAACTTTAAGTATGTGCTTACATCCCATTGAAATCACATGATTAAGTGCTTTGGTGCATGTAAATTACTCAAAATTATAGCAGGACAACTAATGGAGATAGTATTTTGAAAGAGCAGAAGATGTGTATTAATAGTAGATGACAGGTAAATACTTGCTGGCCCTATAGAATTCCTCTATTGTATGCCTTTATAGCGTAACTGGTTTTTGATGACAAAACCCTACATTCTTCAAGCACCCATTGATTTCAGGTCTTTCCTCACTTCCTTTCATATTTTAAAGCCGGATTTTCCCTCCTTCCTCCTTTCCTCCCTCCCTTCCATTTTTAGGGGAGAACTTGGCTGTAAACACATTGGCTTTGATCTTCAGATACTGAATTCCAGAACTGTTGACCTGATAAAATAGCCAAAATAATTGGACTTAGATTTTTCATCAGGAGAAACAGACATATTAACCTCCTTTTGTGTCAATATAACCAGGGAGCTTTCTTTCATTTTATTATAAATCTCGGCCGTGATAAAGCTTCACTTCTTAACTGTAAACTATCATTTTTTTTTTTTCCCAGTACAATGCTTCTCCTATTTTTAGGCTCAAAGTTCTCTATTTCTTTATTTCTTTTGCTAACCCACATTTTCTCCCTGGCAGTCTCTCTGTGTTCTACTGTACTTCAAACAATTTGGCAACTAAATGAGTGTTTGAGGCTGATTTAATTCCATTAGCATGAGATGCCAATTAGATGTTTGTAGAAGGGCTTTGCTGAATGCTATTTCTTGAATAGCTGAATGAGGCACACTGGCCCGCAGTTATTCAATCCCAGCCAGACTAACAATAATGTAAACTGAATCTCTTTCTGCATGGAGTCACACCGCACCAAGAATAAACAGTTGATTCACTTTAATTCAAATGGTCTCTTGTTTTAATCATTAAAATAAGATAAGCTCTCAAGAAACATTCTCATTTGGTTGTACTTTGCCTTGATTCATTTTTATATGGAGCCTTGGCAGGCTGACCGATTTTGAAGATGAAAATTGGATAACTTGGAGCAAGGAACTGGGAGCCAGGCTCCTTGAATTCTTTTCCAGCTAAGCTATTCACTCAGAAATAATATATCACAAACTGTGTTTATCCAAGTTAGACAGAGATAATGAGCAAGCACAGCTCTCATGAAAGCCAAAAAGATAGACTTTCTAGTCAATTTCTACTTTTTATGCAAAGAATTTCAAGAATAGGATTGAAAGTGAGGTCTAACCTCCATCCAGGCTGTCAAATGATAATGCTGTGATTGCAATAATGGCTTTTCTCCTAGTAATTCCCAGTACATTGCAAACCCCCAACTCTATAGCCCAAAGGGCTAGAGAGTGTTCAACAGTTTTAAAATTCAACTTTCATATAGCACCCTGGGCATGAATTTCCAAACCTCTCTGTAGGCGCATATTTATGAAATCTTCTACCCCAAGCAATGAAAATGGTGCTGTTATTGAAGTAAGTCAGGGCAGCCTCTTCATAGTTTCATTATATTGATATAGTTCAAGTTTAATTATTGATAGGGCCATAAAGGTGCTTGGAGGCTTATTGAAATTAATGAATTAGAAAGCATTTTGATAACTAGTATGAAAACTAAGGATGCCTGAAGATTTTATGTACTGTGTTAGATATTATTGTTACTTTATAATTCTGCTGAAAGAAAAAGATTTGCACAGTGGTGCAAAGCAGAGCAAGGTACAATTACATAAATGGCGATGTTTTTTGTCAGTCCTTTGCTCTACTGCAGTTATACCGCTTCAAGTAAGAGTTTCTCATCTGTGATCTTCTGGCAATATCCTGCAAAGAGCCATACTATTGTATTTCACAGTCTGTTACTATGGAAACAAAAATATTTTTAGTAGTGCCTTTCAGCTGAAAATCTCCGTATTTCTAACGAACGCTGACTGCACAGCACCTGTGGGGCAGGTCAGTGCTCCATGAGTGGGAGTGATAAGGCAGCGAGAGCTAAATGACTGCTATAAGCCACAGATAACACTCCAGTCGGAGTGGGGTTCATATCTCTTTGCTCTAACTGCCCTTGTGGAGCACTTTCTTCCCCATGAATGTGAGCTAATGTACAATTCAATAGAAGATTTCATGAGCTAAAAAGATAAACTGGATTTAAGTAATAATGCATTTTATTTCAAATTACTTCAGTTATTTTATTAAAAGTATTTTTAGCTATGTTAAATTATTTTTTTTTTTGTTTCGGTCTGCACTGACTACTCGCTTCTGTTTACAGAAATGTGAAAACAGAGGATATCTTCTAATGAGAGAAAAGAAATCATTTAAGGTATGTTATTAGTGGATTGGTCTGCCATCCTTTTTCCATTTTCTTAATCAGAACAACTTCACTTTTGTTGATAGTCTCTTTTTTCTTTCTACTTCTAGTCCAACCTATGTAATAAGTGCTTGCAGGAAAAAAAAAAAAAAAAAAATCAGTTCCCTCTATACAATGACTGGGATTCTTGGTACAGCTAGGGTGTACCACAGAACACACACCAGTACAGTCACTGTTAATGTGCAATTTTGTCACCAGCTGCAGCAGATCATGTGGACTAACCTATTTTCTTATATCTATCCAAAACAAGGCTTAGCTGATCTGTGACTGAGAAACTTATGATGATGCTATTTCTTCTATTATTAGGGAATATACCTAATTTTCAAAACAAGTTCTTGCAATACTACCTTAATTCTTGTTTCCAGAAAGAGTTGCCTGCATTTTCTCAAAACCAGGAATAACTGTGCTATAGAAGCCACTTAACACTCTTAGGAAAATGACTCCTGAAAACACTCCCAAAACTCCAGCTATGTAGCAGCACAGCGAGTGAAATGAATCCAAAACATAGCAAAAAGCAATTACAAAACAGCATTTTGGCTAGAATCCATAAAATCTGTTAGCTATTCTGCAGTGATACGGCTATCATCCCAGAGATGACTTAAAAAGGAAATTGAGAAGATACTAAGGACTGGGAAAGTGATAATTTTATCTGGAATGTCATGGCCAAATTCTGAGGACAGCATGTAAATGTCTGTAGAGGGAGGAAAAAAAGCCCTTCAAAATGACCTCACCCAGAAGAAATCCAACTGCCATATGTCCGCTTGGCCTGCACCCGGTGCCATAAAGACACTAAGATACACGCAAGGAGGAGAGCGGGTGGTTTCTCCTTTTTAGAGAAAGAGGTATGATGAAGTAGCTGTCAATTTGCATCTTGTTTTGTTTATGCTGACTTTTAATCTGCTCCATAGGCTTGCCGAGATGTAAAACACAGTAATTTTAACATGAAAAAATAGACCTGTCCTACAGGAACAGATTACTGTTTCCCCTCTGCCAACCTGACACTATTTAATATCTAGCAAACAAAGACCAAGGCATATATGCCCTTTTATAAACCTGGAAACCAGGGGCAAAACAATTTAATGACCCCCAAATAGTAGATTAGGTAGTAGTTTTTCCACTGCTTTTGTGATCACCATTAATGAGCTATAGGAATGTCACTTGTGATGTAATTTTTTGGTTTTTGTTTCAGTTTAAATCCAGCTACTATGAAAACAATGATAAGTGGAATGCAAATTGAGTCCCAGAGCATTTCTCTCATATGGGAGAGGCCCCTGTTCTCATACCCTTTTAAAATTGAAATGGCTTATTCAAAAGCAGTGCAGCTGAGGGGCTTCCACCCAAAACACATCAACACTTAATTAAATTGTGGTGCTATCTGAGAAAAGAGGTGCAGCAATTTCGGTGGCTGACAGCTGAATTTACACACATTGATTTCTATTAGCTGAGGCCATGGTTTCACAATGCCCAGAGTTTGGCAGCGACTGGGCTTCGTGGCATCGTGCCCTTGCACCGTGGTTCACTACTCCCAGCTTCTGCCAACACAATCTAATTTGTCTGCAGGCTCTTTTCATGATATAGATGAGCTGAGCTGATTTAAAATCTCTATTTCCTTCCCCAAAACTTCTCTAAGACAATTCATAGCACAACCTTTTGAACCGTCAGGGGAAAGCTGTGCTAGAACCTGGAGTCTAAAAACAAGTGCTGGGGGAAAGCTGGGAAGTCTTGCCAAGCTAATTGTAACGTGAGAATGCAACCTGGGACTGCAAATACCGATTTGCTTTCCAAATGCGATCGTGCTCAAAGTTGCCTGCTAGGTCATCGGGAGACTTTCTATGCCCTGTTCTATCATTGAACCTGTCATTGTTCATAGCTGTCATTGTTCCTCTAAAAAAAAGCCAAAAAAACAAAAAAAAAAAAAAAAAAACACCCCACACAATAGAAACACCATTTTCTTTACTTAATCTTAGGATGTGCCAAGGCTTGTTTTATTGTAGTAGATGAATAGTTTCCTTTGAATTCACTGCTTCATTTCCTTCCCTCTTGTCGGTTGATACTGGAGTGATGATAAAACATTGTTTGGGATTTTTTTTCCCAAAGATTTTAGGTTTGGGGAGGTGGTTTTTAAGTAGAGATGAAATAATTCAAGATTTTCAACTTTGTGATCCAAGATAACCCTGAGAAAAATCCACAGATGTGTCCAGTTTAGACTTCTGGGCAAGTGATGGGACAATGTCACCTAACACTTTGCTGCTGACACTAGTATGGGCCACAGTAAAATTTAGAGCAGTGTCAGACCTCAGCGGATCCTCTTGACTGAAACAGCCTTTGCAGGATGCCCTGATACCCAAGGGCTGCTGCCTTATAGAACTGCAGTAAGCGTTTCTCCTATGACACAAAAGGCAGTAAGGAGAGACCGTAGTTCTGTTGTTCCAGGTTTATGCCGTCCTAGCTGGGGAGAGCTTCATAATCTGTTGATAAATCACATTTTCAGATGTGAGCACAGAATGGGCTGGTGGGATTAAAAAAGAACATATTTCTGTTGTGGTCATCTTGGAGCAGGCTGTCACAATTTTGCTGTCAGGTAAATGCCGTAGGTGAGGCCTCCTGTCTTACAGTATTGCTGCTGAAAATGGAGGAAGAGATGTGCTTATCTGAACATGATCCAGGAGCTCGGGGCCGGAACAGGACATGGATTGCACTCCCTCCTCTGCCTGAGGACAGCTGAGCTTTGGTGTAATTTAAATGCAAGTGACAAAAGTGAGCTCAGGGTGAAGAGGAGATGTAGTGGGTTTACGTGGCAAGGTTTTGGTAGCAGGGGGCCATAGGGGTGGCTTTTGTGAGAAGGATCTAGAAGCTGCCCCATGTTTGGTAAGGGCCCCACTGCTGACCAGAGCTGAGCCAATAGGTGATGTTGTTTGCACCTCTGTGAGAGCATATTTAGGTCAGGGAAAAAAAACGCTGTGCCACACAGCAGCTGGGAGAGTGAGAGGAGTGAGGAACAGCCTTGCAGGCGCCAAGGTCAGTGAAGAAGGAGGGGGAGAGGTGCTCCAGGCGCCGGAGCAGAAGTCCCCTGCGGCCTGTGGTGAGGACCATGGTGAAACAGGCTGTCGCCCTGCAGCCCATGGAGTACCACAGTGGAGCAGGGTTCCACGCTGCAGCCCGTGGAGGAGACCACGGTGGAGCAGGTGGACCTGCACCGACGGAGACTGCGGCCTGTGGAAGACCCCTGCCGGAGCAGATTCTGGGCCGGACCTGTAGGCCGTGGAGAGACCATGCAGGAGCAGGTGACCTGGCAGGAGCTGCTGCCCGTGGGGGACCCGGGTTGTAGCAGTTTGTTCCTGAGGGATGGACCCTGTGGTACAGACCCATATCTGGAGCAGTTCTTGGAGAGCTGCTGCCTGTGGGCAGCCCATGCCGGATCAGTTCAGCAAGGGCTGCATCCCATGGGAGGGACCCCACAGCACAGGGGACAAGAGTGACCGAGAAGGAGCGGTGGAGAAGAAGCGCTACAGACTGACCATAACCCCCATTCCCCTGTTCCCCTGCACCGCTTGGGGGGAGGAGGTGGAAGAGGGTGGATGGGGGGAAGGTGCTTTTGGTTTCTTTCCTTTTCTTCTCACTTCTCTAGCTTGTTAGTAATAGGCAATAAATCTTACTATCTCCCTATGCTGAGTCTGTTTTTCCCATCACGATAATTACTGCGCGATCTCCTCGTCCTTATCTCAACCCTTGAGCCCCTTTCATTGTATTTTCTCCCTGTTCCTCTTTGAGGAGGGGGAGTGAGAGAGCGGTTGTGGTGGAACTCAGCCGTCCACCTGAGTAAACTACGACAGGAGGGTCTCATGCCCTCACCACGAAGCTGATCATTTTCTCCAGGTCCTTTCTGAGCGCCTGAGTCCTCCTGCTTTGCAAAGGAGTCACAGGCACCTTGGGAACCTGAGCTTAAATAAGGGCTGTGGGCTGCAAAGTTAGGTTACAGTACTTTTGGCTTGTTTATTTCCTATGCTAACGTCTGTGTGTTCTCATTTAGGAAAGATATTGATTTTGTTGATGTTGTTTGTTGGGTTTTGTGTGTTGTTGCTGTTGTTGTTTTTAATAGTAGTGGTATTTAATTTTATAAAATGAACTCAAAATATATGAGGTTTTCTACATCTTGTTTTGAAAATTGTTTTGAAGCAAGAAAGATACAATGAAAACCTAATTCATGAATTTTAAAACCAATAGCATCTTTGATTTTAATAGGATTATTTTCATTCTTCTTCCCTCAGAGAACAAAATATATGTTGTGCTTTGTTGTTTTTCTTGCATAAAAGATTCCTCTAAAATGTTGTATTACACAGGATAAGCAGCCAGATCTGCCCTTTGGACTCTCTTGCTGTAAATGCTCTTCTCAGTCCTGAGTTTAAAGAAACCAAACAATCAAACAAATATTTCCTTAGCACTTGCAGGTCATGTAGTAGTAGCGTAGTAGTACAATAACTGCATCTGTGTTCTCACTCCTGAACACTTTTCACTCACATTTACCAGTGGTCTGGAATGAGAGAAATCTGTGCTCCTCAAATGGTGTTGGCAAAGTGAGGTAGACCCTTTGTATCCTCGGTTTAATAAGGTTTTACATAACAGAATACCTGCAGCATTCATCGCTGCACTTTGTGAGTGTCATATATTTAATAGTTTCAATGAACAAGGAGCTCTCAGGAGTAGGGGTAGATTTGTGGTTTCTCTCCTACAGAGAAATAGGGGTTGTTAATACTACCTAGGAGGAGAGACTTTTTGAAAGCTTGGTGATGGAGCTGTTCAGTATGAGGGCCTTTGCAGAGTGAAGTAAGAAGGAAATTTGAAGTCTATGGGAAGAAATTATGTCAGGAGGGCTAACCCTACTAAGTACATGGGAATTACTGCAGTTGAAAGGAGAATTTGCTGTTTCTGGATGGCACCCAAGGAACCTTCCAGCTTCTCTCTCTACTTGTTTCTGGAGATCTCATCGCTCCTGTTCTACTTGAGGCTCCCTTTCCAGCAGTTACCTTGGTCCCCTTCCCTATGTGTGCTTTGAAGCTTTAACTTGGGCCCAATCAGGGTTTTAAATGCACAGAATTGGCAGGACTACCTCAGCCTTTTTTCCAAAAAGATCTGATTGCTGGTAAGTTTGTTAAAAGGAAAGGGCAATTGGGTCTTAAGTGCCTGAGACCCCTTTTCCCAAACAGAACAGAGGGCTTCCAAAACCACAGCTCAGGACATGCCTTGCCAGCTCAGAGCAATGCAACAACTTTATGGTTGATCCAGAGCAGTGTGGCAACCCTAATAAAACAAAAAAAGGAATGAGCCTTCTTCAGGAAAATCTCTTTCAGGTCAGTGATTCCCATAGCGTAGCCCACCCATGACAAATGGCAAGTTTGTAAGGCTCATTGGAACCCTCTGGGTCTCTATTACATATCCATAAAAGAGAGACACGGTGTGGGGAATGCTTGACATCTATGAATTCAGTCTATTCCACTTGCTTTTGCTTCCCCTTGAAAATGGAAAGCAATTACTTGTGTTTCTAGCAGAATCCCCAAACAGTTTTTAACAAATGTCAGTACCAGCCGGTACCACTAATTCTCCTCTAGAGGCCCGGAAAACTTCGCAATTCTGTATTCATTTACTAATTCATCTGGCAAAGTAAAAAGCTCTCATTGTTTCCATAAAATGAACTGTATCAGCTTAGAAATCCCTTTCCTTTATAATTGATCTGCTTTTTTTCCCTACGTAGCCATTAAGACTGATTTTTACCTTTGCCTTAGTACTTCCTTAGCATCTGAGCATTCTTATGGTTCTTTTCTCTCATTAGCCACAAATTTTCCATAAATTCTGTCTGGGTCCCAAGCTATTCTCTTAGTCTATGAATATAACTTCCTACTGGAGAAATTTTGCCATTTTTTTCTTC
This sequence comes from Stictonetta naevosa, assembly GCA_011074415.1. NCBI lineage: Eukaryota > Metazoa > Chordata > Aves > Anseriformes > Anatidae > Stictonetta > Stictonetta naevosa. Next base: position 32,675,740 of record CM021700.1, read on the forward strand.
TTCTTTTTGGTTTGCACACCTGTTCTCCTTCTCTCATGTTTGAGCATCAGGACGTGTGCCAAACTAGCTCTTTTTTCACGATGCTGCCAATTACTTCCAATCATTATTTCAGTCTTAAAATATTTAGAGACTAGGAAATAGCTAGGATTGTTCCCACATGTGGTTGGGTTTTGTTTTGATTTGATTTGATTTTTTTATGGTATCTGTGATGAACAAAATGCTTCACCCAGGCTAATAGCAACACTTCCTAGCTCATACAGTTGTAATATCTCATGGCTCGCCACCAAACAAGAAGTCTGCATCAAAGCTCAGAAGCAAGCTCCTAAATCCCAACCCAGTCCTTCAGTTGCATCCTTTCTTCCAGTAGCATTGGCTGGAGAAACTGTAAAAGGAGAAGAGAAAGAGGGAAAAACATGACTGCTTTTTAAAGGACACGACTCCCTTTTGCTTTTTTTTTTTTTTTTTACATTCCTTTCTTTCTCACCTTTGCCAAATATGGTCGCCAAGCCCATGACTGTGTTTGGGAAAGCAGGAAGAGATCATGCTGTAATGATCTGGACCTGCCAGAAAAGAGAACTAAGAATGAAGCCAGTAACTATCCAGTATTTACTTCGGACTGTGTTATACAACTTCACATCTGTAACGAAGCAGAGGAAAGTGTGACATGATCTGTTTAATTAGGCAGCACTGGTTGGATCTTTTCTCCTGTTGTTTTCCTTTTTTTATTTTTTTTAATCTATTTATTTATTTATTTATTTATTTATTTATTCTGAGAGATCTTTGTTGCTTAGTGAGGGCATTGTGGCTGGTATTAATTTTTGTGATTCAGATGTAGATTCTGCAATTCTCTTTTACCTCATCCTCTTCTATATTGTAAAATGTCCAAGGACCCGACCCATTTCTAACCCGTCAGCAATTAGGTGGGAACCCTAAAAGTCATGGTCTCTGCTTCTGCCAACAGCTGTGTGCATCTTTCACCCGCTTCACACAAGCGGTGGGACTCTTTATGGTAGCAATTTTGAGCACGTGTGTACACCTTCATAGGACATGGGGAACAGTCAGTGTAGGACAAAGGAAATCACACAGAACATAGGCTCCGTTTTGTGATGCTCCCAGCTCCCGTTGGGAGCCAGCGGGGAGAGGGTGCTCCCACATGCCTTGTGGCAGCTCTTGTACACTGTGAAAATCCTTACCATGCCGACAGACTTACCCTAGGGTTGCTGATGTACCGAATTACGTGCCCCTGCTAGGTTCCTGCAAATCAGAAACGTGTTTTCTGATTACATCACTATTGCTGCATTCCCACTCTTTGTAAAAGGGGCACCGAAGAGGTTGCATTTGTGTATTATATTTCATGTAAGTTGTAATAGGTTTCTTCTGTACCTACAAGTATTTCCACAGAATTGCATGTATAGCAATCACAGCCTATGTTAATGATGATTATGAAGTTGCTTTTCTTCACTGAATTAGACATACCCATAGTACCTTTGCCAGTTCAAATATGCTGAAACAGTAAAGCCAATTCTCCTGACATTACTCGCTGCACTAATTCCTGAATAATTAGTTTGCCATACTAACTAATGGATCTGTGACGTATCTCGGTCATAAACCACATAATGCATCATAAGAACATAAAACACTGTTGCTTGAGAAATGCAAAAGCACAAATCAAACTGTCCATGTTCAGCAAGGAGTCAGCTGCAAGCTTATCCTTTTTTTTTTTCATATTGTGCTATGGAGTTTTAATTCCATTTTCTAGGAAAATCTAGTTCTTAAAAGTTTTGCTTGGTAATCTAGAAGGACTCTCTTTAGTGCAGCCTCATTATTAGTGCAGCCTCATTATTTAGCCATATAGAGTTCAGTGAAAAAAAATATATTAGCAAAATCATGATGTCTTTTATATAATTGTACTTATCATAGAGTTTTTGCTTCTCCAGAGATATCATTAAAAAAAAGCTGCCTGGCTGTTGTTAACTACGTTGTTTTACCAACACATTTCTATCAGACCTTGCTTAAGTAGATTTCCTAGTTTTTCATTTCAAAGTGCTTTTTTTTTTTCTAATAAGCAGTTATTTATATGCATACTTGTTTTATTTTCCTCTCTTTACAAAAATGAATATCTATGCTTAAAAGCAGGAATGTGGGTATTTTTTTTTTATTTTTTTTCCCAGTTTTACCTTTTGGCTTTCTTCTATCCTGGCATAAAAAAAATCTTCCCAGGGTGTCGTTCAGCCTGTACAGGGTTGTACATAGTGCTCACAGTGCTTAGCGAATCTTCCGTGCATAGGAAATTAACTGTTGGAAAATAAATCATCCTGAACTGATTCCAAAAGCATTTAGCAAGTGTGTATGTGTGTGTGTTTGTGCTTGTTTTTTGCCTATGTGAATTTAGTTTTCATATCCATAAACGGGTGCTCAATTACCATAGAAACAGTAATGTTCATACATATACTAAAATCACTTCAGTACATGATATTAGAGCAATTTGCATCAGTGTTCAATTACATTTTCTTTTTGAATAATTGCTGTAACAAAAGAAATATATCCTTAGGCAAATCTCTGATTGGTGCAATAACAAAAAAACCAGACAGATTGCTGGAAGCACAATGTGTCATGCAGTAATTTCCAAAGAGCTAACCATATGAACAGAGAAAATACTGGTACCAGTTTTGCTTTAACTAGTTAAGTTTTACTGAGTGCTACTGTCCCTTCCAGCTGCCCTTAACTTTGGCTGATTACAGAACCGTCTACAGTTTGAAACTGGGTTTATGGGTCACCCTTCTTACAGGTGAACAGCTGGCAAAAACAAACAAACAAAACACTACATTTAAAATGCAAAATATGGGGAAAATACCATAAATATAAAACACATTTGGCAGTGACCTCACTGGACTCTCCAAAAGGCAAAATAATCGGGATCTGTGAGACTACCTGAACAGTTCTGAAAGCAAGCAGAGTAACATCAGTCTCGGTGAAATCCCACTGGGAAAGTCATCTTCCTAGCTGATACTGCGCTAGAGCCAATAAGTTGGGTTGTGGCAGTGGTGGTAGGCATTTTTCCCCAAACTTGGGAATTCTTACTGCTGTTTCTGTGCATCAGGAAGACAGACTGTTTACAAAATTGTCCAAAATGTTGTTGCCTGACAAAACCTTCATCAAATCCATCACTCTATATCCATAATACACAGCTTTACACATCATAGCTCTTTTAGATTTGCTCTTCTTAATTGTGTTGGGCAAATTACAGGTTTCCAGGAGCCTAATTAGTGATTAATGGCTCTCTACAAGGTATAGAAATGACTGAAAGAGAATTTGTGGCATGAAATGTTTGAGGTCCCATCACGCCTAATTTCCAAACCTATCTAGGATTGTTTTCTTGCTAAACTAGTCCAACTTGCCATGTCGGCACAACCTGTTTGATGTAAACTGACTACATAGGAGGAAAAGCAGAAATGGTGTCTGTACTGCAGACAATTAGGAATGGGTTACACCAGGGCATCTTGGCAGTTTTCAGATGTCAGTATACATCTAAACAGTCTTGGAGCAATCTTAATCAAATTAAGGTCATTTTAACTTGGTCTACAAGTGCCCTCACAGGGAATTTAGCTAATCTGTTTTAACATTCCCACTGCAGCGACCTCTGATTGAATTTTCTTGTGTATCCCTAAGCAGGCAGCCCTCTGTGTGATATATTGGAATTCCAAGGTTCAATGATCTGTGGAAACCATTGGCAACAAGCAGGTGAATAGAAAGCCTTGTAGTTCAGAAATCAAGGGAGTTACACATGCAAACCTTCAGCAACTCTATGTTAAGTGATATGAGTCTCCACTGACCGTGTATTACATGTTACCATGACTTAGACCCAACATTGCACACTTAAATGTTTTTACCCCCAATATTTTACTGAAGGGAGTCTTTTTTCTGAGTATTATGCTGTACGTTGGAAACAGGAGACTTGGATCAAGGCTCCAGATCAAAGTTTGATCAGTACAATACCTTCCACTTGAGAATTAATATGTCCACAGTATTAGTCATATAATATGGAAAGTAACTCAAATTTCCTATTTCATGCCACCGAGCATATTCAAGTTACAGTATCCATGGAATTAAGGCCTGCAACAAAGGGTTATTTGTTTGGTGTATTTGAAATGAGCCATCTAAGAATAGAAGTGAGGGTTTGGTACATATTGTTAATAAGTCTGAGGGGTCTGCTCTAACCAAGAGATTAGTCTGGTTCTCTGTAAACCAAGACATTGAAATGAATCTCTCCAGCAGGATGGTTAAAACTAGACAAGAGAGCAATAGGACAATGGCGTTGGTTGCAAGACATGCTGTTCTGGAAGAGACCCCCTAGGTTTTCAGATCCAGGTTTCTGCCATAACAAGCAATTGCATTTTCAAGTCACATTTATGCAGTTGCCAAGTCAAAACATAGCAGTCAGCACAGTAAGCAAATGCAGGGCTCTTTGCTTTTCAGTAAGGAAGTTGTGTGTTTTGCCTAAGTACAGACGGTGATTTTAACAGATGACTTTGAGTATCCCAATAAATATTTTTAAGATGTAATTTAAAACAGGTTTTGATCTATGCATTCTGCTAGTAAAACCAAAATATATTTTGGGGCAAGTATATATTCAATTATTGATGTTTATGCTTTTACCTTGTTTAGCTCAGCAACAGGTCACCTGGCAAATCATACAGCATTTCTTCTGTTTATTCCTTGATTGTTCTAAACCTAAGATCTTGCTTCTGTGTAAAAGAGATGTTTTATCTGTTTTTATCATTAATACTGGCTTTGGATCCAATACTTTGGATTTTGCTTCTGATAAGCATTTCTATTAACAAAACTCCGCAGACAGGAATGCAAACAGAAGGTGAAATACAGCTAAGTGCTGTGCTCCTAGCTCGTACAATTTTATCACAATCATCTGAAAACTTGCTTATGGACTCAAAGCCGATTGTGAGAGAAGGAAAAATGAATAGAGGTTATTCATGGTAAAATAATATTTTTTTCTTTTTTTTCCTAAAAAAAAAAAAGTTTAAAAAAATGCATTTAAAAAATAACTCAAAAATCAGCAGATAGGATCCAAAACACATTAGATAAATATATTTTAAAATTCCATTAAAATTAGATGTCTGACCCATGATCAGAAGGCAGAGAGCTTTGGTGATATTATAAATGTCCATGAATACATATATTATTATTTACATTGGCGATAATATTAGATGGAATTTCCCATAGCCATGGAGAGCTTGTAGATTAATATCTCTTTTTCTAAAACCAAGAGGGATACAGCTTTAATGCGATTATAAGTGTACATTTCTACTTGTAAGACAAAAAGGCTCTACGTTCCTTCCTGATTCTTGATATTTCTTGATATTTCACACAATTCTATTGCCCAAAATACAATTTATATTTTTAATTTGTGAAGGTTCTGTAGTGGAAATTTAGACAGCACCTGCCATTCCTATGTCCACACATCTCAATTTTTATGGTAGTATGAGTTACTGGTCTTACAGAGTGGATGAAAGAACCTGTGGAATAACAAGCATCAAAAATCAATGGAAGCCACTGTTGTAATCCATGGAAGCCACTGTTGTAATCCATACCTTTTTGTATATATTCATGTGCAAATACATATAGCGTATATATTGTGTGTGCACCTACACGAACATTGACCTACCATCAGCTGGAAAATATTTAAGGCTTAAGAATAAATTTTAACAAAAATATGTAGTTAAGGCATATTCCCAGGGAACAAATGTAACTTGTGGATGAAATAGCTTAGGAGTTTTTTTTGGTTGATACTGAAACTGCTGACGCTCAGCTGAGGAAATGACAGTTCCTCACGTCTTTTCCTCTGTTGCATGCGGTGATGGTTTCCTTTTCACAGCATTTATGAGGCCTGTCACTGGGGAACTGAGAAAATAAACAAAAGGGTAAAATTCACTGCAAGTTGTGGCAATGGTTTTAACAACTTTGCACACTGCGAAGGAAACATTTTTTTCTGGGACTGCATCTGGGAAGCTACCTGCAGCTGTCCGCATGCCTGCATCTGCTCACAAAAAGATGTTGGCACAAAATTTCAACTCATCTCCAATCTGTGGCACAAAGCCAAATATTTATGGTGAACTCTAAGGGAATGGCAAAGCAATAAGAGATATCTGCTCTATCTTGTGAGGACTTCTACAGAGCAACCATTTCATTTTCTGTTAGAAACGTATACAGACTTCTAACAACAATGTGTGCTTTGAATGCTCTGCCTATTACTTTTCTGCACAGGGTAGATATTTGCTTCCCTACATAACATGCAGCACCGCAAAACTCATTAGGTAGCATAAAAGTATTACTGTTCAGTGTATGAAAAGATTTGTCCCTGGTGGAGCTAAGCTTAATGACACTGTCAGTAGCACAGAGCTTGCAATGAAGTATCTGCATGGGTAATTCATCCCAAATGGGAAGGCAAGGAGACATGAGGTTTTCATTTCAATTACTCCCTATCTGTGGTGGAGGAAACGCTAACCCACCTGGGAGAGCAACTTGATTTTATTGCAGGACGGTGTCTATCTAAAGTCCTCTCCCAGGAGCCGGCCTGTGTATAAATGAGTCTTGTGCAGCGCTGCTTGCGGAAAGAGTATGACAGAAGGAGCGGTTAATGGGGGCAGATAAGAGCTGATCTGTGATGAGCTTACAGGGCAAGGTAATAGACCCTATTGACAAATCTTAGCTCTGTTTTTACAGTAAAGGAAATCTTTCTTTCAGCGTGATCTTCCTGAAACAGGATTTAAGCTTCCTCTTTCCCCCCAGTGTTTGATCACTTGTGGAGACATTTCCAAATGCTTGAGTGTAATTGGAAAGACAGCCTGATGGGGCTCATTGCACATGCTTGGCAGGAACTGGGAGTGGGGGAGCTGCCTAGAAGAGAGAACCTATGAGAGTGGTTTCACTCATGAGCATGGGACAGTGCTGGGGTTAGACGTAATTAGTCCAAGCAGCGCTGTGTGTACTATTACCAATGCTGAATACTGAAGAAGTGTTCTTAGGAAGTTCTTAGGTTATGATATTTCCAGTTTGGGAAAGCAGGGGATGGCAGGGTGGTATGTTTTCGTCAATTCTGGCAATCTTCCTGGCCCAGATGAAATCCTGTTTAATATCTGGAGCTGTTGTTCACTTTCAGAATGCCCGCAAATTCCCAGAGGATGTTATAGAAACCCCCGACCTGAGAAATTTAAGCTCATTGTTATTACTTGCACTGTAATAGTGCCTTGAGGCTCTAATTTGCATGACGTGCTTCTATACAGCATTTCGGCTGGAACTTATTGCCCTCTGTAGAATCTACGAGGTCACATTTTATGCTTTTTAATTACGAGTGGAACTTAATCAGCGATTTTTGATTATCCTAGTGTTAAGAACACTGCTTCCTCCAGACCTTTCCTTTCTGCATGATCTTAGAGTGAATTTTCTAAATGTGAACAGGTTTAAAATATAATATGATTAATGAGTTATTTTTATGTGTTATCTTTTGGTCCCTAAGCAACACTTATTTCTACCAAATTAGTTATTTCTTGATGTTCTGTAACATAAAATATACAGCAGTTCTGCTGAATGCCTTAATCGATTTGTAGTGTTGTATACAGGTTTTAAGAATTCCAGACCTGGATCTAAATCAATCCAGAAGTGGTTAGATATCACTTACATGTACAGCTGCTGTAATTAATGTTGGAGTATTGGTGGTGTCATCCTAACTCCTGGTGGAAAAAGTGACTGCATAAAAAAAGGCTTACGCAACCATTATTCACAACAAGTGATTTACACAGCAACAGCAGGCCAGATAAAAGAGTAATTTTGGAAATGACTTTTCTGTCCAGCTAGGCGTCCTTTCCCACCAGGCAATACATTAGGGTCTCACAAGGCCTCATATCTGCACAGCAACTTTACTGAAGTTTATCCATGGCATATGTATCTCCAGTTATACTACGTATGTGTCCTACACAGTCGGTTAAATAATCGTAAGTAAGGTAGGTAGCAGTGTGTCACCCTAGTGGAAGAATTGGCCAGAAAAGAAAGCCCTTAATGTACACTGTATGTACACCAGTTCAAATGCTGCAAGTGGTGACCAGGTCAGACAAGCGTACCAGGTTGTAGGTTTGGTGCAGATCAGATCGTGAAGGCACATCCTCCAATTCAGGTCTTATACATGTTACTTCAGTGGTATTACAGAAGAGGTTTCAAGTGGCATTGCTGTTGTCCCAGCTACAGCATTTCCACGGATAGATGAAGAGGTTGTTTCTACTACAGAGCACTCCTGCTGCTTTCCAAGGAGTGACAGAACCCACTTTATAAAAATGTGAATAATAATCTGAAGAAATTCACACCACAAAACAGCATACATTTTCAAATGCACAATAACTAACATTTCTCTTGACATGTACTATGCTAGCCTATGCTTAGATAATTCACCAAACTTTCACAGAATGCTATTCTATTTAAACAGCGAAGAGAGATCTGTAGCACATTTCCCCTTAAAAGCCATGATATTTTTTCTTCTGGTGTTTTTTGCGTATATGTATAAGCAGACAGTGAATACAAATGGTTGCTTCATGGGTGGGGCAGCATCAAATTCAGAAAAGAAATAGCATAGAGAAGTGTTTGAGTGACACTGATTGACAACTGGAATAGTGCACCAGGCTTGTAATGGATACTCTAGTTTTTAAATTAAGTCCGGGCCCCTTTCTAAAGCATGCGCTCAGATGGCTGTAAGGGCATAAAGTCAGGAAGGTACTATAGTCTGTTACATGAGCTCCTACGTAGAAGATCATGGTGGGGTCTTCTAGCTTTAGAGTCTACAAATAACTTTGTTAAGTCAAACTATGCGTGCTCTGAAAATCCCACTGCTTAAATTCACGGTAAGCAAATATGAAAATTCTTACAATATGTACTTGTATATAGCCAAGGAGTATCACTAGAATGTACTATATCACTTTTGCTATCAAATACACAGTATTAATCATGTATTTGCATCTTAGCAATATAACAAGGGGATGTGTTCAGAAAAAAAAAAAAGATTATATATATTTTTTAGCAGACTGTTTAATAGAACTTAGAATATGGAATGATTTCAGTATGAGGAGAGACTAAATAAACTTGGACTTCTCAATAGTCTCCTCTTCAAGACTGGAAAAGTGTCACTGTTTATTTATATAATCCTGAATCTTGTGGGAAAGATGTACACTGAACATCTTTATTCATTCTTTCAAGCAATATAAGAAAAAGGGATGCTTTGCAGTCAGCAGGTGGTGGTTTTAAAGTAAATCGAAGGGGATATTTCTCACAGTACATTAACCAAACCATGACACGCATGCCAAGAGTGGCTGTAAGATCAAGTCTATGAGCAGGTTTGATGCAAAACTGTATTATTTCCAATTTGGTCATTGGTTGTGATGCAACTTCTAGCTCAGGAAATCCCCAAACTGCTGGTTGCTAGAACAAACCCGCTTCCCAGGCAAGAGGCATTTCGTACTGACTCTGGGTAGAGGAGGAATATGCCAGATTCCTTGTTTTGTATTATCTTTTTTATATGTTTTGTATATATTATATTTTTTATATATTTTGTATATTTTAGCTTCATTGTTTTTTCCAGTACATACAGAAGGAATGCAGTTAGCAGTTTTCTGATAGGACCGGTTAGTTCTGCTTTCAAATTTAGCCCTATTGTTTGCTGTGTGAATAGCTCCAGTTGCTGAAATATGTAGGTGACATTTATGTTTTATTTCCTAACGCTTTCCAACAGTACTGACATTCTAGCACCTAATAATTCTGAACTAGAAACCAGATGAACTAAGTGGCCTGCTTAAAGCCACATGAGTAAGGTGTTGGGGTATCTGTTTTCTGCTGTTCTCTTCTCTGCTGTTCTCTTCTCTTCTCTTCTCTTCTCTTCTCTTCTCTTCTCTTCTCTTCTCTTCTCTTCTCTTCTCTTCTCTTCTCTTCTCTTCTCTTCTCTTCTCTTCTCTTCTCTTCTCTTCCCTTCCCTTCCCTTCCCTTCCCTTCCCTTCCCTTCCCTTCCCT
>CM021700.1:32685811-32786656 GCA_011074415.1 Stictonetta naevosa
CTTCCCTTCCCTTCCCTTCCCTTCCCTTCCCTTCCCTTCCCTTCCCTTCCCTTCTCTTCTCTTCTCTTCTTTTTTTTGAGGAAAAAAATGGGTATTAGCAACCCAAGAGCATTTTCCTGTAAAATCTATGATCTTTTTATGATTTCTGTATTGACTTTCCTCCCTAAATTTATAGTTAGTCATGTCAGTATAATGATGTTGAAATAAGCAAGCAAAATCCCAGAAAAAATGCATCAATTGCCCATTTATTTTAATTTCATTCAGTGGCTTAATGCAGGCCCCCACAACCCTACTGAGGCACAACCCTTTGGCAAGAATGTGGCGAGCTGATTGCTCTACCTACAGCTGATGAAAAGCGACAAGATAAGAAGTGACAAGAAAGTTAAGCATTCCACACAACTTCCTTGCTTTTTCTTATCCATTACCAGTAATTTAGTTATATCAAACAGAAGTGTCAATACTGAGCCAAAACCAAAACAAACAAATAGACCACAAAAACAAAACAAAACAAACTGCAGCTTGGGGAAAAAATCTGAAAAATCTAAATGAGAAGTATACTGTTGGTTTTAGCTCTCTACCTTTGTACATTCAACTGATGGTCAAAATGCTGGATAGATGTTTTCATTTGAGAAATCGCTGTGGCCCGTGATCAATCTTGTGTATCCCAAAGATAATACTCTGAAGGACTGCAAGACCTAGCGAGTTTAATTGTCCTGATGATCCATATGAATACTAAGCTGGGACACTGCTGCCAAGAGCAAAAGAGGTGTTTGCTTGCTTGCTTGCTTTTTTGTAACAATTCTATTAAAAGAGTTGAGAATTGGATGAAAGGAAGCACTTGGCCAAGTATTTCTCGTGCAAGTAGTACGCTGTAAGAGCAGGAGCCCAGAAACTGTTCTGTCATGCTTTGTTAGCGTACTGAGGGGTTTTTTTTGCTTAATCTTCCATGCCATGTGCATAAAATAAAAATACTTCAATACTATTGTTTTGAAGACATTGCCCCCGTATATATTCACCCTACTATAAGTATGGAAACAGGTGTACTGATTAAATATATATACATATATATGCCAAATTGACTCTGAATTTTTTAGATTTGTATGGGAAACAAAGAACCAGTCTGCTGTTCTGCAGAGCAATTTGCCAGACCAAAAAGCCCGTAAGAGCAACTGGAGTGTCAGTATTATTATGAAATAGGAAGGCAGGTGATTTCAGACTGGTGTGAAGCTGTGAGAGCTACAGTTACGAGAATGCGAGCCTAAAGAAAAGAAGAGTTATTACTGCTTTAAGCTTTTAAAAGTGGCATACTTTACATTCCAGGCAGGTATTAATGGTTGACAGTATATTCTGTTAGCACAAAATGAATGTAAACAGAGGCAACTGCTTATGCTTGGTCTGCTGTTTAATTTTGTTTTGTCAGTCAATTCATTTTCCAGTCTTATCCTCCTAGAATCAAGGAATTCAGCATGAATCAACCCAACTACTCTGGGCTTCTTTTTTTTTTTTTTTTTTTTTTTTTTCCCCAGTACAAAATGAGGCCCAGCACAACCCTGATAGTTCCAACTGGATCTTTAAAATCTAGTTTTCCACATCATTTTCTCACAGTCAGGGAGTGGGGGGGGGGGAACACACCAAAAACTAAATGAATGAAATACAAACTTTCAAGTACACATATATGTAATACCAGTGTCTCAAGTTCCTTGCTCTGTCATACGGAGTTTCAGGATCTCCCAAGACATCTGCGTAAGTGTTGTCAGACCTTGTCAGGCCACTAGGTAATGTTCTGCCATGTCTACTAATGACGACTGTCTTGGACACATTCATGACAATTTAGTGCATGTTACCTTTCTTATGGTATTTTGAGAAGACAGCCCATTTCTCAGTATAAAACTGCCCTCTGCAATCCCTTCCTGTAAAGTGTCCTTCTAATGAAATATTGATTTGCAGATCCTGAATCTCCAGCCATTCCTAGCTTTTTTGTTTGACCCTGTGATTAGTTTTTAAGCATCCACACCTCTTCAGTGACACCAGAATAAGTTTCTAACAGTGTATGTTTCAGTTCAGGTCCAATTGTTTTAATTTTCCACTGAATAAGATGCCAGTGCTGAGCAATTTGTGTTGCACTGAGGCTTTTGTGAGATACAGCACTATTATACTCAATCAGATTTTTATTAGAAATGCTCTTTTGGGGTTTAGTATGGCATAAGAAGAATAATTATATAGGGATAGTGGGAGTGGTAAAGGCATAAGAGAAATAAAACTTAAACATGTGCATGTTTTGCTCTAAGCCAACTTTTCCAGTAGGCGATCTGTAACCAAAAGCTGTCTAAGTTTATGAGCTTTGCTTGAATATTAGAATTCAATTGACTAACCCCATCATTCTGCATCACTTATGAAACTTTAAAAGCAGTATCTGTGAAATACGGTTTCCACTGCCATTTCCCTGCTCTAGTTGTGCTAAAAAATTGCAGCCTCTGTCTTTGCACATTCTGACCATGGTGCATCTTCCTGGGCTTTAACAATACAAAGCACAATGTGTGCCTTTCCTCTGATACCATTCCATTTGTGCATGCCCCTCCTGTGACTTTTTTGACTGGTTTGTCAATTTGAGCTAACTGGGAAGGAGGGAAATAACGCCCTAAGTTCTCTGAGTTTGGGGGGCACCCAGATGCGGGAAGGAAGGAAAGTGGGGAGAGCCATTCCCACAGCAGCAGCTGGTGGACAAGCGATACTTGCACACGGGTGTGTCAATCAGCGCGCACAAAATTCCAGGCTCACCACAGTAAATGCTGCCCCGTGGGCATATCAGAGACTGCGGAGGTGAAGCTGGAGAAGAAAGAGAAAGGAAAAAGAAGAAACCAAAGACGCAAGGTTATACCAGCACTGTGCGAACAAAATGATCTGGTTGGTTCAATGAGTGTCACGCTGCCTAGTACGAAAGAACACCAGAAGAAAACACATTGCAATAGCATGCACTTGGAAATCAGAAATTGTGATGAATATTGGCCAAATTGGACACTATTACAGTGATAGACTTATCTTTGATCTTTTTTTACCTTTATCTTTGATAAATCTATCCAATTACTCTCTAGGTGATAACAGTCCACTAGCTATAGGAAGCACTTAATATGTGTATGCACACATATTTGTTAAAACTATGTTGTAACCTCCCTTGTGGTTAGACACAGCTGGTTGAATTATGGGACCTGAAAATTTATTTTATTTGACCTGAAGCTTGTATTTTACATAGTAGTGCATCATCCAAATGCAATTTCTAGTATTTAACAACTATTTAAAACATCCCAAGCCTTACAAGCCCTTCATTAGCATTCTTCCTTGTGCATCCATGCACCGTTCCAAGTTAAAAGCATCCCTCCCCTTAAAGTTCGCCTTAGAAAGGGACAGCTTTTTTGCAGCTGTGCACCCGTAACCTTGAAATCAGATACTTCATGCAAGGCCAAAAGCAATACATTTATGTTTTGCTACAGTTGTATGCTTCTGACCAACCTGTATTTTTAGCTTTACTGTTTTCTGGAAAAAGAAAGAAAAAAAAAGAAAAAAGAAAAAAAAAAAAAGACTGTTTTGTGAATGGCAGGCAGTTGGTAAAGTACTTGCAGCAGGTTATGCCATTACTCCCCATAAACTATAAAATATTTAATTTACAAAGAGGAAGATGATTTCTCTTCCACTGCAAAACTGTAGTTATTCTGAAAAGATCTTCCTATTTGAATTTTCTAGATTTATGTTGCCTAGTCCCAGTTCTCTTGTTCTGGCCTTTTTAATTGCTCAAATATTAAGACAAGTTTTAAACAAGACAGGTGACCTTGTGTATAAAAACGCGTGATCTGGGAACAAATGAGACTGCTCCTGCTGTAGTATTTGTGGTAAGGAAACCATACTGAAGACTACAGCTGCTCTCTGAGAAAGAGATTTTAACAACAGCGGGCCAAAGCTTCAAAGCAGTAACATGCTGATGGCTATGGCAGCCTTGAAATGTGCACTGTGACCTATTCAGATCATTTGCTCTTCAGAAACTTGCTGAAGCCAGAAAAATGTCCACACCCCTCACTTGCTAACATCCAGACTAGCATTTAAAAATAATCAAATTTATTAAAAGAGAGTTTAGGTCCACATTTGTATCTGAGAGTAAGGGGGGTGGGAGGGAGGCGCTTAACTGAGGACTGGCACTGCTGCAGCAGAAGCCCCTCAACACTGCTTGCACCTAGTGGTAAACTGAAGCCTTTCCCTGTCCAAGGACACTTCCCATGGACTTCAGCGTGATGATGACAGTATCCAAGGCCAAAGCAGAGAGATGCCACATTCATCTTTCAAATATAGTCTCAGGAAGTCTGAAGGAAGCCCCACGGCAGGTAACAGGCGTTACCAAAAAGCTCCAGAGGTGACAAAAGGCAAGTTGTGTTACATAGGGCCATCGTGACAGGAAAACAGGCCAAAAAGCTAGAACACAAGAGAAGGACACAGTCTGCTGGGAAGGCGGTCGTGTCACAAGGAAAAGCCTCTGGATTTAAAGGTGCTAAAAGGCCTGGAGCTAGAAGGTAATGATGTTTTGATGCAGCCAGTGCTCCAAGGCAGCCACAACTCTGCTACCAAAGCCGGCCCCTTCCCTGCAGCCCCTCTGCAGATGAGAGAGAAGGGAAGGGGGATGTAGGGACAGCACAGTGACATGGCACTGGGTCAGCAGTCCCCTTGGGGCCAAGATCGGCGAGGGCTCCCCAAGGGATCCAGCTGGGCAAGATCTTCCCACCATGTCCTGTCGCATCACCTCAGCCAGGGAACAGGGCAGGCCGGGGACAACCTCGTGCCCAGGCGCCGCTGTGGAGATGGGCAGAGGGCAAGATGCTGGCCCGCAGGTGGGAGTCGGGAGCAGGTCCAGTGAGGGGAACTGGGGTTGGATATGGACCCAGGATGGCCAGACAGGCCAACAGCAGGGCCAGGGGATGAGATCAGGCCAGGATGTCTGCAAGCCCAGACCAGCGGGCTTCATGGCCACACACAGCTGTGACAGACCCCCAAACTGGGTCCATAAAGCTCACTTGCTTTTTAGTCCTGCGGGGTGCCTGGGGTGGGACTCAGAAAAATATGCTCCTCCACTGCCTGTCAAAAATAAAGTATTTTGGGGCAGAAAAACTACATTTTGCTCTTGCAACCAAGAAGCCCTTGCTGTGAAAGGATGGTGTAAATACATAAATGCAACAAATCTGCTCCTTTGCAGACCAGGCTTCATAACTGGTAAGAAAATGTAACTACCAAGCAGTGGTGCATAGCCCCTTCCAGCTGAGAGGCCCTGCATCATCTCTAATGTCTTTGAGAACTGTGTGACGCTTTTCCGTGAGGACTTTTCTTGGCATCTGCTACTAAACTATCCCTTTTCCTAAAGAAGTACTCTAGGCAACGTATCGTCCGGTTGCTGTTTCCAGAAGCAGTTGTTTCAGTAGGACTGTGTGAATTTAAAGAGTTTGGTTCTGTTTCATTTGGTATAACGAGCCCTGCGTAATTAGGAAATAGGGATCTCCACGAAGGCAACTACCAGCTCTCAAGTGTTGTTGTTTCAGTCATTACGGGGACTGCTGTGAGAGGTATATCTAAGGTCAGGTCCTAAATTTCCAGAGAAACTTCATTGGGATCAGCTGAGTAACTGCACATTTACATCACTGAAGGCAGCTGAGATCAGAATCTGGACCTCTGCCTATGAAATGTGGCAGGGAATTGAGGAAAATCTGTGTTAAATATAGACAAAGTTAACAGCAAAGTTCTGGTTATGTCATCATAAACCAGGGAGTGAGCCACGGTGGAATCTGATAATTCACAAGTAGCACATCTGTGAATTAATTACCAGGTTCCACCAATGAAGGCAAAGGGGATGATCTAAGTGCCGTGACTCACCAAGTTTTTACTCATGTTTATAATAGGCTGTTTCCAACGATGAGCCCTGGCAAAAGCGCAGCATCCACCTGGGAAGCAGCCTGCAGTGAAGACCTGCTTTTCTCCTTTTATCTTTGCCAGGTATGCTGAGGACGTGGTGTACAAAAAAATGAATTATCAGGAAAAAACAGGGTAAAAGGAAATGCATGGTTACAGTTCCTGCTCTGGCAAATTGGAGGAATATTGTCTTAATGTAGGCCAAAGTCTGCTTTGCTCCTACTATAGTTGTAGTTGTTAAGCTAAAAATAACAGTTCGGAAAAGCTGTTCTTTAAACAGAAAGTTTTCTGGCCTCAGGCATAACCAGGAAGAACAGTGGAATGCACATCCTGAACTGCAGCCTGTCTTGTTACTGACAGCTTTGGCTGGAAGGTAAGAAGAAACACGTAGCCTCCGACGGGTAAGGATTACTCTTCTAAGGTCGAACCAAGCGTTGAAAGAGCAGTTAGAACATTATCTAAATAGGAGCGTCAGCACTTGGATCTATTTTTTCCTACAAACTGTCCTCCCAAGACCTGATCTGCCGTTATTCCTGTGTCTCTCAAGCTCTGAGCGAGATTCCCTCTGAGGATGCGTTCGGGCCTGAGGACTGAGGGATCGCATCCTTCAGGCTCCGCGTGCTGCTCTCACTGGAGCTACGTGCCAGCTGCCTCCTGTACCTGCTGGCAAACAGGGCTAGGTATGGCAGGGAAAGAGAATACAATGTGGCTTATCTTCTCTTCTGGAGATATTCTTCTTTATCCGTGTTGTTGAAGGCATATCTCATTTTAAAACAGACTTTTTTCATTTCCCAAAAAACGCTTAGGTGCCCTGTTCCCTGCATGTGACCTGGTCCTACAGACAGCAGCCCTGTAGCATGGAGAGAGAGGAGGGAAAGGAAGAGAGCTGTGACTCACAGATGTCCCTCTGAGTCACAGCCCCACGGGGACATTACGTGGAGCCCTCACCCTTTGCTGTCCACACTAGTGCCACCTCCGCTCTCTGTCGTGATTGCCTTTGAAGGAACAGTCTCCTTTAATTTTCAGCTGCAGTTAACTTTATAAAGCCGCTATCTTCTTCGGCTTCTACTTGTGTGTCAAATATATATGGCTCGGAAAGGTTAGATGGCAACCTGATCTGAAAGAAGCAGAAAAGGGCATGCTTAACAGCCCTGACCTTGACTGAAGATAATGGCAGACGAGCCTTCAGCTAAAGTCATCCTCCCTGTGCATGTTTAATTGAGTTAATTTTATGGTCTCAATACACACACAGACTGCATAACAAGTGCTAAAAATATATCATTTCCTAATGGTATAATAAATTCAATTTTAACTGCTGTATATTTGGATTAATGTATTCACTGCACTTAAGTTTAAATATCTATGAAGCTTCTGTATTTTTTCCCTAAGGGAAAAACACTTCCTACAGCTTTCACAACTCGCCTGTTCCTTTCACTGAGCATCCTGAATGGGCTGTATAAACCATGCTTGCAGCTCCTGAGTGTCTACAAATATTTTCTTAAGTGGAATATTAATAGCATGTTATCTTCCAAGGCCTCTTTACTTCAAGGTCAGTGGAGTATTTTGCTGGTATAAGCCTACTTTTGTTTTTGCAAAAAGAGGGGGCGAGTTGTCAGGCTGGTAAAGAAAAGAAGGCCAAGCTTAGGGATGTCTGACGGAGGTTGTCCTCGCGTGTTTTCATCTGCACTTGGGTGATGACTAACGGGGTTTGGTATGGCTAACAGGCACTGCCATAAGGCAGAACTGGAAAATTGAAGCTGTCTTCTCATACCCATGTCTTTAGGGAGATAGACTCTGTTGCATCTGCATAATGATCTTTTTTTTTTTTCCTTTTTCTTTTTTTTTTTTCCTACCATAGAAACAAGCTGCATTCCAAACTCTTTTATTTGCTTCTGTAGTCCTGCCCACTGATGCTCACCTGCTCAGGAGTGGTCCTCTTTACCCAGCCACCTGCCAATCTTTTATTTTGGATGTGTCAGAAATGTTTGATTCTATGAGGAAATCGTATATGGATAGTTACAAATAATTATATGGATGGCATAATGTATGGATTATATAATATCTTGTTAAAAAGTGTACTGTGATATCTAGTGTTTAATAATTACAAAAACAAGAAAATTAAAAAATAACGCAAAGTATCTTTAATTAGGAGAAAATATGAACACTTTTTATCAGATATTTAGTGTGATGCTCATATGTCTATCGGTGTCCATGATGCTATTACGGCTTTTTAAAGAGGATGTCGTATTTTGTTTGCCATTTGGCAGTGGACCAGTTAAAGTCAAAACGGCATTGCTAATCCAATTTGCATTTTACCATTTATAGTTTTAGGTTTCTATATGTATTCTTTTGGTCTTGCATATGTGGGGAAAAACAGGAGTTTTTAAAAAAATAGAGAATTCTTTTAAAGGGAATTTCCTTGGAGTATATTGAAGGTTTTAAGCTTTCTTCAAAAAGTTTTCTTTAAGCTTTCTTCTTTAAAGTTTTGGGGGCTATTTTTTTGGAGCTTGAGTTAACATGCTGTAAAGTTACTTTCTTTTCAGAAGAAAGCATTCCACCTCAGGACTTAAATTTGGTAGGCTTTACAGTGCAGATGTAGATTTATCAATACCCCTTCCCAGTGTAGACAAGACCTTGAACAGCACATTAAGATCACCACTTTTACTTCCACGTTCTCCCTTCTGCAGAGTTGTCGAGTGCAGCAGGATGCTCAGTTCCTTCTGAATAACTCTTTTGCACCAGAAATTTTAGAGTGGGGACATTTCTGTTCATTAGGTTGCACAAAACCGGTTACATACACCCCAATTAGAGTTCCCTTAAGACGGACTTCTTTTTTCTCTCCAGAACAAGGGCAACAATTGCAGTTATGAACTGCACTTCATTTGTGGAGACATCTAGGCAGGCAAAATCCAGACACTTGCATTAGTTATGTTATTAAAGGTAATTAAAGAATATATGCCTATATTTGACACCTCATTAGAATGTCATGCTGCCCCTTAGGATATGGTAATGCTGATTTAGGTATTCTTCATTTGAGAAGCTATTTCAGCTGTTGCCCAAGCGGGCACCACGCTCATATTCCAAAATATGGGTTTGGGGATGTTCCTGTGCTCTGCAGAAGACTGTTTGAGGAGACACTGCTTCAAGCTGTGGGGAGCAGAGTGAACTTTTAAGGGCATACCAAACTTTCCCTGCCAGAATCCGTCAGTTTTGAGAAATGAAAGGTGGAAGCGTTTCTCTGGGAGGATGAGCAGCCAGCTTGTGTGCCAGCGGGGATGAGCCGGAGCTCCTCAGGTGCAGCAGTGACAGGCTTTGGTCTAAGCGGCTGCTTAAGAGTTAAAGCTTCATAAAATCCAGTTTGAGTAAAAGTTGTTCCTGTCACAATGACTCATGTTAGACAGGTCAAACCTGCACAATTACTTCAGTTTAGCGTAATCATGCATGAATGTAGTTTCTGCTTGCTTCAGTGTCTTTCGGGACTAGGGTGAAGTTTTATTTTGCAACTGCAGCACATTCATATTTTGACCCCAAAAAATAAAAAAAAAAAAAAAAAAAAAAAAAAAAGATAGCACTTTGAGAAGGCACATTCCTCGCATTTGCCACAGCCTTTCCAGAACTGGAGGGCTTGGGATTTGGGACCGGTTTGCGGCTGAAAACAAACCCGGTACCTTCATACCTTCCAGATGTTTGTGGCGATTTCAGAAACGCTTTAAACGTTTATTTTTTTATTTTTTTTATTTTGGGGGGGGGGGGGCGCAAAGAGGAAGCAGCAGGGGGCTGGGGGCGATGGCGGCGGGGAGAGGGGAGAAGGGAGGAGGGAAGGCAGCACGAAGCAGCCGAGGGGGCCGGCCGGGGGAAGGCCGGGCAGGCGATGGGGCTGCGGGGGGGACCAGGGGAGAGGCGGGCAGGGGAGGGAGCGGCCCGGCAGCGCCGGAGGGGGCGGGCGGAGGGCGCCGTGAGGCCGCGGGGCCCGGCCCGGCCCGGCTCGGCTCGGCCCGACATGGGCACCGGGACGGGGCCGGAGGCGGGCCGAGGGTGCTGTGACCCCCGGCGCGGCCCTGCCCACCCGGCAACCACCGGCAGCGGGCAGGGCGGCCGGACTTGGCGAAGTTGGCGGCGGCCGCGCTGAGCCCGGCTCGCCTCCGCTCCCCCGCCTCGGAGAGAGGCTGCTGGGTTTTGTTTTGTTTTTTTTACTATTATTATTTTTTATTTTTATTTTTTATTATTTTTCGCTTCCGTCTCTCGCTCTTGCTTCAGCCAAGGTGAATGGCCCGCGGTGGGCGCGGCTGTGCCGGGCGGCCGTGCAGGGGGAAGATGCTGGCCGTGGGGGTGCTGGCTGGGCTGTCGGTGCTCAGCCTGCTCACCTACGGCTACCTGGCCTGGGACAGCCTCGGACTCGGCCCCGGAGGGACGGAGGCAGCGGGGAGTCGGCCGGGAGAGGAGCCGGGGGCCGGAGCCCCCAGCTCGCAGCCCCACATCGTCTTCATCCTGGCTGACGATCAGGGATTCAGAGACGTAGGGTACCATGGATCCGAGATCAGGACGCCCACTCTGGACAAGCTAGCTGCCGAAGGGGTTAAGCTGGAGAACTATTATGTTCAGCCTATGTGCACACCGTCCAGAAGCCAATTTATCACTGGAAAGTAAGTTTACTGCTTCATAATTCAGCTCACCGGCTCAAATGCCGACCCTCGTGAACAGAGCACTGGGGTTGCACCCAGTCAGGTACTCCTCTGTTTTACCCCGCAGGCAGAAAGGTGCCTTCCCGATTCACTTAAAAACCTCCAGCAAAACAGACTTTCTAATGTGTTTGAAGTAGTGAAATAGAAACTTACACTCTGCGAGCCAATAAGAGTTCAGCACTGTGAACTACCCCTGCAGAGTGTTATAGGACATTTACATTTACTGCATTGCTAACATACGTGCTCGTTGTCAAGTAATGTTGCTCTTACCGGGAAGCGATCATCTTGGGCTTTTCTGTGTGATTCCAGCGTGACTTACAGGAGGGGTCCGTGTTAGGGAAAGCGTTACGCTTTCTCCTGCACATCGCAGCCTGCACGCTGGGTCATTGGGCACACTGAACCTTGCCTTAACATGAGTTCCCTCTGGGGTTTTTATTGAATTCATGGGATGGTTCCTCAGCCTCTCAGGTGTGGATGAGGGCAGGGAATCCAAATTCTTCCTTGGGATCCTGTGAGCTGCCCTATCGCTCTTGTGATGCGGTTGCTGCTTTGCAGACAATTAGAAAGTTTTCTCCTAAGCCACTAAATTAGATGCCTCACCAAAGTGGTAAAAGCAGCGGGTGGGTATTGTGTGGTTTGCTGTCTGAGGTAAATTGTGTGTTACTGTGATCTGTTAAGTAGACAACCAGTTACCTAACCTAAGGGACTTTTTACATGTGGACATTAATCAGAATTAAGGAGGGGGGACAACAACATGCGTTTGAGCTGTAGGAATGGTTCCCAAATAACTCCAAATGTGGACACGTTTGCTCTGGAAGAAGAATGCCTTGTTTCTGTTTAGCTTAACTCACTTTGACAGGAACAGGGAACTCTTAAAAGAACAAAAACAAAATGGGAGGAAAAAAGTTATTTAGTTTATTTTCTCATTTCTTTAAATATAAACAGGAACAAAGCAATGTTAATACTGCTGGTAAAAGAAACACATGTTTAAATAAAACAAGCAACTTGCCTGGTGTCTAGCATCTCCATATGGTAGAGCTGGAGATAATTCCTGGTCTCGGTCTAGTTCCCAGACTTGCTGAACCAAGGAGATTTGCACTGAGGGCTGACATGTTATCTAGAGCAAGGCTTCCCATGCCTTTTTTTTTTTTTTTACTCCCATTATGTGGACTGTACCTTAGAAGAGAAGTTGTTCTGAAGCACCTATTCACTCATTCACAAGAACATACTTGCCCTGCAGCAACTAAAATAATGTCTTATGGGGGAAATTAATGTCAGGATACTGTTTAATGCATCTTGGTTGTCTTTAAAGCCATGCAGCAGTTGGGAGCGAGGACCAATGCCAGCAGCATGTAGTCAGCCAGCTTTCTGAGGACTGTGGTTTGGGAACCAGTGCGTTAGGAAGGGAATGTCATGCTGCACAACAATGACTCACTCGGCGGTCGGAGGAATGGGACGACCGGGTTCCAGGGCAGCCAGGGTACTTGTGTTGGCTCTTGGAGGCTGCAGAGGTTGTCTAAGGGCTAAAAAGAATAAAAGCAGAGTATGGAATAACAGTAATTCAGTATAATTATTTTAATCCTTCATTAAATAGATTTTAGCGTGTAAATATATGCTAACAGTTGGTAGGAACCCATCTCTTTTCATCAGCTCGTCAGGCGGAAATAATTCTGAAAATCTTCCTGCTTTGGTTTTGGAACCTTTTATAGGAAAAAAGAAAAGTGCTTATACTTCATTTTTATTTTCTTCGTCTGCTGATCTGAAACCCTGAGAACATTTTTTTTCATCTTGTTCTACTTTGGGGAAAAAGGAGCAGCAGAGAGAAAGGACAGCCTTGCACGAATGAGAAGTAAGGGAGGAAATGGCGAGGGGTTAATAGGTTTGGGCAGAGCATTAACAAGGCGGGTCCAGAAGGATGCTTTTATCTCTTCTTGCTGAAGATAAATGCTGGTGATAGCGACTCTGAATGCTTTCTTAGTAGATGTACCTTAATTAAAATGCCAGGACCCAGAAATTTGTAATCCAGAAGGGCTGTTATTTATTACATTCCATAATGTGTTAGTTCAAGGCTGAAGTCTACTGGAGGCCCACCTGGATGCTGCAGGCCTCCCAGTACACGTACGGTGCCTGGCGTGTTCCAAACGTTGCCCGACTGATCTGTAAAAAAACAGAGGGACTTGTGTAAACCAGAGCCATTGGGGAGCACTGACGCACCTTGCCAAGTGGAAGTCAGACTTCAGGCAAAGAGACTTTGAGTGCTCCAAATTCTTTGTAGGTCTCCAGCAGTCCCTCTAAGGCTTTTGCTAGTAAAGAGACCCTTCTTCTGGTAGCTTTCCTAAGCTAGTGAGCAAGCATGGGAAGAAGGTTAAAGCAGAGTTAGCTCTTTCTTTATTTTTTCCTTTTGTGCCATAGCACAGCACCGCAGCTGGAGAGTCTGTCTTGCTGCCCATTTCTGCTTCTCTCTGTTTCCCTACATCCAGGGCTTGAGGCCTTAGCCTACTTTAATTTCTTGCTTCCCACCAGTATCGCCCCCCCACATAAAAGCTTTTAGGCTATCAGCAGGACTAACTTGAACAGCTTTTTATTTTGGGCTGTATTGAAGGGCGTGGGGAGGGGGTTGCAGTTGAGCCGTGTCTTGGGAGCAGAGAAGAAAGGCGCGAGCCAGCGGGCCGAGTGCCACGTGTGATGTGCTCTCCCAGCAGGCTGCGCTGGGGCCAAGGCAGGGAGGTGAGGGAGGGATGCTCTTGGGAAGCAGCTCAGCCCTTGCTCGGCAGCTGCAGCATGACCTGGGCGAGAGGCTGCTCAGGCGTGCGCTGCTCCTTGTCCCTGAGCCCTGCTGCTGGCTCGAGAATTTGGTGACCAGCGCGTCCTGAGCACTTCTCGCTGTTGTCGCTTGGTGCTTGTGTGAGCAGGGCAGTGGGCTGCATATGCTCCAGAGGTTATTGACCGGCTGAAAAACTGAAGGCAAGTCTGGCTTTGTTTTCCTCTCAAAGGCTGTGAGTGAACACAAGTCCTCCAGACTAGTTCAGTTACATGATACAGTATTCTTTTTTGTTTCCTCCTCAAAAGCAGTAGACATGAGTCAATAAAGACAGTAATTCCAGCAGAATATCTCAGGATGCCTAGCTTTAAACTAGTGCTGTGATGCACTGAGTGCGCTGAGTTAGGCATGAAGAAACCTGAGTGCGTGTGCGGGTATGTCAGCTCTGATGGAGCATCAATATGATCCACAGGGAGAGGAGTCAGGTACAGAAGACAGCTAAACTAAAAGACTTCTTTTTTAACTCATCTTTGTCTTTCAAAGTAAGTGAAAAAGAATTACATGTCCATTAATATTATTTATTGGAATTTACGTAGAACACAAAAGGTAATGACTCAGACTTCGAGTCTACCAAGCTCCGTTCCAGTTCACAAGTGGCCACAGTCAGATGGGAGGAAAAAGGTGCAAGAATGCACAAGGATATTTGGTCTGTGCCCAGCAGTCTGCTGGTGAAGCATGTCTTGAGTTAGCTGCAGTATCTCTGTGCTTAAAGGCCTTGGTGACTTTTCACTGCTGTAGTCTATGTTTGGCCATAGAGTCTAAGGTGATCTTGATTTACTGAGCACTAAAGGATTATATAACATAGAAAATTTAAGGAAATTTAAGATTATGAGTGAAGCTTTTTGTATGCATGTTTGTTAGGGAGTTGACTGAGATGAGTAGAAAGCATAAGATCAATCTGTTATGATCAGATGTGGTATTGCTTATTTAGATAATTTGCTAAGTTATATTATCATGAACAGTCATCTCCTTTTTAAATGAAAGATTACTAAAACATAGTCAGTGTGGACAGTTTCTCCAAAAGGAGAAGTTCTCTGTTGAGTAGGTGAGACAACAAGACCATAAGCTTAGGTGAACATCTGTTGAGGTAGCTGACCCAGTTCTATGGAGGGTATTATACAATGTAGTTGTTTTCACGGAATGATACTTGATTTAGCAAAGGAATTTGAAAAACAAGACAGATGAGAAAAGAAGGGATCTAGTCATAATATGCCATTCGTTATATTTTAGCATAATATAGGCAGCAGACAACTACGTTGTCTTCTATGTCCCTGGTTTTCTGGTGACCATCAGGCTTGTAACCTTAGGACCATTATATGCACTGGAATCCTTTTGGGCCAAAGGAAGGCTCCTGACATACCCAAGAGCAGGGATCTGTGTTGTTAGAAACTGATTCACAACCAGGGTTACAGATCACTAAGGAATCTTAACTCCCTTTTACTCCCTTCCATGAGTACTTATGAATCATGGAAGCCCTACACTAGTTTCAAGAATGAGCTCTGCAGGATGGATGGAATGTGGGGCTGGAAGATGTTGACATCTGTGGAAGGTCTGGAGAAATAAATCCTTTTTCCCCTCGGGATAAAGTGAAATATTGAGAATTTGCACATCCAAAGCCAACACTAATAGATTGTAATAATTTTATGTAAGTTAGAGAACTATACAAATATTACACATTTATAAATATGTATAGTGTGTTAGTATGCATACTCTTGTAGGCATGCCTGTGTAGCTATATGTAGTTCACCATTGAAAAAGACAATGTCTCTGCAAACCAAGAGTTATTTTGACAAACAGAAATAGAATAGAGGAAAGTTTAAAACATTTTGAATCAAAAGCAGTACAGCTGACTTGCAGCAGACAGAAATACTGTGTCCTGAGGGTTCAGCTTTTTGGTACACCTTCTCTTCCCTTGCCTTCTGGGTGCACAGGGGTCTTCTCAGCTGTTTGGTTGCACTGAGAAGGATCCCGTACAATGATGGTTGAATGGGAGGTTCTCTTCTGTGCTCTGAGGTGAAATGGGAGGGTCTCAAAGACCTGCGTTCTGTCCCCTTCGGTGCCCTCTGTAAACCCTAAACCAGCAGGGCATTGCTGACTTGTCAAGCAGAGGAAGGACCAGGTACTTTCATCCTTGGGCCCATGGCCATGGCACCGTGGCATGGTCCCATCACAGAGTTCCTGGTGGTTTCTACCTCCTGTGCTGTCTGGGGGGAGCCTGGCAGCAGCCCACTGGGTAAACTGGTCCCTCTGGTGGCCCACCACCTCTCCTCCAAAGAAGGCCAAGGCCTTTCTTTAGTGGTGGGGAAGGAGAAGGGCTCTCTGACACTTGCAGGCCACCTTCCCTCCACTTCCCAACACATACATTTAGCTGACGATCTGAATGTGCTTATAACATTAGATTTCTCTCTGCACAACCAGAAGAAGTTTGTTGTTCTAGAGGAAAAAATACTGGGAGTAGCACTCCGTTATCTTTGTAGTTAACAAGGTATGAAGGATTGCAGTCCTTAGGACCAGTCCTAAGCATCAAGAGATCGCCTGATACTGAATCTTCTCTGAAGTAAGGAGATTTGGCAGTCTTTGGTCCTCAGTTTAATTATGATTAGTGTTTGCATCAGTAACCTAGATGATAAAATAAAATGTGCTGATTAAATATGCAGCTAAGAAGGAAATGGCAACATTAAGAGACTGCAATAATACTGAAAATCATCTTGACAAATTAGAGAAATAATCTGATAAAAAAGTGGAATTAAATTCAGGAGTGATAAATGGAAGATGCTGTGTTGGAGCAGGAGTAATAACTTCAAAAGCAGAGGATGGTCAACAACTGTGCTGATAGCAATACTTTAGAAGAGTAGTTGGGATTATGGGGAATCTTGCATGTAAAGTCAGCAATGCGCGGTTACAAAAAAGGCAGGCATCATATCAGTCTGTGTAAACAGGGGAGTCTGGTGGATCTGTGAAGCAGCCCATAGCTCGTGCCCAAACTTGGACATTGCTCTCCTAGAGCAGTGTGCGTAATTGGATCGGGGCCATGGACGGGTGATCAGATATATCAAAAAGATAACTGGAGAAAAGATCAGAAGTGGAGTTGTTTAGTCTAAAGAAGGGAAGAATGAAAAGGGATGGGATAAGTCTTCAGTGATTTAAGATGAAGACTTGAAGTCAAAGAGAAAGGGGATAATGTGTTTTCAGTGTCATGGTGGATGGTACAAAAAATAAGGGGCTTTCCTGAGGAAGAAAAAAAAAATCAGGTTAGATAATAGGGGAAACTTTCAAATGGTAATGATTGTGAAACCCTGAATAGCTTGCTTTGGGAAATTGCTGAGTTTCTTCATTGGCAGTCATTAAGAACAGACAAGACAAATATGTCAGGAATGACATAATGTAGTTGAATTTGTCTTGAGGAAAGGGTTGAACTGGAAGGCTTCTCTTCCAGCTCATATTCTTCTGTGGCTCCTTTGAAGAACGTATTAACTACAGAAGGCGTTCTGAAGGAGAGTGTTCATAAAATACTTCTAAACATTTACACTACAAATGATTTCAGTGTTTGTTCTGAGAGAAAGTAGTTTTTGTGAAAGTTTTGGTACATTTTTCTCCCAGAAATTCCTTTTTTCCCTATTCTCTTTTTCTCTGAAAATTTTCAAGATTCTTTCCCCCTAGGCCTTCATAACTCTCTTGGTATGCAGTTATTTATTTCTGCTAACTTCTTACAGGACAATTTGTGGGACTGCTGCCAAAGATGTTGAGGTATCTTTTTCCATGTTCTTGTTATACATCTTGCGCTTAGGATGACATTGTCCATATATATGCAGCATACAGAGACTGAATAAATAATTAAATGTGAGGACTTCCTTTTCTTGTTTCATTCTGCCTCTGTGCTTTCCTGAGATATTTCTGCAGAAAATTAGATCCAGTTAGTGAAATGCTCTGTAGTCTGAAACTGTAAGTTAAACTATAAGCCTGTTCATAGCAGTTTAATTACTAATGTGCTATAAAAAGGAACATTTGGAGGAAAGAGTTGGAAAGGAAACTACTTACAAACAGTAAAGATAAAAATATAACATGGAGGGAGTAACAAAGTTTAGTGCAGGTTGTGGTAACTTCACCTTGCATCACTTTCTGGCAACATCTCTTACATTTCTTTTCAGAGTAATGCTTGCTAGTTTTGGTCCGCTGTGTAAAAGACAAACATAGCATTCATTATCTGACGTGTATCATTAACTAGATAATGGCAATAGAGCAACATTTTTCGTTGTCCAATATATGCATAGGGCAGTAAGTTAAAGAAACGTAGTTGGAAATAAATCTACAAAACCTATGATTGTCAGTTAGCAGAACTCTGGGGAGGTTGAATTGAAGTTTTAACCTTTTTGTTTGTTTGTTTGTTTTTTACTGGAAAAGAGAAATATTGAAAGGAAAATTTAGGCTTACAATAGTTAGGGATTTTTGCTCATTCAGCATTGTTACTGATAGTTTGTTTTGTAATTGATGGTGCATATTGTTGCTGTTAATAATAAGTTGATTGAATAGCAGTGGTGGACTGCTGTTATATCAGCTCTCACTTCTGAATGTTACATTTCCTTTATGAGACTGGTTAAATAAATCAATACAGGAAACTGAGCTGGATTTCTTGGAAGAAAGCTGCGTCATAAAAAAATGGGTTTACTTTCACGTTAAAGGGTTTAGACTTCATCATAATACCCAAATAATATTTCCAAGACTACCACTACCAGGTGGGACTGAAAATTTCAACAAATTAAATTCCAATTTTTAATTAAAATGCTTTCTGTTTGATAGAAAGCTTTGTCTGATTTATGAGCTAAAGAAGAGGAACATCTGCCTACTTTTTGTCTTTGTGACACTTTCCTGGTGGTAATGTCAGACCCAGCGGGTTGCTTTTGTAATTGTGTGCATCTCAGTTCTGGTTTTGAGTTTTTCCGCACTTCTGGATTTTAATCAATTTTCTATTTCATTTGTTGTATCAGGGCCTCTGAACACATTAAAACAATATTGTTTTAAGGTGGTGGGGATATTTAATCTTATAAAATGTTTGATCATTTCTGACTCTGTTTCAAATGTGCCTCTAATTTTTGTTCTCATGATACGTCTAGTAAAGTAGTCCTCATAAAACTGAGCACATTCTTGTAGCAATATCTCATATCCTTAGAGTAATATTTCATTAATATGTGCACAAGCACATAAAATGCATACAGAAATGCGATCAATGAAAAATATAAACATTTGTTTTGTGTTACCACATGTCAAGAAAGATGAGTAGTTGAAAACTACGCCATCAGATTTATGGAACTTGTGGTTACCTTTTGAATTCTTTTTTTTTTTCCATTTGACAAATTAATATAGTAATCTAGTTCGTACTTTGGGGAGTTGATTTTTTTTCATGTGCTGTAGTAATTTGTGTGAATTCATTTTTATATGAGAAGTTTATAATTTGTTGTGGAATCGGGTATTTTCCAGAAGAATCTAAAATACGATGTTTCATAGTGGATACAGCTTGACCCAAGCAATTGACTCTTAATTGCATGATACATCACACTGTTTTTTTCATCTTTTACTCCAGACAAGTACAGTTTCTTGTGGTGTGGGTAAGTAGCACTTCTCATTAACCCCTCATTGTAATTCTGTGTGACTTGCCCGTGCTCCTGTATAGTTTTTGCCTCAATTTGTATTGCTCCATAGTCAGGTTTTCTGCCATGGGATGAGTTTGCTTAGTTTTAGAGTGCATTTTTAAGAATGAATGAGGTAATTTCACCAACCTTACATTATTAAATTAATATAAATAGTACAAGATAAACATTGTGTCTGTAGGGGATCCTGTGTGGGATGTGTTTGTTTTCTCTGTAGTCTTTTTATAATGGCTACCCAATTTACTAGTTTTCATACTGGAAATCCAGAAGATCTATTTGGTGACCTCAGCTTATCTCTGTAAATCTAAATTGGTAGGCTGAAATGCAATTTGAACAGTTGAGAAAGAAATCAAGCTAACACTAATGGTTCACAAAGTTGAAATACTAATATAGAAGATGTTTGACTAAAATGGCTTTTGACTTCTTGTTGTCTGTGATGAAGTAGAAAAGTTTTAAATAGGGAACTTTATTGTACCTGTTGGCGCATAATAAGAAATAAGTGAAATATGTTTCATGATTCTAGTTCAACTGCAATTGTAATACGTTAATGAACTGTGTCAGCTATCACCTGTGCATTCACTCAGGCTGTTGTCACCATGCTATCAAGCACTAGGTTGGGAAAAAAAAAAAAAAAAAAAAAAAGCACTGCTAGAGTAAATAAACAAATCTGGGATAATTCAATGCTTTCTAATATGATTGTGTTCCCAAATGCATATATGAAGAGACTGTATTAGATAATAAGCATGAAAGTAGACGTTATTAATATCAACAGTGTGCTGTTGACAAACAATTTTTCTAATTTTTCTTATACTTGAACACCTGATTAAATAAGACTTCCTTCCGTGCATGGCATCATTCTCACTGCCGTGGCATGTGAAATTTGTAGGTGGTTGCTCGTGATCCACAGATCAAGTGCATCTCACACCTGCATAGGAGTGTCAAAGGAAGGGGGGAGGCTGCTGAGCTGATGGCACCAGCAAGTGTGGCCTGGGGGGTCATGGCCTGCAGAGGAGGGGGAAATGGGAGAAAGTGCTCAAGAGTTCATCATAGTTGTCATCTGAGGCACCAAAAGTGCATTCCCACCCCACGTGGTGGAAGAAAAAGCAACGCAGGATCTGCTTTAAAAGGCATATAGAAAGTAAGAGAAATGTATTTGGTTGTTAAGATTTACCAGGTAAATATAGAAGTGTTCATTCCAATATGTGGAAGCTTTAAAAGACATTAAAAGCAGTACAAAAGAATGTCCCACAAATCTTAACTTGCTTAAAGTTAGAAACCTCCGCAGAAACCAGAGAATCAGAGCCAAACTCCCTTCTGCCTTGGTTTGCTTATGGCACTATGTGAAAGACAGTCTTTGCAATGCATCTTGTTAGGTTATCAGTTTACAGCTTCTTATGTACACATTGCATGTTCAGATTATCATTTTGTGCAGAGAGGAAGATGGTAAGATACTTCAAAATGTGATTAATTAATGCCATCAGGTCCAGTTCCTCAAGTATTAGTTGCATTATGGCACAGCGTGATGGCATGTGGGCAGTTTTCATGGTGCTTAGTGGAAAATAGAAATATTTCATTTTCAATCATACAAATATTGAAAAGAATCAACATACTTCTTCTAATATTTAAAAATACTTGATGTTTCATACTAAAGTTTGGGTGGAGCAAATGACCTCCACAAGTTACTTCCAATCTAAAGGTTTTTATGGCTCTGATGTATCACAACAAACATCCCCTGGGGGTAGTGTGGAGGGAGAGAAAGAAAAAGGACCTACTTCGGTGATACTTCTACCTTTGTAGAAAGGCTCCTGGTGAAAAAAAAAATTGTCTGGAGTGTTTGACCTGTGGCTCTCATAACCAGCTTGAGCCCTCTCTGTCCTGAGTCAGCATTGTCATAGCCCTGTTAAAGTCTTGTTTAAGAACACAGCATACTGGTAAGGATAAAATAGCACTAAATTTAGCATTATATCTGAAAGTTTGAACAGTTGCCCATACTTTTACCAGACCTAAGCAGGAAGTATGTACATTACAAAACTCAGAGAGGCTTGCATGTGTCAGGTATATACTTCATTGGAGCTGCTTCACGATTTGTGAGATTTATTTCTGTTACCTTTCTTCTAAACCTCGTTGTTGCTGTTACAATATTGAATGCATTTCAAAGGGAACACGAAGATAACATTTTGTTCATTCTTAATTTTGCAACTGAACAGTTGTGGCCCTTTTACATTGCAGAACATACAAGGCCTCATTTAAGATGAAAAAGAATGGGCCTCTGTGATAAACTCGTGACTATTTGGCCATCTTGGTCATACGATGTGTATATGCTGTAAATGACACGGTCTGATGGAAAGATTAAGGGCTCAGGTAATACTGTTTGGCACTGTTTTAGCCTTGTTGAGTCTTTACTGTGTCACAAATTACATTTTACAACCTTTGGCAGTAATATGTTTCCGACAGTGAAACGTCTCGTAGCATCTCTCAGGGTTTTAAGGTTCGCAGTTGATTTCAATATTTTGTATGTTTTTGCCATCTGAGACAATTACCTGGCTTATGTTTGGGGTTTCCGTTGTTAGCAGCTTCTGTTTCCTTGTTCTCTGTCTCAGTTTGAAATGTGGGCACTGCTTTGCCTGCTGGTGGTGAGGCCGTGTGGGGCTGAGCTGGTCGCAGGCCCAGCCGCAGCTCTTCAGCCTCCTTGTGGAGGAGTCCCGTCTTGCCATAGATGCTCGCAGTAGAAATGCTTCCGCTGACTTTGGGCTCAGATCTTTCTGCGCAGTATGTTGTATTTCTGCCATGGACGTTGGCTGTTTTCAGCCCAGAAAATGTAGCTCAAGAAGCGTGTTAATGGCTTCTCTACTAACCCCAAAGCTCTTACCCGCATTGTCAGCTGAAGGCAAGGGGCTTTCTTTAGCATCCTTTTGATGCTCTGCCTGCTGCTGTTAAATGTGACCCTGAAGTGTACCAGAGTTTAAATGGTCTGAACTCCTGCCAGCTGTTGTCTCCTGCACTGCTTTTGTTAACTAGGCATGATTTTTGGCAATAAGTTGATTTAAAGGTTTTGTTTGTCGAGATGTAGCTTTTCTGTGCGAGTCCTTATAGTGCTTTTGACTCTGAAAAGCTGTCAAATGAAGATGGCACTTTATTATTCAACAAGTATTCTCCGTGTAACTGAGTCATATCTGCTCACTTCAGTAGCAGAAATATATGGTTTGCTACCATTAACCATGGTGAGTCAATGTAGCCAAGGCAAAATTAAGTTTGTGGGTTATTTTGTTTTGTTTTTCTTTATGTCCAAGTCACAGTCTGAGGCATCTTAAAAAAAAACAAAACAAAACAAAACAAAAAAAAACAGAGTAATGCATTTCTGTGTGAAATAATTTGGGGTTTTATTATTATTATGGCAACTAGGTTGATGGCAATTGTAAATTAAGAACAAGTATCTGCATTGGAATCATTGATTTAAACCATTATATGGAACATACAAGTGGGGAAAAAAAAAACAAAACCATTTTGAATGTTTTCAATTTCAGGGTTTCATGCCAAGCATTAATTTTCATATTCATAATGCAAAGCTTAGTTTGAGAAAAACAGTGATAGTTGAAGATAATATGACTGGCACTATGAAAAGCATTTTTTTTTTTGTTCAAGTTCACCCCACAAGGAGTAATCAAGCCATTGCAAATACTTCAGACATCTTACATGTAAATAAAAACACCAAAGTTGGGTTATTTTTTCTATATAGTCAGTGGAGTTAAACTGACATCTCTGAGGAGGTGATTCAAAACACCTTAGTTAAATACTTAAAGTATATGACTGCTCCCCCAGCATGTAGATGTGCTGAATTAAATTCTCTGAGCTTTGCCATGCACGCTTTCTGATAGCTAGAGAAAGGAGTAACAAATGAAAAGCCATATTACAAAGTTAGGCTGGATAAAATGCTTTCAAGAAGGGCAATAGCAAGTTTATTTACTGGGGCTAGGGGATAAGTGGAATAGTGGTTAGAGCATACTATAAGGATTACCACATCTGTTCTGGTCTAAATCTTCTCTTGAATTGCCTTTTTGCCAACAGGCAGACAGCACAACTTGTCCAAGCTTCAATTTGCACATCTGCATCAGGGAACGTTCTTAGGACATTGATGTTACAGGTTTGAAGCGGGGGAGGTTTCTAAAATTTAGTCTACTTTTGTTAACTTGACCCAGTTGCCAGTTCCTTCTGCAGTCTCCCATCTTTCTAGGGGAAGAGCACATCCATGATAGTACCGGCTCTCTGAAACTTTTTCCTCCCATCCTCCAGGATGCCTCTTTGACCTTTTTCACACTATCCCCCAAAAACACTTGAAAAGAAAGAAAAACACCACAACCATAACACCACAACTTGAGCCCTTCAGGTTGTCTCAGAATCAGCTTTCAACCTTTGCAGCCTCCCAAACATCTTCCAGACTTTCCTGGACACGGGCCCACCAGGTTGTGCTTTTGGAGTTTTCTGTCTGCTTCCAAGGCCAATCAATTCAGCTGCCCAGACTTAATCCATTTTCTTCATTTCCCCCTTATCCTGCCTCCGGCACCAGGCTAAGGGGAGGCCAAGCCTCCTCTACAAAGCATACAGCTTTTGTATCTGTAGGGCAAGAATATTTATATTTGCCTTATCAGAGTATTTTGAGGTTGGATTTATTCTCGTTGATGACAGTAGTAAATATGCATTAAGGAGTAGCATAGATAATAGTCCTTGCAGGGTTCTGCAAATATTTTTGAAATAATTTAAAAGCCTTCTGTCAAAAGAGATTTTCTAGTAAATTATTGATATTTAGCCTGTGTACGCTTCTTTCAGTGTGGTATTTTAAAACTGGGAGGAGAGAGAACTTCACAAAGGTTGTGCTAATCCTACAAATGTTTTAAAAAGAAAACAAACCTAAGGCACTTGGAAACAGTTCAGGGGTTTCTAATTAGATATGACACGATATCGTGTGATATGAAATATAGGCAAGTTTATTCACCTTTTAAGTTCACCCTTCTTTTTTCAAATCAAATGTGCCTCACTGATTTCCAGCAAGCCCTGGAATTTAGTTCTGTGCACAGAATTTAGTTCTGTGCCTGCTGTTCGTCTTAGCAGCGTAGGGAACTGTGTTGCACTTTTGGTTTGCAATCTGATACAAGAACAAGGTGTTTCCAGCAACGCAGAAGTTGAGCGTACATCTGCAGCGTCCCGGATTGAGCCCCTCTTGGCGACGGCTGGCTTCGCTGGACCAGGATGCTGGAGGTGCTGCCAGTGTTCCAGGAGTGGGGAGGAACCTGCCCTTTAGTGCTAAAGGAACAGATGCAACATCGTGCTGCGCTGTTTTTCTCAGCTGTGCTCAGTGGATCCAGTTGCTTTTGGTGCACAGCAAAGCGAACTAACTCTGAGAGAGTCTCAGCTGGACTGGCTAGCGTAGGCACAGCTCTTGGTACTTCTGTACGGCTCCTGAAATGAAGCAGGATTGCTTCTAGCCAGCTGGAAATGGAGAGAGCAAGCTGGCTTTTGCTGCTTCTTATCCATATGGATACCTCTAGAAAACAGGGATCTAAGAAATGCTAATAAATTACCTAGCCCATCCTCCTTTAGGAAAATGTAACAAAGATGTTACTGAAATGCGTGGAAATATCTTGTCCCTAAAAACCTTCACCAAAGTGTTTCATAGTTTCCCCAGACAGACTAAATTATAATTTCGGTTATATAGGTTTTGTGTTGCCTCGCTTCTGTCTTGCTGCAGTTTAAGCTTGTGATTTCTTGCTGATCCCTAGGTGAAGAACATCCTTTGCTACAAAAAGGTGATGAATCTCCTGCATATCCAAAGTCTGTCTCATATTTCTGCTCAGCCCTTCTCTAGCCTGAGTAAAGTCAGTTCTTGCCATCTTTCAGCATAGATCTTGGTTTGAATACTGCCACTCTTAGTGTTCTCTTCTGAACTCTTTATCTTTGGGCCCATTATTCATCAAAAGTGACACCCAGACCAGGACACAGTGTTCCAGTTGAAGTTTGACCAGCACTGCCTCTGGTCAGAATATTTTGTTCTAAATCCCAAAGTTTCTAAAATATTTTCACTGTTGAGTAATTGGAGGCAGTACATCAACTCCTTTACTGGCATGAGTTTACCTCATCAGAAAACGTGGCCAAATCATCTGTGTATCAAAGAGTGTATGACTCTTCTTCCACTGCTGATGGGTAGAAAATGTCACAAGAACAACAGATCCTGTGCTATTTCTACCAGTTCATCTGCTATCTGTGAATTAAAAGATGATGATTATGCCCATGGGTTTGTTCCCAGAAGAACACCCACACCCTGGTACAGTGCTGAGCACAGTGCTCTCAAGCCACCCCAATCCGTAAGAGGAAAACAGCCAGGTTTGAGGCATATGCCCTTTCTGGCCCGAATGTTTGGATATGAAGCAAGTTAATTTCCTCTAGCAGACCCGAAAAACCTTTGTCAGCTGTTGTATTTCCTTACTTTGAACAGGGTGTCATGTTCTACTTCACCAGTCACTTTTATGCATCCTAATAAGAGGATGCTTTTTTTTTTTCTTTTTCCTACAACATCAGATCTTTGCTGACTCATCTTCAGATTGGGCTATCAGTAAGCCCCCCCCTTTTTTTTTCAAGAAAAAAAAAATGTTCTTCTGTTTGTGCAGTTGGTTATTTCTATATAAAAGCACTGCTTTGCAGTTGTCTTTGAATTGCCATCAATTTTAGTTCAGGCTATTCTTCCGATTCGCATTCATTTTGAATTTTGACTCTCCTCTCCAAAGGGCAATGCAGCAGCTCTACTGGCACATATTTGCAGTCTGCATGGCTAATGAAATTTACTATGTATAAATTTCACCTTAAAAAGGTATATATAGCCCACATGAAAATAAACAATGTACAAGTAACAAACCTAATTTCTTTTGCTTACTCCTCAAGGATATAGCTGAAGAATGAAAAAGGCTGTAACTTAAACATATTGATTCTGACTTTTTCATCTTAGAACTTGAAACTAAATTTCCTGAATATATTTTTAGGATTAGTTCAGGACATCGCATTGGCATTTTATGTCATCTTTTCAGCCACAGGTTTTTCAAGTCTTGTGTGTTTGTTTTAGATTTGATTCTTTTTTTTTTTTTCCTGCTCTCCCTTCCTCCTCTTTCTGGTTCATAACAAACCCAATGATTTTGGCAGGACAGTGTCGGAAGAACCATGTAAATGTATCCTGATATACTAGGGTATTACTGGATGTAATTGTTTGTATTGGAGATCAAGGTGATCATAAATCATACACAAGGCCTCAGAGCTAATACGCAGACACAGCTCCTGACAATATTCAACAATACAAGAACACTTGTACTCTTTAATATTCTCATTCCTTCAGTTGCTCTGCTGTGGAAAGAACAATTTCATGAATTAATGGAAAGATGAGTTTCTCCTCATTGCCATATGACAGCACTTTCTTAAAAGACCTCCAGAAACTTTTGGTTCTTTTGAAGTAGACATATGGTGTTTAACAGCAAGGAGTTTTTATTTTTTTTTCCTACAAAATGACTGCTGGGGCCCCATTAGGTATTAAAGATCAGAGGTGGCCAATCGGGCCTGTTCCAGGTGTTTCCTCTGCCATGGCTAATACCTGCTTTTGTTAGCATATGACCTTTATTTTCATTTGAATCACGTTCAGCCAAATGGAATTGTCACCTGTTATCAGGGAATTGGATTTTCGCTTCAGGATTTTCACTTTCAACCATGCATCTTCTTAATTGTCCTCTTCCTCCCAAGAACATAAATTATGATGAAAAAGGCAGGAAAAGTGATGCCTTACTAGGTTGGAACCATCAAGATTAATTCATTAAAATTGAAATTGGCAGTTTCTTCATTTAAACTAGCATTTCTGAAGAGGGCTACAGCTGTTGCTCAGACAGTATTTCCTGGTTTTTGCATATCAGTGTTTGTCTTTTTCTCATTAGTAACAAACAGCCGTGTGAATCGGCCAGATTCTGTGCACAGTACTGTACTTCAGTAAAATTCAGTGAGTATTACTTGTTATTCTCAGAAGAGAGTACTGAAGATTTTAAAACTTAAGTATTAAAAACAAGTGCTGTAGAAGTACGCAGACTTTTAAGAAGCCTTCCTAGAAGAAAATGCACTATGCTAAAAAATATATTACTCTTAAGAAGAAATACTGTAATTTCCGTCAGTGATGTTAGAGCAGTCTGTAGAATAGATGTCTCTTGGCATTCCTAATGTATTGCCTGACCTAATTTTTGTCAAGTGCTACTACTGTATTAGGAATCATCATCCAAATGAAAATGATGGCAGAAGAGTTCTAGTTTTAAAATGATTTATATCAGATGATTGTGTATGTAATTGGAAATAGTTTTGAAAGAGCTATCTCGTGTCCAATTTAAAAAGGAAAATAATGGCATACTGAAAGCCAAGTAAAGTTTTGGTGTCTAGGAAAAGATTAGCAAGGGAGACATAGAAGTTTGCATTCTTCTCTGCCACCATTCTTTTATGGAAAATAAATTTGCTGTCTCACTTGAACTTTCAGTCTGCTGTCATCAAAGGTAAATGGCCACAATTTAAAAAAATAAAAATAAAAATAAATAAAAAGGTACCTAAAAAACGCACCCTTGTCTAGCCTAACTCCCTTGGCTTTCATGTGGGAAATTTTGAATTTAGCAAATGGAACAAGTGTGTCCTGAATCTGCTCTGTTTGGTAGCAGTTGATAACTGGTGTCAAAACAGTCCTGCATACTTGAAATTAAATTCTGCATGTTTCTGAAGGAAACGCTTGCAAATATTACCATGCCACAACAGCGTCTGAAACAGTTGGTGCTGATACAACACTGGCCAGGCAGGCGTGGAATTAAAGTATTTCCCCTCAGCCGTCTGCTCTAGGCTTATCAGCTGCTGGTGTCATACAGAAAACTGGGTCTGCCTATAGTGTGCTGATCTGAACTAAAAAATGTATTCCTGTAAAAACAGTTTTCTTCTCAAAGGAACCTTTCACCAGTTTGGGCTTTAACAACCGGGCTTAAATTGTGGTCAACTTGTCTCACCCCAAAACTTCCAATGCATCCAAATCTCCTGCCCTTTGAAATTAATAATTTAGCATCAGTTGCCTTGACAGGAATGGAAATACTCTGCGTTTACAACAGCCCAGTGTAGAGCAGCTGGTGACTTCATATTGGGAAGTATTCAAACTTTGAGTCTAAGTGAACTAGACACAGAGCGTAAATTTAACTACACATCCATTAAAAACATGCTAAAATATTTTATGCAAGTGGCCCAAACACTGGAGAATTCATATCATAATTTTCAGTTATTTTAGGAACCATTACTGAAGGAAAGAGATCACATGGAAATGAACTCCAGAGAAGTTTACCGTAAATATGAATCAGTGTAAACAAGGACTTATTTTAGTGGTTCTTCCATTTCTTAAATGTAATATTAAAAATAAATAAATAAAAATGTGTCTGATTCTCAGCCAAAAACAACCAATGACTGTAGTTCATCCCCCTAGCCCGTGTTGGGTGTATGGGTCACCCTGCATCGATGCTTGTCAGTCAAATAGGAACATGAGCTTCGTGTTTTCCTCTACGTTCTCGTTCTGTGGAGGTGATGCTCAGCCAGTGTCAGGGACTAGGAATGCAACATGCTCAGCCCGCGCTGCTTCCTGTCATGGCAACGTCCTCTCCATGCAAATAGAAGGATAAAAAGGCGATATAAAGACATTTAGGAGGCAATTACATTTTCTACGCTCATCATAACTCCTCAGATGCTCACGACAGACTTAAAAAGCTGGTAAAGAGCCAGAGATACAGTGCACTATGTTGATAATGTCAAGTGTGGGTCCGTCTCTTGTGTGGCACACGCAGGAAACAATGAATGCAAATGACCTTAGCCAGAGGTAAAACTTTATCCATCTCCAGAGGTGAAATCCTGATGATCTGATCTGCTAATTTTCTGAATGGTTGGTAGCTGCGCTCTTCCTACTAATTAGGGTGCAATTCAAAAATGCCATCTACCAATTAGTGTACTGTTAATTAATTTGTCTCTGTTTTGTTAGACAGATGAACCTAAGTCAAAAGTTTAATACAGACACGTGATTTTGCTGTGGTTAGTGATGAAGGTATGACTTGGTAAAATGGAAATAATTCGTTCAAAATGTCATTCTATGAAAACCATAATTTGATATACCATTTGGCAAAAACAGTGTGGATTTCCTTAAATTAGTTGGTTAGGTACGGAAGTCTAAATAAACCCAGACAGCCCACTGAAGTAAGTGGTAGGTGCTTGAAGGCAGGGAATAGGCAAAAACCGGAGAAAGGGGCGCAGGCGCAGAAGGTGAAGGTAGCTTCGCTGTGTGTGCCCGCCAACTTGTGTCCCCTGTTGGGACTGAAGGGCCTGGTGAAAAAGCGGAGTGTTATGTGTTTGTGTGGTTGGCGTCCCAGAAAACATGACAGAGAGAGAACAGGATGGCCAGTGGGACACCTGGGTAAGATACTTAGGTCTTGCTGAAGTTTTGGTCCCCTCTCTGAAGTCAGAGGTCACTGCACCAGTGCTAGAGGGAGCAAAAGGGAGCCTAATTTTGTCTTTGCAAGATCAGACCGCGTCCTGGGCATTTTGCTTAAGCTGTCATTGAAAGAGGTTTCTGCTAGGACCAAGGCAAATTTTCTCTGGGGTGGCAATCTCTGAGAGGGCACGCTCTCGGAGTAATATCTCCAGAGGACACCACTGTTTGTTAAACAGTCAGAGTCCTCTGTACAGAGTGCCAACATGAATTTCATAGGAAGTTTGAGGCGAATCAGTAGACTGCATATTCCCCAAGTCCATAGTTTGCTTCTTTAACTGCCGGTTTGCTTGACGATGTAAAAGTGCAATGTGCAGACATAGTGCTACATTATTTTTTTTGTTGTTTCTTCTCTAGAAAATAAACTATCTGCAGGTAATGAAACACCATCAAACGCTTTTTAAACAAGCAGCTGAAAACATGGCCATAATTGGGAAGAATTTTGAAGTAGGAGTTATTGAGTCAGGGGAAGTGGAATTCTGTAAGCACATTCCTGAAGGAGTGAGTGGGAGAAGTCATTTTTTCTGGTGAGAGGGTGAAAGACCGTATATGCATTTTTGGGTTTTATTAAAAGGTACAGTATGCTTCACGTTTCCACTTGTTCAGCAAGCTCATTTAAATCTTACTTTTCCATTCCTAAGCTAATCAAGAGCTTCTTAATAGTCATGCACATGGAATTTTTAATGTTGTTATATTGTTGTTTTGTTTTTCCTGCCTCAGTAACACACCTTGGAAATTATAGATTCAAGGGAGAATGAGAATTTTCATTTATTTTTTCATCCCAAGAGGATACAGAAAAAAAATCAACAAGAAAAGCAAAAGAAAAACAGGTAGAGTAGCAAAATGCAGTACTTTTTGCTTCGTTATTTTCAGGATTGTGACTACTAGAACATCTCCATCTGTATTAGAGGTTGCATGAGTGTCTGAACTGTGCCTTATTTAGTCAAACTCCTATTTTGCCATTTCTGTTTATGTCCTTCTGTTGTAGTGTAGCTGGAAGTATTTTTCTCATCTTCCTTTCTCTGAGATTTCAAAAGTGTCCCATCTCACACTGATGCATGAGACCAAGAGAAAAACAAGTTTCAGGTGATGGTGTTTTTTCGTGTTTTTCTTCCTTTTTTTTTTCTTTTTTCCTTAAGGCAAAAGGCATAACAAACCCTTAACTTCCAATGATAAAGGACCTAGTTTGGAGACTGTGCTCAGAATCAGAAGCTTGAATGCAGGAACATCACTGTATCTGTCTGATGTCCCTTGTAAGTCCTGCAGCTGTCGGAATAATGACATCTGTTGACATGTGTGAAGGATGCACTGAATTCCTGAAACCTGGCAAGAGAGCTAAATAGGTGAACTCATG
Source organism: Stictonetta naevosa (assembly GCA_011074415.1). NCBI lineage: Eukaryota > Metazoa > Chordata > Aves > Anseriformes > Anatidae > Stictonetta > Stictonetta naevosa. The sequence continues at coordinate 32,716,824 of CM021700.1, forward strand.
CAAAGCAGTGACATCTATGCAGGAACAAAGAAAAAAATAAAAATAAAAATAAACCAGAGTTGAAGGTGAATTGTAGGTGAATCTCTGAAGCCCGTAGTATTTTGGGCCCAGGGACCCAGCAAAGCTTTGATTCCAACATATTTAAATGTAGCTGATGCAAAGGATATGTATATGCTCAGCTGGAATACTGATGAGAGATTTTCTGGAGCAAATGAAATACAAAGTAGGTTTCATCATAACAAAGTACTTCAAATTGTAGTGAAACTACAGTCTTAATTTTGAGTCCAACTGCAAAACAGTTCGAACTGTACAATTTAAGATCTCATACAAGGAATGCAGGTAATCTCAGAAGAAAAGCAGGTATTTCCTTGTCAAACCAATCACAGTAGCTTAGATTCTAGAATTGCAGTTGACTGTAATTTCAAGCATAGACTTTTTTATTCATCTAACAGGAATAAGAATGAAGACAGATGGGAAAAAGCAGAGGAAAAATACCTATTTGTTCTGAATCTGAAAAGTTAGAGATATTCTAGAAAGTGTAGTTAATGCAGACTTACTTAACTAAGTGGGACTGAGGTACTTTGATAGACTGTATAAAATGCCCTGCATTCGATTTTTTTTTTCATCATGCTACAAAACCTTGTGCACTTTGTGAAGCACTGAATTTTAGCCTGGAATAGCCTCAGAGCAGTCTGTGTATCACTGGCACCAATAATTCCAGGTGTGCAAGAAGATGTGTGGACGTATACAGCTATGTTTTTATTTGTATGGTGGAAATCGGGATTTACATTAATCCAAGAAGATATCCTTCCCTTACTCCTTTACTATTTGTATCTTTGGGAGTGGCTAACTTAAGGTATATGAAGAATGAGTTCAATTTGTGCAAGTTCTTGATATTAAGTGAAAATGTATTGTTCTTCCAGTTGACCTGTAGCATTGGCAAGAAAGAGAATGAGCTGGATTTCGTTTATTTGATAGGCAAGGATGATGAATTTCTCATAGCGCTTGTGATGCAACTTCGAAGAGACAAATGAGAATCAGTCAGTGGGTCAGAGAAACAGTTCAAAGACCAGTAGTGCATAAAATGTTTAGACACTGCTATGAAAATAAGGGGGAAAGGGAGCCAAATACATACCAAAGAACTGAAGAGTCAGCATAAAATTTCTTTCACAGTACATAACCAAACCTTACTTATATAGTTCAAGTGAAAGTGGCTATTCTGCAGCCATCCCAGGATGCGCACCTTTTCTGAATGTAACTCACTTCTTTGCTATTCTTTTGTTCTTAGGCTGATGCATCCTTTCCAAGACATACTCAATGTGACCAAGTGCATAAAACTAGTTTGCCACAAGATTTTTTTCTGTATTTATCATTCTAATAGACAGTCCGCAAATGGAAAGAGGGCAGAAGAGAAGCAACAGAAATCCCATCCAGAAAACAAAAAAAAATGCAGCAAAACTTAACTTCCAGGAAATATGCCCTGAAATCAGAGGTCCACGCTGATTCTAATGTAGTTTCCACGGTTTTCTCATCTCTACCTTTTCTCTGACAACTCCTTTTTAGATATGTGAATGGAAAAAGGAGAACTAAAGAATACATAGGGCCGCTCCTTGATAGGGATGGTCTCCTCACAGACAATGATATAGGCAAAGCAGAGACGCTTAATGCCTTCTTTGCCTCTGTCTTCAATGTCGATGATGGGCTTCGGGACCCACGGTGCCCCGAGCTGGAGGACCGGGACGGTGGGGATGACAAACTCCCAACCGACCCTGAACATGTGCGGGATTTGCTACTCCACCTGGATCCCTACAAGTCCATGGGTCCGGATGGGATTCATCCCCGGGTGCTGAAAGAGCTGGCGGACGTCATCGCGGAACCTCTCTCAATTATTTTTCAACGATCCTGGGAATCTGGAGAGGTCCCGGTAGACTGGAAGCTGGCAAATGTTGTGCCGATTTTCAAGAAGGGTCAGAAAGAAGACCCAAGCAATTACAGGCCTGTCAGTCTCACGTCAGTGCCTGGTAAAATCATGGAGAAGATGGTTCTCGAACTTATTGAGGCGCACCTGGGGGACAAAGCAGTCATTGGTCCCAGCCAGCATGGGTTTGTGAAGGGTAGGTCCTGCCTAACTAACCTGATTTCCTTTTATGATAAGATCACCCGTATGGTGGACCAAGGGAAACCAGCTGATGTGATTTTTTTGGACTTCAGCAAGGCTTTTGACACGGTTTCCCATAGGATCCTACTGGACAAAATGTCCACCATACAGCTAAATAAAAACATCATCCGATGGGTGAGCAATTGGCTAACGGGCAGGGCCCAAAGGGTTATGGTAAATGGGGCTGCGTCAGGCTGGCGGGCGGTCACCAGTGGGGTCCCTCAAGGCTCCATTTTAGGGCCGGTACTTTTTGATATTTTTATAAACGATCTGGATGTAGGAATAGAAGGTATTTTGAGCAAGTTTGCTGATGACACCAAACTTGGAGGAGTTGTGGACTCGAATGAGGGTGGAAAGGCCTTGCAGAGGGATCTGGACAGGTTGGAGAGCTGGGCGATCACCAACCGCATGAAGTTCAATAAGAGCAAGTGCCGGGTCCTGCACCTGGGACGGGGAAACCCTGGCTGCACGTACAGACTGGGCGATGAGACGCTGGAGAGCAGCCTAGAAGAGAGGGATCTGGGGGTCGTGGTAGACGGCAAGTTGAACATGAGCCAGCAGTGTGCCCTGGCAGCCAGGAGGGCCAACCGTGTCCTGGGGTACATCAAGCACAGCATCGCTAGTAGGTCAAGGGAGGTGATTGTCCCGCTCTACTCTGCGCTGGTGCGGCCTCACCTCGAGTACTGTGTGCAGTTCTGGGCACCACAGTATAAAAAGGACATGAAACTGTTGGAGAGTGTCCAGAGGAGGGCTACGAAGATGGTGAAAGGCCTGGAGGGGAAGACGTACGAAGAACGGCTGAGGTCACTGGGCCTGTTCAGCCTGGAGAAGAGGAGACTGAGAGGAGACCTCATCACAGTCTACAACTTCCTCGTAAGGGGGTGTCGAGAGGCAGGAGACCTTTTCTCCATTAACACCAGTGACAGGACCCGCGGGAATGGGGTTAAGCTGAGGCAGGGGAAATTTAGGCTTGACATCAGGAGGAGATTCTTCACAGAGAGGGTGGTTGCACACTGGAACAGGCTCCCCAGGGAAGTGGTCACTGCACCGAGCCTGACTGAATTTAAGAGGAGATTGGACTGTGCACTTAGTCACATGGTTTGAACTTTTGGATGGACCTGTGCGGTGTCAAGAGTTGGACTTGATGATCCTTAAGGGTCCCTTCCAACTCAGGATATTCTATGATTCTATGATTCTATGATTCTTTCCTCCCCTTGTGGTGCAGCAGTTGTCATACTTACAACCAACGATGGTACCATGTGGAGCCCTTAGATGAGCATCAGTGTTGCTGCTCTGTGTTGCATCAGAAAGATAGGAGAGACTTTGTTTTCCCAGAGTTACTGTCAAAATACGTGTTTAGCCCACACACTTCGGTAAGCTAAGAGTGAGCTAAAGCTTTCCAGACCTTTTGTTGCTGTCCCTTTTTGTTGCTTCTGACTCTTTAGCCACATCTCTTGTATTTTGATTTTGAGCTTGCATTAATGAATGTGGTTTTGAATAGCAGTTGTTTGGCTTTAACACCAATACTAGCTAAGAAGTTTGTCCTGAAATTTATGGAGCACTGCTCAAGAAAAGCCAGGCATAAAATGAACTGTTCAGGAATTTTACATCAGATTGCCAGCATTTGAAATATATTACGTGCTGAATATTGAACAAGTCATCTGGGACAGCTAATGAAGAGCTGGTGCATTTAGGCAGCATGGTTAAGTGGCAGGGGCAGATTCACAGAACAGATTGAAAATGTGTTTAATAGTAAGCACCCACTCTTGTGAGAAACCTAGCTAAGTGCTCCTCGGTAATCTTTACTATTTGCAAAGTTGGCAATGACGTATTGATGTACATAAACGGAACTGAACAGATGTGCTCTTCTGTTATTACGCTGCTTTACCAATACCTTCACATTCTTCTGAAACAGTGAATGCTCTGCAATATTGCCACAACTCCTCAGCTCTGTGTGGTATTACACTCTCGTAATGCAGACAATACTGTACTCTGACAGCAAGTCACTGTGCACACGTTCAGTTTGCTCACTTTCTCCTCCTTTAACATCCTTGGCTTCGGGAGAAAAAAGAAATGTTCTGTCTTCTTTTACGTGGCAGATACGAAGGAGACCTTGTTTTTCTTTCTTCTCTTCCCTTTCCAATTCCCTTTATTCCTTTCCCTACAGGGAGGTGAATGTTAAGAAGAACATGTTAAGAAGTGATGATGCTTCATGTTTGGCGTTGCAGTATTTTGTTAATTTTTGACGTCATTACCATGACTGTTAGCCACTGAAACCCATGGCTTCACAAGTTTGACAGGATATCAGCAACCAGTTATTGCCACTGGTTGAGGAATGTTCCACTAATATCGCTAGTGAAACAGGTGCTAATATCACTCTATGAAGCAAGTGTTTTCATATGGGGGGAAGAAAGCTCCTCGGAAGGCAGGCATACAACATGGACAGCATCGATACCCGGCTTCCATGAATGTACTAGGATTTGATTGTTTAATGTATTGAAAGCATACTGCCAAAACTTTGTATACATCCCATTTCCACCTTGTTTGTGATTCTGTCACTCCATTACACGAGTCATTCTTGAAGTAATTTTGTCTGGGATCAAAATCACCTACTAGTATCTTAAATAAGGCATGGTTTCATAAAAATATTAATGTTGCATGGCAATTATTTTATGCCTGCTTTGCCTGTTTTTAGGTACAGTTGCTCTCGGTGTAGGGACGTGGTTTCTCATTGCTGTTGGGTACCTGCTTCCACTCCCGCCCAGTCCAATGCTCCTCTTATTGCCTGGCCTAGCACATGCAGCCTCGGTTTCTGTTAGGCTGTTGGACACTTGCACCACACAAAAAGGAAAGCAGGATATTACGGAGGAGGCACCTAAGTGAGAAGTTGCTGACTGTTAGAAAAGACGAGAGAGTGCAGCAGTGACTTTCAAGACAGCGCTACTTGTTTCACTCGGCGAGTACAGGAGGGAAAGAAAGAGGCATTTGTCCGCAGCACTTCATTAAGCAGTGGCAGGGAGTCTTACCCCACAGCTGTGCTGTTAACCTCAGCCCCCTGTTAACTGCAGCTTGTTCTGTCCCGTGTTGTAGCAGGATGAGGGGAGAGAATTTTGTGGCACCCCATGCCCTGGCACCTTGCAGCCGTCTCGTGTGGAGGCTGCCAGCAATCCCTGGTTTCACTGCAGCTCCTGCTCTGCCTTATATTTTCCTAGCCTTTGACAAAGCTGGGTAGAAGTGCAAAGACAGAAACTGGAATCTGTTGGGTACAGAAGTGGAAAGCGGCCCGATGAAGTGCCAAACTCTAGGCTTTACACAGTCTTGTCATGATCTGAGGCAGCTGTGTGAGCTGACTCTTAGGGGTGCTTTTATATTTTCTTCTGTTGTAATGGATGGATGGATTGCCGTGAGCTGGATGGTACCTGCTGAAGTTGTGCTGCTCCTTCTCAGTCCCTACAGAGCTGTTCAGAGATGTTTTGGAGCTATAAAGTGAGAAAGAAACTGGTGACCACATTTATGAATATGCGGAGGAAGAGTTCAGTCTGCCTTCACGCTTCCATTGCTTCCGAGAAATCTGAAAATCCCTGAAGTAAGAAAGACACCATGTTTTGAATACAGACATTTGACTTTGCTTTATATGCCATATTATCCAGTATGAAATATCTGTTAGTTAAAAATTGTCATGTAAATGACAGACAGCACTGTAACACTGCTCCCCACTCCTTCCTTCTTGTTACAGAAGCACACCTACATCTACATCCATTCGTTCAGATAATGGCAGCAGAAGCATTTGATTTCCATGTTCTGTCTCCCCTGTGAATAAACAAAGATGTTTCATTTCCCAGTGTTGTCAATCATCCGGGACCCAGGTTGATAAAATACTTCATTACCTTAACACATGATTTCTTAGAAAACTGCACATGCTGCCTTCAATACCAGCCATTGTCTTAAGCAAAAATGGACTTGCATGTTTTGGTCAGCTCTAAAAAATGGATTTTAATGCAATATTTCTCAAGTGAATCAGAAAGTAGGAAAGAAAATCCAGTAGCAGTGACAAGAGTCTGAATTGAGGTAGGATCTGGTTCAGTAGCCAGCAATACATGGCAGTGTGTATAGGTAACTACCAGTAATCATTTTAAATAAGTAGATGCTTGTAAGTGCTGTGTTTTAACAAATCCAGTTAATTTTAGCATCAGGTTGATGCTCCTTTTCAGCCTTCCATGGAATCTCAGAGTGGCTTGGGTTGAAAGCGACCTTGCAGATCATCTAGTTCCAGTCCCGCTGCCATAGGCACGCTTACCACTGAAGACTAAAAAGCCCATTTTGAACGTCAGCAATTGTTCCACCGCTGCATTGTACAAGGTGCACGGTACCATCCCTGCTTAAAGAGATGAGAAACACAAAAGATTAAGAAACTAACATGAGAGTGTCAGGATGACAGAAGAATTAGAATTCATTTGCAATGCTCAGGTTAAAAACTAGGCAGAACCCAGAAGAAGGGCCTTCTGTCTCTTGGCTCCCGGCCCTCTCTTGCAAGTCAAGGTTATTCCTTTTGCTAATGATTCAGCAGGGGCACCCCTGCTGTTGCCAGTGAATGTCACTACAGCAAACTATCTATGTTGTTGAAAAGTCAAAATGCATTTTTGTTCAATCCAGATAAAACTGTACTTCATGCAGTCAGGGCCGTAGCTTTTCTTGGGAAATGAGTTCATTTCGAGCAGAAGTTCTGGCGTGGCATGGAATGGTTGCTGGCGTGCATCTGTCCCAGGATACCTGCAGAGACAACATCAGATGGCATCTCTATCTTGCTGACAAGAATGTGGCTGGTGTTAAGGATCTTGAATGGGAGGTGTCCGGGTGGGCACTGCAGGCTGTGTAAAACTTAACATTGCTTAAGTGAAATAAGTGGATTGCACTCTCCTTTTTTAAAAAAAAAAAAAAAATTATCTGGTTTTGGATAACAATTTATCGTTTCCTAATGTATTCAGCAGTGTTAATTACAAATTTTTAGAAATGCGTACTTAAGCCTTGGATATCAATGCTCAGCTCTATCACATTGCTCTAGGTGGATATCCTGCTATGTTGAATGCTGTGATACGTGGGAGGTGAAGGAAAAGATTACCATTTTCTTTTGATGCAAACGTACACGTTTTGTGATAAGGTTATGTGATAGGCTGCATTAGGCAGAACACAAGATAGTAAAGTTGAGATAACACAAGCAATCATCTAAGAGTATTTCTTAATCAGCATTCACAATGAATCTGCAATAGAAAAGGGGTTTCATTCATTAATTCAGGGACTCATTTTGATATCTTGGTGACACTGAGCAAAAAAAACCCTGATCTTTCTGTTTAAGTAGCTACATACAGATACAGGGGACTAGAATCTGATCTTTATTTCCCATAATAGGTGCCTTGAGACATTTCATAGAGCAGGATAAGAATATTCTAAATACTAAAAAGAGATTGTGGCATTACTGCTTGATTAGCATCCTCTCAATAATAATTCATCTCTAATTTAAAGTCTTAAAGACTAATCTAAGGTTTTGGAAGAAACTTAATGGTCTATGTTGTACTTAAGCTCAATAAAGCAATGAAACTGTGACATTCTCCAATGTCACGCTCAGAAATGGCAAGTTTATGTAGTTGTTCAATGGCTAATAGAAACGATATTTCCACACAGTTTGAAGGTATGTAAAGTACTTGAGATTTCTCTGTATCTTTGAAAATAATCCTGATTTTTGCAGTGTCACAATGTCCTTTAATTACAGAGCAATTATTTCTCTCAAATGCTATCATATAAAAATGATATGGTCGCTATTAACCTCTATTTTATATCTTGTCATTCTGTTCTCAGTCATCCTTTCTATCAATTCAAGGTCATTTTACAGCACTTAGATTGATATAGACTCTAAGGGATACATGAATAATACATAAGGACAATATTAGTTCAGAAATAGTAATAAATGGTCAAAATGTGTACTTTAATGATGTTTAAGAAAATAACTGGCTGCTACTTTAAGGAACGCTGTCAATATGCCGTTTTTATCAAAGAGTGGTTCTTAGGAAAGGCGAGTATAGAATGGATACCTTTCATGTTCCTTAGGTGCATTCACTGAATAAATTCTTCTTATAAAAAGATGAACTAATTTTCCTGAACTGTCACAGAATTGTAAGTTTCAACCTTGACATTTTTAGCTTAAAAATATTTCACATGGGTACGTGGCAATTATTTTTGTTCTAGTCGTGGAAAGAGGCCTACGATCTTATCAATTAATGTATTCTTTTAGGCAGAATGCTTCAAGGAGACACTGAAATGCTGAAAATTACCCTACCTGCAGGAACGACTAGTCCAGGATATTAATAGTATCCACAATAGCATTGTCTCGGAAGCACAGTGGGGAACGTGCAGGTTAAAATGAAGGCCACTTCACATGCGCAGGAGATGGGGGCTGTAGCCCAGACCAGCCTTTTCCAGCTGCTGTGTGCCATGTCCCTGTTCTGACATGCTGGTCTTGCTCCAGCCTCTTGCAGTGTTTGCAACAGGCTCTGGAGACCGTTTTATTTAAGTACCCGAGGGGGGGATTCTTCTGCCCTCCAGTTTATGGCTTTTAGACTACATTTATGTCATATTCTTCGGCTTTCCCTCCTGGAAAAATGACTGGAGCAAGTCTGAGGATTTTGTCTGAGACTACTGAATTGGTTTTCCCTTCATACTTGCTTGCCTTAACTTCAGAGAAATATGCGGTGACAGCCTGTTTATGTGAATTTCTGTTCTCGTGAGAGCAGGTCCAGCATGCTCCAGGACTCAAAGCATTGCCTTTCTTTCCCGTGTAACGTGCTGATTACCTGTAAAATCCAAAAGGGTCTATTTTTGCTAAGAGCCCAGAATTTGGTGGAAATGTCTGGATTTGTGGCTGGCATGCAAAGCATTTAGTCAAATTGTTTTCTTTTCGTGTCACTTACGTGTAGACATGAAACCAAGAGCATTGAGTATGCGATCACACATTTTTTTCCTTTTCTCTAAATGAATAACGTTCAGTGATAAAGTTGGAAACGCTGTGCTCTGTTTCCACAGCTGCAGCAGACGCCGAGCAAAGAAAACAATAGCTGCACACACACATATGCATTCCAGCTGCTTCTTACTCCCACATTCTCCTTTATCCTTTTTGTCCTCCCATCCGAACAGATAAATTGTCTCAATGACAGGAAAGGTTAGTAGCGGATATGCTGCGAGTTTAATAATGTTTTGTAAAAAATAGGAATTAGTGTATGAAAATACCAATTACACGGGGTGATTTCAAGTTGAAGCTTCTGCTTGAGTTTCATTACACCCTTTTTATTTTTTCCCTGCACAAAATGCCCCTTCCAACCAGGGAGAGTAACCCCAATGAAATGCAGAAAGGTCTCTGTTTCTTTTCTCTCCCGGCTTAGTTCTGTAGTCAGCTGTTTTTCCCTTAGCATCCCTGGAGACAACATTTTCTTTCCTGCTGTTCCCAAGCTCTGCCTCCCTCCTGGGGTGACAGTTGCGTCAGCAGGAGGTGGGGAAGATGAAGGAGCCGGTGCGTATCCCCGAGATGCACAACTGGTCGGAGCAGAGAGCCACAAAGCACCATTTTCAGGCTTGGTTCCCCAGCTTTCGAGCAGCAGGGTCAGCTGCTGTCCTGGGGCCACAAGGAGCTCACTCTGAGCCCCTCTGATTCTTGATCTCAATAAATGTTTATTTTTGTTAATGTAGCTCTGGGTGGCATTCCTAGGTGCCGGATGATAAAAATATGTTCACAGTGTAAGCGGTATGGTTGTGTAAAGACATTATTCAGATGACTGAATGCCAGGGCTTGCATGAGCTCAGAATTTCCAGATGATGCTGAGGTGGAGTTAATGCATCAAGTTCCAAATGCCATTTGGTTAACAACCTCTAGTCCCTGAAAAAAGGGTAACTGGAGGGAGCAAAAACTGTAAAATCATTAGTCCATGAATAAATCAATACTTTTATTTTTCTTTTTCCTATATTTGATGGAAAAGCCCTAGCTGTTGTTTTGTTTTGTTTTGTTTTGTTTTGTTTTGTTTAAAAAAAAAGAAGCTTGAAATTAGAGAAAGATTCAGAATTTTTCAAGTGAAATATTTGCAGTAACCCTGCCAGAGTGATAAAACAGTAAATAATTTCAGTTAGACTCTTTATGTAAACACTTGATTTAGAAGTGGATATTTTTCAGCTCTGATTTATAAGCACAAAAATTCAAGGAATACAGCTGAATATGAAATGAACGTGTGCATATGTCTGCGTGTGAAAACTTCGGTTTTGTATTCTGTGGGCCAATACAGTGGAAGTCTGCAAGTGTCTAGAGTTGGCATTTGCATCTCTGATCCCTCTACATTCATAGCCCTCTACCCCAGAGGAATTCTAAAAATCTTGAAGCTATAAGCTAGAAGATAAAAATGGTTAAATGGCAGGTAGATGCATTTATGCAGATGTTTACTTTGGAAAATGGACGGTCTTTGCCTCCCTCAAATTTCTAGAAAATTGAACAGCATTGGCAGGCTGTGGGCACGGTCTCAGCATGCAGCTTGCTGCCACAGAGCTCCTCTGAACCCTCCAACCATAACTCATCGTCCTAGTGAGGAACTGTCGCCATACTCTAGAAGTAAGTCTTTGTTCCTCCTTCTGCCGTAAAGTCACATACCCACCACCTCAGAGCAGTGACCCTTTAACTATCCTACCATTTCCTTGTATCAATACAAGTAATTAATACCAAATTCAAGCTCCTGGGAAGATACTGTAGATAAGCAGAATGTCTTAGCCACACTTGTAAGCAGATAGAAAAACAGGCAACATAAGCCACTACATCCTTCCTATCCTTAATTTGTATTGTTCGTCACAAGGGTACATTTTATGGCAGATCGTGTGCTCAGATATAAGGCATTTCCTTCACTCCTTAGTGTTGTTCACAATTTTAAGCAGGACAAAATGCTGCACGGCTGATTTGTGAGTTATTTCCATACCTATAGTATCACTCATGTTCGTGGCACAAACTTTGATTGCTTACTTTGGTCCTGTTTCAGCCAACTACCTGACTGAAATCACACTCAGATTTAAACTCTACGTTGAACTGAAGCCTAGCTGTAGCTTTACTTGGGACACAAGTATCCAGAACCTATTGCAGAAAAACCCCTCACTTTTTCCTGCACTGCTGCAGCAGCTGCTGTTATTGAAAGACAAACTAACTTCTATGGTATGGGCTCAAGGGTCCTCAAGATTGTTTCTGAGAAGAGTGTGTTGCATGAAAACCAAAGCTTTTACGCTAGCATTTACAAAAGGTATAACATGGATTAGGACACATGGTCTGTCAATACTGAAGAGAGGGAGGATGTGACTGACAGATTTTAGTTAACCTGGTCTCATCTAACACAGATACTCAAACTTACTACCATGAAAAAAGCTGAGATGCCTGCTGCCCGCTTTTTCTCTCATGAGAGCATGATAAGTGGAAATCAGCAAAGGCAAGACTTGTTGCCCATCTCCATGTTAGGAAAAGAATGGAAATAGAAATCATGAAAATTTAGAAACCATTTTGTTTATAACTAATTATACTTAACACCAAATGAGAAAGAAGCACTGTGGCTACAGGCTATGGCTTTCATCTTTGTCAGTCTGAAGGGACTATGAAGTGCTACTGACAGCTTTGCAGCAATTTGTGGCAGGCTGTCATAGTTTTATTTGCATCTCATTTAAATCAGCTTAGCTATTTCTCTCTGCCCCGGTATCTCCTGAATCAACCTGCCCCTTTTCCAACTTTGCTCTCTGGTTTAACTCTCAAAAACCTGAGCTGATTCAACATAAAACATTTTGTTGTTGTGGCAAAAATTTCTGATGCAAAGTCAGATTTTTGTGTGGTTCTTTCATGTTGGTCTGTGTCTGGTCAGGAACTTTGCACATCTCTGCCATGCAAGGAAATGCATAAAAATCAAAATTAATTAACGTAGCATGCCATACCTCAGCACTACCCCTCTCTCTTTTTTTAAAAAAAAGTCTTTTCTAAATCCTAGCCTTGAATTTCTTATTTTAAAAATTGAGAAAATTTGTTCAACATTTCCTGAGAGATGCAAGCATACCAAAAAATACATTTCTTCCGTGTTGTAACTAGAATTGTGCTAGCAGAAGTTCCTGAAATTAGGAACTTCACACTGTGCTTTGTCAATCTTCAGTGAGCCTTAAAAGAATCTCGGCTTGAAGACAATTAATCCAGTATTTTAAAATTATGAAAGCTTCAATTTAATGGTTTTGTGCATACACATTACAAAATTAGAAACATCTGAGCTTCTTTCTCAGAGGAGAACCCACCCTGAAGTTAAGGGGAAAGTATTGAATAGAAAACTCCTTAGGGAGATGTCTTTGAGGAAAACTGGTTTGGCGTACGCATGTTTAAGACTGCATAAGCACCATGGGGATGAGGCATGTCAGGAGAATCTTTTTGCTATACAGACCTTAGGTCTTGCTTGCTGCTTCGGGGAGTAGTAGTGAAAATGTGCAAAGATCAGTGTCATTGATCCACTTCTTCGGTTTGCTCTTCAGGTGAGAACTGGGAAAGTAATTTAGCTTTAGGAAGGACATCAGAAGTCGGAAATTAGGTCTCCAAACATTAACACGTTCCTCAAGCTCAGGTCAAATTGACTTTAGTGTCCTTGTGGTGATCTGCTTCCACAAAGACTCTGGCACCCGAATGCCCAGTTGACCTTTAACAACTTAGTGGCCAGTGCACCTTGAGACTGGGGGTAGGAGTAACGTCAAAGCCTCTGGCCGAGCTTGGTGTCCTTGTAGGCTGAAACAGGAAGGGAAATCATGTTGAAAAACAGCATTGAACTGAGGATGGAGGATTTATTTGTTTATTTATTTTAAGAAACCTCCAAAATATTTCTCTCAAGAGCCAAAAGGACCCATGAAGTCACCATAACACTCTCTCTGGGAATCCGTTGCGTTAAAGTTTCCACTACAAACAAGTAAACAAAGCGGTGTAACATTCAGCTGGCAAAAAGCAGCTGCCTTAGCTGGAACAGTTAAAACAGTGTTTTTCCTGTAAACAGCTTCCACACTAATAAAATAGAAACAAGAGGACAAAATGTGCATTGAAGAGCCATCTAATAGAATCAGCCATGATCTAGATCCTGGAAGGGTAAGGAGAAAGGGAGAACAGTATATGTGCATCAGGTATTCACCAGCCCTGAACACCTATGCTTTATACAGAATACTCGCATCCTTTTACCTATAAAGGTATATGGACAGTGAATACTGCCCATGAAGGTCAAAGTCTGAAAAGCTATACAACTGGATTCCTAGTTCTGTCAGCATTTCTTTATAGTGACCTGCTTACTAGTGTTGTAATTACAGTGATGAGCTCTAGACAATTCATTATCAGAATTTGCTTTCTGCATTTGGGATTAAATCTGTATTCTGAAGAATTAGCTGGTTTAGGGTGGAAAGCCACGGAATCTCTAAAACGTATTTCACAGCAATTTGGTGGCAGTTGGTGAGCTCATACTTTCATCTTCTAAGAGAACTCCCCCCAAATCAGCATCTGCCTCTTATTTCCTTTATGTTTCGCTGTGATCATTTTTTTCTCTTACATAGTCTAAATACAGTTTCAAAGCAGTAATGTTGAGAGACTTTTCCTATTGCTATTAATGCCATTTACTTCCATATAATCACAGTCTTTTGCTCAGATTGCTTTGTTTTCCCACAAAACATCTGAAAGTCCTTTGAAAATAAAATACTTTCACTGAAAAAAGTAATAGCAGCACATAATGGATCAATTGCGAAGGCATGTGGCACAGAAAAGTAAGCAACTCCTGGCCGTTTTTGTGATAGGGAAGAATATCCTGATAATTACAGGTTGCTATTTCTTTGAAACATTTCTGCATTTGAAATATTTTGGCTTAAAATTGATTATTTTGCAGATCCCTTTTTACATGTGTGAGTATACATACACAATCTATATGTGTGAGTGCATGTATGTATATTCAGGAGCATAGCTGTGCCATAAATAGCAGCCACATACACATGTGGGAAACATACCAAAGGCACACGAAATCAGACAACAGAATTTGAGCAGGGCTGTGTATGTGTGTTATGGCCAGCATATTGAATGACTTACTGAAGGGACTGCTGCAAGAAGATGCACTGCTGTATTTCAGGTATTTTACTGAGAAGAGTATGTATAAACTGAGGCTAATCCGTGATATTTTTTGGTTCAGTATTGGTCAGATTGCCAGTGTAGGAATTTCATGCTTGGATACATAACTGAAAAGCCTTAGCTGGGGAATCCACGTGTGGGTTATGAATTCTTTACAAGAATTAACTTTGTATGAATACCCTATTTGCTGTGTAAGCTTTGTCAAGAGGCAGCTTGGTCTGCAACGTGTTGTTCTGTCATCTCTTCCCTCCAAGTTCAGCTTCTGCGTCAAGGAGGAGGATGGAGGGGTCTCCATTACCTCAGCATCACTGCAGAGAAAATTCCGACTTCCAGCAAAATTAGTGCAACTGGATAGAAACTGCCCTACAGGGACTGGGTGCTGATCTCAAGACAGAAGAGGCTGCCAAGGTTCAGGAAGGCAGGAGCTATTCACTAGAGCAGCAGGCTGCGAGCAAGGACTTTTTCAGTCAGATCAGATCAGGGGAATTCACTGAAGGAGTGTGACAAGGCAGGGGGAAAGACAAGGGGAAGGAAATGAAATGTCTTCTGAGCACAGTCCCCTGAAGACTCTCAAAGGAGTGAACTGAAGTATGGGGCACTGCCATTAGTCAGTGTGGTTTCCTTATTGTAATTTACCTGTTCTAAAGAGTAATGTTATACTTGAATCGTGGGAAAGATGGGGATATTTGTGTGTGCTCAGAAACCCCAAATTTTGGGAGTATGCTGTAACTACTGCAGCCTCTCCTGTGTCAGCACCAGCCCTTGAGTTCTGGGACAGTTGGATGGTGGGGCTTCAGATCCCCAGACTGGCCACAGATAGAAACAATGCCCTGAAAAAGTGCCAGGGAGACAAAGGGAAGCAGTGCTGCAATGTGCTGAGTACAGGCTAGCTTAAAGCAGGAGTGAAGCACCCAGAGCTTCTGCAATTAATTACTTAGACTGGAGCTTCTGGGTCTGTGAAAATAAGGTCCACGAATAAAATGGAAGTTACACAACTATTACAGATTGGCAGGCATTAAAGACGTCTATGTTGCCTACTAAGATTTTGTCCAGGAAGACATCGTAGGAAAGCAGACTTTAAGTTATTTATGGACAGGGAGAGCCTAATGTTTTTAATTTTCTAGATAGCTCAGGAGGCCAGTCAGATTGGCAATACAAGCAAAATGTGTCAGGAAGTTCCAACTACAAAATAATAAAAAAGCATTTTTGAGGAAGATTCCCAGTAATGAGGCACCTAGCCGTTCGACTCATGGCTGAGAATTTAGTCTGTTCTACACTCAGGGAGAAGCCTTCCTTGGTTTGCAACGTGCTGTTACATTTGATTTTTAGTGACAAAGTGGTATAAACTGATTTGTGCTTGATTTTTGATACTTGCTACTGCCCATGCTGAATTCATTTTCTGATCATATGGATGCCATATGTATTCTTTACACACAGACTGTACTGCAGGATTTATTATCCTACCCTTTAAATATACTGCTGTTGCATGTTCAAAGTCCAGTATATTTACATGCTGCAGATATGTTTACCGCTAGCAAATTAGGAGGTATTGTAAAAATTGTATATATCCACATAATTTCCTGTAATCATTATGAAATGGTGACATGAGAAAGCTTTCTGTGGGGAAAAATGGTACCTCAAAAAAATGGTACCTGAAAATATATCCTGTTTCTATAGATATTTTGACTAAGTCAGTTCATGAAGGGGAACATTTCAGAGACATGTTAGTTAGGCAGAGACAGAAACTGAGTTCTGAGCAAAATTACACTTCTTTTGAGTCCTCATGAACATCTTTCAATGCACATGCACCTTTAGTTTTGGCTAGAGTGCTTGCCCTACACACATACTTAGGCCTCTCACTCAGGAGATAAATGCCCACGCATGGGACTGTAGGTGTTCCACACTCCATGGGAACAGAGCCAGGCCCCATAATGTACGTGCTGACGGCTGGCTCCGTTGTAGTATTAGCAATATCTCTGCTAAGTCATAGCCCATGTGCGTTTCACATGATGGATGATCAGAAATCAGATGATCAGGGTCTCAGTGCTGCGCATGCTGTGAGAGCTGGTCCCGAGTCAGGGCTGCGCTACTTGTTCGTGCCCAGAAAAAGTCATGCAATCATTCTGCTTTCTAGGTTTTGTATTATGCATAAGGAATACTGGAAATGTTGGTGAGTTTGACTGCTAGCTTTAAAATAGTAATGCCTAACTCATGGCTCGCAGGCAGCACGTTGCATCTGAGATCCCCTGACATTGTTCACGCTACAAGGAAATTAAAGTGCTAAAAATGAGGCCAGAAGGGAGGGGAGTATGTGATGCTGCTGTGTCATGTTACTCCTTCGGTATTGTTGCCCAGTGGCCAGAGAAGAGGGGGAGCCACTCTTCGTGAAGTAAAACAGACGCCGTTCTCCCGTTTCGGCAGATTTAACAGTACAGCCTTGTGAGTTTCTGATAGATGCACTTTGAAATATTTCAAATGAAAGTTGCTTCATGTTCAGGAGTTTTTTTCTGTTAGTTACACGCATGGGTGTCCGTGGGTAAGAGCCTGAGAGTTTCCTTTTTCCCCCTGCCTGATGCACGTGTCTGTCTCCTGCCTGCCTGCAGGTACCAGATACACACCGGCCTTCAGCACTCCATCATCCGGCCAACGCAGCCCAACTGCTTGCCTCTGGATAACGTCACGCTACCTCAGAAGTTGAAGGAGGTTGGTTATTCAACACACATGGTTGGCAAGTGGCACCTGGGGTTCTATCGCAGAGAATGCATGCCCACACAGAGAGGATTTGACACGTTCTTTGGCTCACTCTTAGGCAGTGGTGACTATTACACTCACTTCAAATGTGACAGCCCTGGGATATGTGGCTATGACCTGTACGAGAATGATAATGCAGCTTGGGATCATGACAATGGCATCTACTCGACGCAGATGTACACGCAAAAAGTACAACAAATCTTGGCTTCTCATAATCCCAGGAAACCTATATTCTTATATATTGCTTACCAAGCCGTTCATTCGCCTCTTCAGGCACCAGGCAAGTATTTTGAGCATTATCGATCAATAAATAACATAAACAGGAGAAGATATGCTGCGATGCTAGCTTGTTTGGATGAAGCCATAAACAATGTAACCCTTGCTTTAAAGAAGTATGGTTACTATGACAATAGCATTATCATATATTCCTCAGATAATGGTGGGCAGCCAATGGCAGGAGGAAGTAACTGGCCTCTGCGAGGGAGCAAAGGGACCTACTGGGAAGGAGGCATCCGTGCTGTTGGCTTTGTCCATAGCCCCCTTCTGAAAAACAAAGGGTCCGTGTGTAGGGAGCTGGTGCACATCACAGACTGGTTCCCCACTTTGATCACACTGGCAGAAGGACAGATCGATGAAGACATCCAGCTGGATGGCTATGATATATGGGAAACCATTAGCGAAGGCAGACGTTCTCCACGGGTAGACATCTTGCACAACATCGACCCAATTTACACCAAAGCCAAAAACGGGTCCTGGGCAGCTGGCTATGGGATCTGGAACACCGCGATTCAGTCTGCCATCCGAGTGAATCACTGGAAACTACTGACAGGAAATCCTGGATATAGCGACTGGGTACCTCCACAGGCGTTCAGTAACGTGGGCCCCAACCGCTGGCATAACGAACGTGTCTCTTGGTCAGCTGGCAAAACCGTGTGGCTTTTCAACATAACCGCTGATCCGTATGAACGAGTGGACCTCTCTGCACGGTATCCAGATGTAGTGAAGCAGTTGTTGCGCAGGCTTTCACAGTTCAATAAGACTGCAGTTCCTGTTCGATACCCACCTAAGGACCCTCGGAGTAACCCGAAGCTGAATGGAGGAGTCTGGGGTCCGTGGTTTAAGGAGGACGAAAAGAAAAAGAAGTCAGATAAAAGTAAAGGTGCGAATAAGCAGAAGAAGAATAAGAACAAGAAAAAAGCAAATCGGAAAAAAGGGCAATCATTACATTGCCGTTCACGTCTTGCTGGTGGATAGACTCAAGCACATGGTCTTTTGCCAAGTCTAAGTCAGCTTGGCACAACTTTCTTGAACTTCTCACAGAGTATACCAGAAACGCCAGCTCTGCACTATGGATGGAAGCTGTCATCTTTTTATTTGTTCTCAGATTTCACCAGCACAAGATACCTTGACACTGTGCCTTGAGGATTCATGAACATCCACATGACAAACTTTCTCCTCTACAGGAAGAATGGTGCTCACCCATCACAGCTACGTTCCAGATAACAACACAGAAATCCCATTTTTGATGGACAAATGGTGGTTCCTTGCATAAATTAGTCGGAACTTTTGGAGACTATGGAGAGGTTAAAATGGCAGATGATTTCAAACTGATCGATGATTCATAGGGAGAAAGGTAATAAAAAAAAAAAAAAAAAAAAAAAAAAAAAACTTGAGAACCTCTGTAGGTCACAGAGTGTTAGTCACCAACCTATGACATTTTTTGGTACAGCACAGCAAAAACATGAAGCCATATGAATAACTTGGGGGGGGAGGAGGGAGAGGAGCCTGATGGGAGGAAAGCTGCTTTAAATTAGATTGTGTATGTCATAGATAAACCAGAAGTACTTTTAAAATTCCCTAAATGTGCTAAGCTCACCCCTTTTGTAGTAAAACCAGAAGGCTGTTATTCAGCACACATGAGCAGCTAGCACATGCCATATATAATTTATTATAGGCATAGGCAAAAGCACCAAAAAAACCACCAAAGTGAATGTAATATTTAAACACTTTAAGATAGCTATACTACAGTACATAAAAGACATAATTTATTTTACAGCACCATACTTTTTTGTCTTCCATTGCAAGTTTAATTAGTGGGTGATGCAAGGTACCCCTCTGGGTGCTAGGGTTGTTTGTTTGTTTGTTTTTTTAATTTTATTTTCACTCTATCATTCAGAGTTTTATTTAACAGATCCACATCCTCAGAGTACTGTAAATCAAGAAAATACTGTAGACACTGCTAGGATGAGAAAGGAGAATGATTCAGGTACATCATTTCATTATGTATTTGCCTCCAATTACTTTGAATGTAACAAAGTGATTATTTGATTAAGTAGTCACGTGAATATTGTTCAGTTTCTGTACAGAAGCTAGGCCATCTTTATGTTTTTGGGGAGAATTCTACTTTAAACTTCTTATTTATGTATCTATTAAAATAGTTTATTTTTATGGCATTCAGAAAAGTAGTCTGTCTTTTTTTTTCCTTTTTTTTTTTTTGCATTGAAGATAGCAATTCTGTTCTTGTTTTTAATTTTAAATTAACTCAATAAGCTTTTTTATTATTATTGTTGCTGCAGAGCTGATTTTGTGACATTTCCCTTCTGAAACAGCATTTCTCCTTCCACTATGTATATAATTAGAGGCCTTGTTCACCTTTAGTCTTCTCCAAGGTGTCTGCTTCAATGGTTAATGGATGTACCAGTTTCATATTCTTGATCATCTGTGATAATTGATACAATACATAGGCACATTCAAGTTTCAAGATGAATTACATTAAATAAATTTGATGATTCATTTGCTAACTAGCTAGAACATAGTTTGGTAAATTTAAAATAAGCATGCTTTCCAACTACACCTCATTTGAATCACAAATCACATTTATATAAATTGATTATGGTTGAAAAATTAAAACATTTCTAAAATAATTACACACTAAGTCTAAATCATGTCCAACACTCAAAAAAAAACTAGACTTTTTTGAAAAGAAACTAACTGCAGACATTACCAAAAACTGGTAAATTGCAAATTTGCAGCTACTAAGCAGAATAAAGCTGTCATTAGCAAACACTTAGAAACAAGTTAGTCAGATTTTAGAGTTACTTTTATAATGAATACACTCAGAAGATAATAAGAATGGGCTTCTTGAGTAGTTACCTGTAAATAATCATAAAAGGATAATGTGTATCTGCAGAAGTGTTTAATATTGTCACTACTCTTTTTCATACTGTGTGGTCATAAGAGGAATAATTAATTTTCTGAGAAGTCTGTCTAGCTTTATTTGAGATTCAGAACTCAACTGTTCTCTAATTTGTCACTTCTTTTAAGTGTACCATGAATGTCTTTAAAAGAAATGATAAAAACATACTGAGATACTATACTCCAAAGTACATCACTTTTTATGATGTACGTTTCTAGTTTGGGAAAGAATCTATGTTTCCGTAATAAACATTAGCAGAGAAGTCAAGGAAGCAGGAACTGGTTGTGAAACAGTATGCTGTCCGGTTTACATTTTAACACCCAAGTCATTATGTTTATGTTTGAAATATGCCTGTGTTGACATTGAGTTCAGAATCAGAAAGAAATAGTAACATTTCTGACTTTCTGAGGTCATTTGGAAAGGGATGATGTATAAGCTAAATTATATATAAAAAAGGACTGAGAAATTTTGATATATTTTGGCATAATAGCAATACAGGCATTGTAATGAAGTGTTTTGCTCACAGAATCTATGATCACCTTTTTCCATGAAATGTTTCATGGTTCTTTTATTGATCTGAAGCAACCAGAGAGCATTATTCTCTGACAATGTTTTATTCTGTAACTTTTTTTTTTCCCCTCAGGCAAAATGTGAGTCCTTGAAAGCAATCAGTGCAAAGCAGAACAGTGGATCAGATCTTGCATGACTGTATATTAAATATATGTGCCACAAGTGTAAGTGGTTGTAGAGCACACAGTGGGAGTACATTTTCTAAGGCTGCAGTGGCTGCCAGTTAGGTTGATTCCCTTAAAATCAATTCTCTGATCTGGTATAGGGCAACAGTTGGATTCACAGTGGGACGGAAAATACGTAGAGTTTGGAAGCCTTCCTGAATATTTTGCTGAAAAGATCCTGATGTGAAAATACCACATTGCCATTTTCCTGTTTACTTCCACTCATTAGTTCTCTTTGCACTCCAGCAGTACAGTGGTCTTGAGTTTTTGGTGATACTACAGAGCTCTCAAACCCAGCTTTCTGTTTACAGAGTAGCTCGTTCACCCACAGCAGTATTTCACAAGCTATTTACACTTCAGGATGTGTTACTGTCCAGTCCCTGGGAAGGTAGGACAGGTACTTCATAAGAAGGTCTGAGTTCAAAGAATCACAGAAACACAGAATCACAGAATCATCTAGGTTGGAAGAGACCTGTAAGATCACCGAGTCCAACCTCTGACCTAACACCAACAAATCCTCCACTAAACCATATCACCAGACTTACTGAAGCCGCAGTCCTATACTGTGAATCATAACCATCAGTCCTCCTAATTGCTGGACACACATACTGAGGCGTTTAACCCTTTGCTCAGGATGATTTATTGTGCAAGGTATCTTGAAAACAACCTGATATTTGGTGTAAGTCACAGTAGCTGGTCTCTCTACCCACATTTTGAAGAGATCTAGAAAAAGTCTTGGGGGGAGAAGGGGCAGGGAGGATCTTTTATTATTTTTAAATTGTCTTGACCCTTCTATTTAACAAATGCTATTATGGATACAAGAAAAAGGCAGCACTGAAAGTAGCTCTCTGTTCTGATCTTAGTGACAGCTACACCCTTGGAAGAAGCCACCTGAACAGGGAGACAATATTACTTGCTTTTCTATGTGTTGTTTATAGCTGTGATCCTGGATAATCATTTCTACACCAAAGCAGCCTGAATAGTGAGAAGCATAACTGCAGGGCAGAGAGGAAGAAAGAAAAACTTGAAACTAAACAAAACAGAAGAACGTAAGCCTTTCCTTGTGATCCGTGCACCCTGAACATAGTATATTATGCTGAATTTCTTTTTAAAGTCCGGTAAGTGTGAAAAATATTTGTGTTATCCTTGTCAGGATTTCTCAATCTTATTCTAAAGCTCTTTGAATTATTTTTCAAATGCTTAAATAATTTTATCATCCTCTGTTACAAGTTAGCTTTTTATCAATATTGTTGTTACTCAGTTTGACATAAAGTTGGAGAGAAAAGACTATCCTGACTACAGATAAAGACCAGAGGAAGGAAGTGCCAAGAACAGTATGCAAATCTATAATGGCAGTCCTTCTATGTGGATCATGTTGTAAGATGTCCTTGAGGTTGTGAAGCTCAGGCATGGGAGATGAGTTATCCTAACTAAGGGAGTCATTATTGTCTGGAGCCACCCTGTAGGTTCCTGTATCTGCTGAGACATGTGGCTGTTTTGGAAAGTGAATTAGGCCATTAAACCCAGCAAATTTCTGTCTCTCTCCTGCAAGTAATGGATGCTGATTGGATTTCAAGCTGATGAAAGAGCACTCACGTTCCTGTCTGTACAGGATTATGCATAATGGGTTATCTGAGGTATTGTCTAGACAACATTGAAACTCAGTTTTTTTGTGGTCTCACTGCACAAAATAAGCTTCTTTCTTTTTCTCTCACCGTGTTTCATGCACTGCACAGTCAGCAGCCAACACTCACACTTTTACACAGCCATCCACATTTGAGAGTTGCCTTTTACAAATAGTATTGGCTTTTTGCATCAGAAAGTGAGACAGCAACAAAAGTTAGAACTTACAAGGTAAGATACTGGGCAGCAGCATTTGGAGATTAAACTAGGAACTGCCATGCTGTTAAATTTTATTTCAATTGAAAAAGCTTCAGATTTGGTTGATGGCAAAGAATAAGTAGCTTCTACAATGCAATTAGACAAAAGACATGGTTATGTCTGAATTCTTTAATTATAAGGAGATACTGAATTTCTTCCAGTAGTATTCTTGAGTATAAATGAGGGTGCTGGATCTGCCAGCTTCCACTCCAACGGTCATTCAGAATGTCTCTGAATAAAGGATAATAATAATAATAACGTATGGTATGCTCTGTAGGATATTTTTCCAGATATGGAGATCTGTGACCAAAGGACTATACCTTTGCTGACTATCGTTGTGCATTATACCTGAGTCCTGGGAAAAATAGTTGGTAATTTTCAATGTGTAGCATTCACAGTCTAACAACATGGTCCTTTGGCCATCTTGCTTTAAATCCAGTGAATATTCATCAGTGATGTTAAAACAAAGTAAATAAAATAAAGCTTACTTCATGATGCATAAATTAGAAATTACGCTATCAGTGCTAGGTCCACCTTTCCAAAAGATAGCGTTAGCTCAGAGAAGGACACCGAAATACACACTTCTTCATCTGGTGATTACTGGCTTAATGAACTGTACTCCCAGGACAGCACTAATTTTGCTCTTTCTGCTCTCAATCACTTATTTGCTAGTTTCCAAGAAAAGGCAGAGAATGCACATTCCCACAAAAAAAAAAAAAAAAAAAAAGAGCATAAGATTTAATTTAGCAGTTAGATAACACAAGCTTGAGTGCAGTGTTCCATTTCTGTTCAGCAAAGTACTCAATAAAGTACATCATTTCATTTCTGAGGAACATATTTCAAGGTCTTGATGAAGTGGCGGAGTCATGTAAAAGACAGGTCAGTGTGAAAAGAGAAAAATGTTCCCTTTCTCTGAATTATGCTTGTTTTTGCCTCTGCCAAACAAGTTAATAGTAGATATAAATGTAGTTTAGAGCATGAAAGAAGATCGAATTAAGTGCCTAGATTTGAATTGGAGTTGCAGCAAAGGTATATTCCACAATTCAGTTACAAGCTATTGCGTAAATTCTGTGTGTTTGAATTATAATCAGAGCAATGTTGCTAAAGTTTAGCTTGTGACCACAGTAGAATAACTGATTAATGACTGTTAGGTGGAATTTCCAAAATGAGAATAGGGTCCTGAAATGTCATACCAACACAGCTTGAGAAATATGTTTTTTAAATTCCTAATAAACATCAGTCTTAGTAAAAGTCAAGTATTTAATCACCTAAAATTACTGCAGGCCGTGATGTTTGTTGCCATTCCCAAGATTTGCCTAAAAAAAACACTTATGAGAGTTACTTGACAAGGCCACAGTTATTCCTCTTTTAAATGCAGCTTTGCTTCTGCTAATTAAGATTATCTACTGCAGAACTGCATGCAAGAGAAAATCAAAGGGCCCTAAAAGTAGGAAAAGTATCTGGCATGCGGTTTGGAAAAGGACATAACTAGTATCAGAATCTAGTATTTGCTGAAGTCCAATGCAATAGAGTAATTCATTCATTTTAGATAACCAAGATATGCTTTTATTTTCTAAGGTGGTTAGAGAAGAAGGGAAAACATGGCCCTGTGAGAAAATGAAGATACCTAGCTGTGACTAGTATGGTACATGGAATGAAGAAATTGCAAGTTGCTTGAAAGGATCATTCTGGGAGGGGAAACTGTATGTCATTATAGAAGCATTTAATCTATCATCATCATGTTCATGTGTGTGTGTGTGTGTGTGCGTTTTCCTAAAACAAACAACCTTCAGAGCTCGGAGTACTGGCAAAACTTCAAGGCCAAGGGTGTAACTAGTGATCTCGTTTCTTTGGGCAACCTTCTTAAGTCGTTCCGTGACAGCATACCTTTTCTTATTGATGGGTTCCAGTTTTATTTCGGTTTTCATTAGCAGATTTCATTACATTTTATCAACTTGGATGGATTAAATAGAATTAGTTTTGATAAAGAGAATATTGGAGCTTTTTTGTTGGTACATTTTGTCCTTACCAGATTTCTTAGGCTGTCAAGTAATGGCTAAGCAATCTCTTACCCAGACTGATTTCTACTATACTCAGATAATTGATCTGTTATTATTATGTGGGTAGCTACTGAGGATTTGAAAATTACATTTACATCATCTCCATTCTGTTCTGGTAGCAGAGGAAGTTATCCCTCACAGGCATGGGGATAAAATAAATGTTAACCTCCAAAAAGAAGGGGTTGCAGGGGTATGGAAGGAGCACACAGCCCCAGCCTTCAGCATCATGACTTCAGCAACACACAGCCTTACAGCTGCTCTCTTTGACATTTTTCTCTCTGTGATTTCTTTGAGATTTTAACTGCCTCTGGATTTTTTGTGTTCCCTTTGAAAAGGAAAAGGCTAAATGATTAATTTTGCTTTCAACATCAGATGTGAAAGTCAGCTTGGCACCCTCCTGTGTCAAACGGCAGCACAAGAAGAACAAGAAGTGCCTGGTTTGCATCAGCTCCCTCAGTTCTTCTGTGAAGGAGGAACATGCCATGCTGCTTCCACTCCCACCACTCTCCTCAGCCTCAGGTCATGCTACCGAGTCATTAACATTAAAGCCATTAAGCTTTTTAGTATGTGAGTATGCCAAGCTCCAATAATTATCCCCAGATAACAAGCAAGTCTAAATGAAGCAGTAGATGCTCTGGTTCCTGTACTTTCTTTCCAATCACTTTCTTCTACATGCTGACTAAACTTGTGCGATGGTTACATCAAAATCAATGGAAGATTTGCTGTATTGCAGATCTGACTGGATGAGATCCCACTGACATCTGTTCCCTTCTCCTCCATGCCTACAAAGACCAGCATGAGGACTTGTACTTGAAGACAGTCCTTAAAGTCCAGATAAAATCATGTCTTTCTCAGATATGTCATGGTTGTTCCTCAGAAGTACTCAGGCTTATACAGTAGACTTATTAAATACAGTGTCTTACTAAAGACATAAGCATGCTGGGTAGCTATTTCCTATACTTTAATTTCCATTTAATTACTCAAACCTAGTAAATTCTGTTTAACTAGAAGATAACAGTTACTTGGCTAAACTTCAAAAAAAGCATCCAGTTCTGACTTAAAGCAGAAAAATATGACTAATCTATTAATTCCCATTGTAAATCTCTTGCAATATTTAATATCCGAGTTAAAAATATGTATACCTTCTTCCTAATTTCATTGTTTAGTCTGGCTACAGATTCCTGCCTTTTGATGCCTTTATCCCCAAGTCCTTTGGCACCTGGTGTTTTATTATTATACATCTGTATTGCAATCTTTATTTTTTTTAAAAAAAGCTGAACAGATGGGGTCCTTAGAGACTAAGCATTGTGTAGCACTTTCTCCAGTTCCTGAATGGAAGCCGAGGCTTTTTTTAAACAGCTTGTCCAGTTTTTGAGTAGACTAGGAAAAATGTGGACATCAGATGTGGATACAGTATTCCAGTATTAATTTCATTCAAGTGATATGAAGGAAGAAATACCACCTCCTCCGAGGTAAGTACTTCTCTGCCTCTGACAAAGTACATGTCCTCTGTGACTCTCAAACTGATTTGACAGTTGTCACCACCCCAGCCATTCTTCCTGGTACACCTTCATTTCTCATTATATACATTCTATGCATCAGTCCAGGGGGTTCAGTAAAACACATTTTGTTGAAGAAGCTGAATTTATCAAGTAATCTGCAGCACTTTGTGGTTGCCCTGCCCCCCTTGTTGTATACTCACCATTCTACCAGCCTTCGTGTCACCTGCAAATCTTGTCTGCAGTCACCTTGCATGGGCTGGACCCAATACAGCTTCCTATGAAAGCATTGCTCTTCTCCTTCTAATGATGATTTCTCACTGTCTGCTACTTTGGAGGCCTACCAGGTAGCCATTGCTAGTGCAGTGTGGTGTATGCTCTGTTTGCACCATCAAACTTATTTTAACCTGTTGATTGCTTGGTTCAAGTAGCAAAATAGTTTGGCGTCTAGGAGTTTGGAAAGCCCAAATCTTCTGTGATGGATGGTAGCAGCAATGTTCAAACTCTGTCCTGCAAGCAGCACTGAGCCTAGAGCATCCCCTGCTGCTTCAGTCTCGGGATGGCACTCCCAGCCTGCCCGGAACGGGCTACATACTTGGTGTTTGCTTTTCTCGTTCACCATGAGGCAATCTCTTACTCATTAGGTGTTGTTTATTCTTACACTGAAAAAATCAAAATCCTGTTTAAAACTGTTCTGAAAAAAGGGATTGTGATGTTTTCTCCCAATTCCATTCTTTTTTTCAACTTCTGTAGCTCTTTTCTAAAAGCAAAAAAGAAGTTGAAACTGTATTAAATAAAGACGATATAAAATAAGCTCTCTCTTCATATTTTATATCCCGAAGTATCCTACCAGCAGCCATGCCTGTAATTCAGGAAAGATATGGAGACCCTCCTCTAAGGAGTAAAATTTCAGAAGTCACTTCTTCACATTTCATGATTCCATGAAATGGGGTAGGCACTGTTTAACTCACACTTATTTAGGTCAGATATATTATATTTACTCAGATATACCCTTCAGGGTAACATGCATAATGAGTGCTTTAACAGTTGTATTCTCCAAACTGAATGTGTTGAAGATAATGTAGGTGAGTAATCAATGCAACAAAATAGCTACTTTCCATCACTGGACAAATATGTGTTCTGATTTTCCTGATCCTGAGTATGACGTGCTGGTTTATCATTGCTGGATAGTGAAACTTGCTTCACCTCACTGAAACACTACTGTGATACGCATACCTTGTTTTTTCTCCCACTGTTTTCCTTCACTGTGTGTATTCTTGGTTTTGAGCAGTTTCTGTATGTTTACTAAATCTGCCCTCGTCATTTGCAGTGGTGGGCATTATTTTTGTCCCTGTTTCACATACAGAAAATGAGATATAGGTTGTTTCAAGGTGACAGAGGAAGTCATTGGCAAGGTCTGGCAAAAGCCCAGATGTCCTGAATTGGAGCCTAATGTTTAAACCATAAGGTCAGTGTTCCTCACACACTTGATCAGGCGTGCTCTGCTGGAATTTGGTAGCAGCAGTAGTTAAATCAGAGTGCAGCAGTACTGTGGTAGCCTCTTGATTGCCTGAGTCAGCTGCTATATATTGAATTTGGAGATGAAGAGCACTAGCTAATGCTCTCATCATTAGCCCAACAGTCTGGGGAGGTGAGGGTTACATTCTAAAAGCTGCTTCTACTTTTGCTCTCCATTTAACTGGGAGGAGCCAGGGGTAGAGGAATACAGAGGTTCACTTAATAATTTGCATCCTAAAATCTTCTAATTCCATACAAGATGAGTAATATTTTCCCTTAGATAATATCAAATATATTCGTAGAACTGTCTTCTAATTCCATAACTTATTCAGCCTGTAATTGCCTTGTGATATTATTCCCCCAAAACCTTTAATTTTATTATTTGTTCACCAAGTATGTTCTGAAAACATAAACAAAAGTACAGTTGCAAGGGCAGCAGTACTGACAGAAAACACAAACAGCTTTAATAATGAACATAGGGCGGGTCTGAGTTCCAGTTCTGTTGTTTATAAGTCTAGGTGAGATGCTTACTGGCTTAAATGGGCATTTCATAAATAATGGAGATTGATGAGACAGCAGTAAACCAAAATTACTATTTATTTGTTTAGGGAGTGCATCTGGAAGAAAAACACTGTTACATTACTGGATTGATAAATCTCAACAGCAGTACTAGAAACATGCTTTCATACCTGGGGAAGGTTTCTATCTCAGGAGAGAATTTGGAAGAGAGTCATCAACACGTCGTTACCTCTGGGAATAAGAGGGATTGTTGGCAACATTACACCAACAGTGTTTTTCTTCCAGCTGCACTCCCTAAACAAATCTAGTACTGCTGTTGAGATTTATCAATCAAGTACTGTAACTGTGTCATGATATTATGACTCCTTAATTTACTCTAAATCTTACTTTTTAATGTATATTAAATGTACTGCATTATTCAGTGTTACTTCAGCTATGTACTATTTATTACAGTCACGGTAGGTTTTTCCTGATTCCCTCAACCCTTAAGCTGTCATTCTTTTCTATTATTGTATGTGTCTTATTTGTTTTTCTCTTCACTCACAATCTTAAATTATTTTCAGTATTTCCATTAAAAACAGTAATGCTGTTTGTAATTCCAATCTGCACTGGTCCTGTAAGCATGTTTCTCTTTTAAAGCAATGCAGTTATTTACTGATCTGTAATACGCAATAAACAGGTTACCCTGTGCAACTAGATGGAAGATTAAATTGGTGCTTTTGTTAGCTAGTTGAAGCACAGGCTTTTGCTAAATTATCCAGAATGCCTTTGCCTGACCATCTGTTTCAAACGGAAATGAATCTTTGGCTTTAATTATAAATCTCTTATGAATATTATTTTTCTTCTTTTCTAACTCAGCCTGCCCTTTTGGAGATTGCTTGAAATCTCCCTGCGTTGTATGAAAGATGGTTGGGATTGCCTGAGTGACTGATAGTGTGATTTCTTTTTTTTTTTTTTTTTTTTTTTTTTTTATTAGCCTTCCTGTTAATAACTTTAAATCTATTTATGCACTTGCTGCAAGTTGAAGCAGAAATCTGTGTTACCAAACTGTGTTTACAAATTTGTTACAAGATACCATGTTATGAAGCAGCCTAAGTATAAACATGTTAAACCATATGGAAAATCCCCCACAATCTTGCTAAATTGTTCCAATGTTTAATCACCCAGATCATTAAAAGTGTGCACCCTCTTTCTAATCTGTTTTTCTAACTTCACTGTCTTGTCCTCATATCATACTATATTTTTTAACGTGTTCCCCATGAAGGTGTGTGTAGATTGAGACCAAACACAGAGAGCTCCTACTTCAGGTGCTGTTCTCCAGTAAAAAGGATCTCGGTTGTTAAAGTGTGTAAGGATCTCAGTAAGTGTGTAAGGGTCTCAGTAAGGATCTGTTGTCAGTGTGTTGTAGATATTTTTGCAAAGAAAGACTGAAGTCATGCTTTTATTTCAAATTAAATGAGTGCATAGGTGGAGGAGGAAACAGAGGATTCTGGGCAGGGGTGTCAGGGAGAGTCCTTACTCTGCCTCGATCTTGTAAGGAGCAGTAAGGGGAGCTCTCCTTTCCCTTCCTCTGGGTAGAGTGTCTTCCCTTTCATTCACATTGTCAGCTAACCATTCTCCAGGTAGTTTCTCCAGCTGGGTTGGCCAACATGCCAGTCACATCTAGCACATATTATTCTCTTCCGCCTACCCAGGCTGAATCATAATACTGCCCTAACTTGCATCTTCCGTGGTGCAGGGTAGCAACTCCTTTTTATGACCAAGACAGAAAAGAAAAACAAGCCAAGTTACACTTCTTGGCACATTTTCCAGCTTCGCTTGAGAATTTGGCCCCAGCTAGTCAGTAAGAAGACCTTGAGCAAGCAGAAGAATCTTTTTCCTGCCAAGCTGTCTTCCTGAGCAGAGGCCAACTTGTAGCAACTCAGTGTGCAGATGAGTCAGTGAAAAATGGACTTAGGTAAACACTGTTAACTGATGTTACAGAAATTTCTGCAGTCTCTCCAGAGACAGCTGCATTTATTTCTTCATCCAAGAACCACAGAAGTGGGGAGGTGTATGAACACTCTTAATTGGAATCCTAGGCTATGACATATCCTAGGTCTTCTCATAACTTTTACCCCTTCAAATTTCAGTTCTTGTCGATCTTCATCATCAGCTGTTTGTGCATGTCATCACAACACAGGCCTACACATAGCACTGTTTATGGAAAAAATATAAATAAGTAGTTAATTCTCTTCAAAGAAACTCTAATTTAGAAAGTGACAGGTTCCCTTTTTATCTTCTTGACGGCATTTTCTCTCCAGAATGACCCGAGTAACTTTTACCAAAACATAATTTATTCATAAGGTCCAAAATTCTCACATTAAAAACAACATTTTTTTGAAAGTAAAGAATAAAAAAAAAAGAGAGAGAGAGAAAAATTTCTTGTTTTGTATAGCTAGCTTTCACTCTACAGAAACTGATCCAGACAAAGGATACACAGGATACTTGCTTTAAATAACTACATTTGATTTTTAGGAGAGAAATTTCTCCACTCTCACCCTGTGGTCAGTTAGCCTGTAGTTGTTAGGCCCATTCTAAATGTAGATTTTGTACCACTGTAATTTGTTGATGGGATTTTGCACCATTGTATTTAAACCAATACATCTCCACAATCATTGCTATTCCATGCAGAATATGAACGTATATACTAACATGGGTTCATTTGGTCGCCCTCATAGGGAGAATTGCCTTACTTTACATTATGCTTACAGAAGGTAGAGAACCCTTCCTGCACACTTTGGAAGTGCTTGACCATAACACTTCTTCTATTGTGTTTGAACTGTGTTGAGCTGCCTGCCTTGTGATTTCACAAGGTGATCTGTATACTCCTTCTCTCTCAGCAGAGCACCCAGACCTTGGATGCCATGGCCTCAAAGTCTGTCATCTAAATGCTCACTGCCACTGTTAGAGTGGCTTTATTTTTCTCATATGCTGTCCTTTTACTAAGTGTTTGCACAGAAAGTAAATCCGCACTAAACGTTTCACACAGCTTTTAAAGGAGTCCTGAAAAGGTTTAGCTGTAACTTTACAAAAAGACAGAGGCAAATGTCTTCACACTCCTCCCTTCTCCTCCCCCTACCCATTTCTGTACTATATTCAGTGAGTGAAAATGATTCACTATGATTCATTCTCATTCCCTCCCAAGCTGTGTTCTTCCCTGAAAAGTACAGTATTTCTTTTCATATTCCCTGTGAATACTGTGGCTGTGACTTCTTTCTCTTGTGTTTCTCAGAGAGAAGTTTAGCAGTAGCTCCTGTAAAGAAGAGACACCTGAGGAGCATGAGAGAAAAGCTGGTATTACATCTGGAACCAGCTCTGTGTACCTCTGGGAGAATAATGTCAGCTCTTGGCAAAAGCAGACATGTTCCTACAATTGTTCATCTGGACCTTAATTTTTTCTAGGATATGAAATGCAGAATAGGATAAGAGAAGCAAGAGATGGAGGCTATCTACAGAATTTTCTTCGTTTCCCTGCAAATGAAGGCTCTAGCTTTACACACTTGGCCTCTGAAAAGTATGTCAGTTGCTGGACAGATTAATTGCTTTGTGTGAAGCAAGAGAAATGTTGATGATTCATTCAGTTTTTCGTTTGTGTTTGAAGGAAGACCTCCAAGCAACAAAAGCATTCATCTGGATTTTACACCAGTAGCTGACTGTTGAACACGTATTCTCTGTCACTCTCTCTATGTATGTATTTAGTACTAGGCAATAAAAGATAAGCTGAGAGACTTGCATGCATTATGATATGATATGAGAATCACTTTTTTAAGCAAACTGATCCTGTAATTTGGGCATCTTTACTTTTCCATTCATAAATCTACTAAGTCTTCTAAGGTCTCTGAGTATTTATCATTCGCATTAGGTCCTCTCAATACACATGGTCCTTAGAAAATGAAGCTCTGAGTATTTGTTTCAGGTTCCAGCTGCTCCACTTTTTGTTGTGAAAAGTGTGCTCAGACTCATTAAATCTGCAGGGCTTGGAAGCTGTCCTTGTGGTTACACCACAGACAATACTGCATGCAAGACCCAAGTGCTGTAACACTTTGGCATGAGGCACAGCGCATGCAAGAGTTTAGCAGCAGTCCCAGAAATGACTCTAACACGTCTCCTGTTTTTCAGCTGCTGACAAAAAGGTGCTTTCTAAAAAAGTCAGAAGCTAAACAGATGTCCTTGGAGAAGCTGAAGATGGAAATATTTCTCAAGTGAGCAATTTCACTTACAACATGGAGACTGCTTTGGTTGGTTTCTTGAGTGACCATCAACTTTTCTACAGGTCATGGGATGCAGAGCTGCCTTGCTATTTTCTGCCCTGAGTTACGTGGGTTAAACATGATACAGGGCTTGATGCTTAAACACATAGAGGATGAAGTCCTATGGGCTACATTTCTCTAGGCCAAGAGGGGACAGTCCTTTTATGAACATGCATAAGTCAGCTATGCTACTGCGCCACTTCAGTTGCTTCCAACTATAAGCAGAAATCCAGAGGCTGTTTGAAATTCATGAACCAGATGCTTATGAACCTTTTTTCAGAGAAGTCAAGTTGCAAGTGCCAGTAAATAGCAGATATAGTAGAAGCAACTTCTGTGCCACTGTTGATGGACAGCAGGGAAAAGCAGAAGGAAATATTAAGTAAGAAATTATTAGTTGGTGAAGGGGGGAAAAAAGAAGGAATCTTTTCATTTCCTTTAAGCTTGCTCATTTCTTGAATTTAACACAGCTAACCTGAAATATATATTTTTTAAACTCTGCTTCTCATTTGCTTTTGCATTGCTTTCATCTTGAGTGTGAAATTCCAAGTTACTGTGAAAAAGCTGCCCTAGGAATATTCTTGGCAATACTGCAAGCAGAAAGTACAGGAAACCTCACAAGAGAGTTTGTTCCAGAAACACAGCCATCCACGTTTCACAGCTGCAAGGACATTCAAAGTAAATCTAAACACCCTCATTTCCCTTACACAAAATCTTGCTGAAGTAAAAGCACCTAGGACCAGAAAAGTTTAATTAAGCTATGGCACAATCACAATCTGCTGAAATAAAGCGGGGAAAAAAGTCATCCATGAAAAAACTTTCACAAGCTAAACTGGGGCCAAGATGGTATAACCCAGTTACTGCATGTCATGCTGGCCGGCAGGCAAAGCAGGAAAGCAAAGGGGAAAGATTTTTATAGGCACACATTTCTCTGCCATTTCTTGTAGCCACTTTTGGCAAATATCAGTAAGTGAAGAAGAGCTGGTGCAGTAATGACTGTTGGAAAGAGGAAGGCAGCATTGTCTCTCATTGACCTCAAGCGCTGTTTCATACCACCACTTCTGTTCTGTTGTGCCAGTGATGTTTTTTAGGATGCGCTGCTTATAACTGATCATGGGGTAACTTTCTGAAAGCGTATGTAAGTGAAGAAACAGAGGGTATACGTTTATGGGGTGGTTAACCCTTCAGTACTCTTACAGGAGGCATCAGTTAAATGCTAAGTGTTACTGCACAGGTATATTGGATTCAACAGGCAATAAAATGAAGTCTGTCTCTGGTTCAAGATCTTAACTATCAGCTTAAGCTCTATGTCCCACCTAAAACATCTGTGAGACAGAAAGGGTCCTGACACCCCATTTTGACCTGGAGAATATTCCAAAGAACACACCACAGAGGGCACGAAAGGCCGTATTGTGAAGACCTGGCTTCAAGCCCTCTTGAACAGGCCAAGCCATGTTGATTCTGCCATTAAAATAGAGAAACCTTCAGTGCTGAAACAGTATTAGAGCTTAAAGGGAATAAATGTGATTCAGAGCTTCATTAGCTGATTTTACCTTGTGTTTAACTTCTGTCTTCCTTGAATGACACAGAAACTCAGCTTTGGCTTTTATGTAGTGTGCTAGTTTTCAATATGCTCCTCAGGCTTTCCCTAAAGGAAAGGTAATACTGCCAAAGATATATGGAGAAATACATTGGTATAGTTGCTTTTCTGTTTGTTTTTAATGTCAGGTTTTGCTTCAAGCTTGCTGTGTAACTAACACTTTTAAGTTCATTATTTTTAGAATTATTTTGCTTTTAGGCAATAGATGTCTTACTCATTTCTTGATATTACTGAATTTTTCTCAGTTATTTATTGGAATTGACAAATCTTTGTTTCTACTCCTGGCAAATGTAATAACCATGTTACCCTGAATTTGCTATTCAACCCACTTGTGTTCATTCAGGGAAAATTATCCAAGAGGCCTGCTACAGTTAAAAAAAATCAATATAGCAACATGAATGTGTATATGTGTGAACAGTGAGACATATCAGGAAATATTTTATCAGTCATCTTTAGGTAGAACTCCAACTTACTATTTTGTAAAATATAATATTGGAATAATTATTTGGGACCGATGTCACCAGTCAAATTAAGTGCTGAGTAAGACTTCTGTGAAAATGCGGAAATCTGGCTCAATAAATTAGATTGCTTTAGTACTAACAAGAAAACAAAAAAAGCAGTAAATGGACAAATTCTAGGCTGGTGAATTTACTGTAAGTAAAATGTAATTTCTAAGTCAGAATGACTGCTGGTGGGCTAGAGTCTAACTGGCACAGTGTTCAGAAACAAAAAGCTGGCCTCAGTGTTAACAGTAAATCAAGTATAGAAATATGATTTTGGTACAGCTCTGTTCCAACTTTTGAGAATAAAGCACTGACTCCAACAAGGCATCCTGGAGCCTGCCTTCGCGTTGTGATGCCTCTGCTCCAGGTTGGTTCAGAGGGAAGTTAACTAATAGCAATGAATCTAACTAAGCTAGGTCAAAGGATTGTGTCAAACTCTGTAGTAAGTATAAATGGAAGAAAACTGAACTAATATGCTTCTAAGACAGCGTGTGCAAATAATATAAACCTATGAAACAGTATAAATGTGTAAATGTGTTCTTGAGGTGTTACAAGGATAGGAGATACAATTTTCTTGCAAAGAATGACTTTCAAACAGAAAATGGTAATCATATAAAAGGGGGAAATATTAAATTCTTGATTGCAGTAAATAATCCTCTTAAAGAATTTTCCTGATTATCATGACCTTTTCTTTTTCTGACTTAGCTGATCTGTGTGTGATGAGTTACTAGTTGAATTGGGCATTTAAAAAATAAATAAATAAATAGCCAACCAAAAAAAAAAAAAAAAGAAAGAAAAAAACAACCCGAATCTTTCAGAATGGCTTAAGAGTGAAAACAGATGACAGAAGACAGCTATGCTAGAGAAAAAAATACTCATGATTAAAGAAATATTATATAGCAAGCTATATAGGGCACTGGGGAAAACGGGAAGAGGGAGTATACATTTTTTCCAGTTGTTACATTATCCTCACACAGTCACACATGTTTGCAGTAAAGTTGACTCATGAAAAAAAAGGACCCTGTAAAAATGTCTGTGTTCAAAGAAAATCATTTCTTGTACACTGCATGCATACACACAAATCACTAACAGTCAACGTTTGTTGTCAATAGCAGTTTTCCTTACATTTTCTGTTTGTTTGCTTGTTTTTATGCAAACATAAGTATGAAATCTTTGAATTATGCCATATTGGTCAAACAGTTAGAAAGTAATATTCTGTGCAGTTGTGTTTTAGATAAGTGGGCTGATATAGTAAGGAAAATAGGTAGAGGTATGTGTTAGGGGGAAAAAGGAATATATGCAATATTTTATGCCCTTCTCATATTCATTTAACTTCAAAACTCAATTCTACTCTTCGTGTACATCTTTGCCAGGTGCTTTAAAACAAGATGCAAGAACGTACCTACAACTTTTATGCTGTCTCTTGCCGTAGTTTCCAATAGTTATGTATTGGCCTAAATCACTGTACATGGCACTTAATTGATAAGAACTCAGTAATCTTGGCGTCTATAAATACCATGTCCCTCCTTGTAAGTTTTGTTGCCGGATTTAGTGATTTCTGGTAACACTGAGTTTCACAGTTTAGTTACTATGGAGAGGTATTTTTGTGTCGGTTTTGATTTTCGCCCCTTTAGTTTAACGGAATATCTTCATGTTCCAGGGCTGTGAGGTACCGAGACAGAGGCTGCTGGGGTCTCTTCTCTTCATCCTTCTGCAGCGTGCTCCAGGACATTGGGTGGCAAGTGCTGCACAGGCTGTCTGCTGTGCGCTGTTTTGTCACTTTGTAAAAAGGCATTACACCATTTGTTTTATTCATCAGTATGTTCCTCATGCATCCTACCATTTTGGTAATGCTTTTTTCTCAGTTGCATATTTTTCAGATACTTCAGTAAAGTTTATGGTGAGGTATCAGTGAAGTGTGGCAAAGGGTGAGCTGATTAGAAAGTGACTTAATTTATTAAATTTATTAAATATATTCAAGATAAAAGAGATATAACCTTTTTTGCTCCCAGAGTGCTGATAAGATCACACAGAAGAAACATACAGTTTTGGTTTTTTTTTCCTTGTTCTTTGTTTTCCTTCTGTGTAAAATAAATCACCCATGCTGAAAATGAGCAGTGACAGTGAAAGTACTGGAAAATCTTAACTGTACGAGAGGCAGTGGGAATAGAGACCTGTCTGCAGGCGGAGGATACCCTCAGCACTTACTGCATATGCCTTGATTATTTACTTTTGTTTTAAGGAACTGCTTGAGTGTCATTTTTGGTTACGTTGATGTAACTGTCATGCTTGATTTGTATACATATTCTTGTGTTAGCAACTGTACAAAATTATAGAGAGATGAAAAATATTCCTGGCACTTCCTCATAACTAGAGGACAGGTTTATTATATATCGTTTATATCACCATGACTTTGGAACTACTGGGAAGACGCTTGTGAGACAAATACCAGATGGGCATGGTGCATCTCCTCATCATAGCGCTGGTTGCTGGCTGTGACTGCCCACTTCAGGCCTAAAGCAAAGGTTTGGCAAATGCAGGAGCAAAGAGATTCCAGCTGCAGAGTGAGAGCAGCATCTTAACACAGCAAAACTCCAGGTAGTGAGGCAGGACTTGGCGTTATTATGTGCAATGTCCAAGGGAATGAGTTGTAATAGGTGAAAGTTACCAAATATTTATGTCCACTGCATATGGAAAACATATTCTAATACTGTTGCATATATTTCATCTAATAAAGTGTGTGTGTGTTGTTTTTTTCCTGGAAGGTATAGGAATTTCAGTTGGGAGTGGTGATGGTTTTCAAAAGAGTCATTAAGTCGTAGTATAAGAAGTATTTGAACAAGTTGGCCTATCCGGTTGGAATACTGAGAAATTGGTAGGCAGGTAAGAGATGTAGAGACATCCGGAATTTTTTCCTACATTACTGAAAGGTTGCAAGGATTCTGGTTAATAGGTACAGCAGGGTCAAAATGCAGTTTTACATCTTCAAAAGATTCCATTATGCTTTCCTACAGCAAGACCTCAGCATTACACAAGAGCAGGCTCTTCCTGCCGACTCAGAAAGACGTTTTACCTACTGCAAACATGAAAACCATTCACAATAAACAGAACTACAAATGAGTTCTGCAGACTTTGGATTAGGTACAAAATGCTGCAGTTTGCAATGGCTATCTGTACACTTAAACACAGACGGTAAAGAGTTCTCTTCAGCTTCACTGAGAAACTCTTATCTATAAAAAGCTCCAAAAATCTCCGTTATTGCTCAGAAAGCGTCAGTATGGACTAGTAAAACAAGTGAGGGTTTTTTTTTTCATACCTTGGCTGGAATCACCATAGTGACTGTCAGTATGCAAACCTATTTTCCTCTTGGAGTTTGGAATTAAGAGTTAAGAGAGCTCAAATCCTGTATTATTTTGGGCAGCTGTAAAGGAAAGTATTTTGAATTTGGTCAAGTGAAATTATTTGAGCATGTATTTGAAACTGAAAGAGTTCATGAAAATAAAGAGATCTATCTTGAAACTATCGTAGTTTCTTTTCACAAGCTTTAATATTTCCCTTAATTTGATCAAGGAGGGAGGGAAGTTATTATTAAACAAATGTATTAAAAATTAATTGACTGTAGTTCCAGGGTTTTTTAGGAAATTGATTATTGTACATTTTCAATGAACCTGAAACAATTTGCTTCTAGAGAGTAAATCAAAGCCTTGTATAATTCATGTAGTGATTTGAATATAAGGGGTGCAGGATTTTCTATCAAATTTCAGTGGAACAGCTATTGAGTTTATGCAAACTGTCAAGGGTTATTAGGCTTTCTGATTTTCATAGTATTGGAAGCTGAGTTGTTGAAGCCTAAAGCTAAAGGGAACATATGCACGTAGCTTGACAGCCAATGGTCAAAAATAATGTGAAAAGAGAGTAAATGAAAGAGGTTACATAACATCCAGAATGTCATAAATTACAATCTTTGAGAGGAGATGAGGTGAGTTAAATGATGTATTGCTTTCATTTCTACGTGTAAAATGAAGCAGGTATCTACATACTGCTTTTACTGAGACTTAAACATATGGGCATCTTCAGTAGAGTTAGAGGCCAAGAATGATGTCTAGAGCCACAGTATGAGTGTGCTGCATTCAGCACTACAAAACATAATGCTTTTGCTTCCAGCACAGAGTGATCCTGGAGATTTACTTGTTCCAATTTTACCACAGCTGAAGTTTTCTTTTGATTCTTGTAATAAGAAACATGGGAACGATGTTTGTCTTCTGAACAAGACACAGCAAATGGTAAGAAAGAACATCCATTCTGTCGGGTGGTGGCTGTGGAAATGCTATCCTACCTGAAATACCACTAATCTATGTTTTATGACTCAGTGTTCAATTTATCCCTGTCCCAGGCAGAGAGTCAGTTTCATTCTTT
Organism: Stictonetta naevosa; assembly: GCA_011074415.1. Lineage (NCBI taxonomy): Eukaryota > Metazoa > Chordata > Aves > Anseriformes > Anatidae > Stictonetta > Stictonetta naevosa. Next base: position 32,756,132 of record CM021700.1, read on the forward strand.
CTACCAGAGGCTGACAAGATGATTCGCATTTCTTATGCTTTTACTTTATCACTTCTACAAACAGCAGCGAATTTCAGCAGCTGGCATGGCTGTTAGAGTCCTTCCATTATTCACATTAAAAAAAAAAGGAGAGAAGGGAGGAGGGAATGTCTGAGGAAAAAAAAAAAAGAAAAATAACTTTGAAGCCATTGAGGAAATAATTATGCATTTCTGAATACAGCAATTTAAATGTATCATAAATGGGGTCAAATAACACTATATGTTAAAAAAAAATAAATAAATCCAAGTAAGATGTGTAATTCTTGTTCTGTAATTTTATGGTTTAATCCATCTGGCTTTTTCTGGGAAGTACCCCATAACCGATGGTTATTACTAGTGACAGCTGTCATTTTGTTGGTAGTTCTTCCCAAATTGCTCAAGGCGATCAGATAAACAAGCTTGCTTGCCTACTCTTACCAGTTATTACTTGTTCTGTTGTGTGTTTTTCTTTTTGTCAGAACTCCCATCTCTGACCAAGTATTAAATTAGGAAATTCAGACACGGTTTGTGAAATCTTTAAAGACAATGGAGTATTGACTCATTCATATTTTCTACTTTCAAATATATGCATTAATGAGATGCAAATTCTCTTAAATATCATCATTATTTTTATCCAGAAGCCTATGTAACAATTCTGTAGAAAGATCCCCCTGTCAAATAGGGAATGGCTACAGACTGTTTATCTACCATTTATCTACTTTATCTACCTAATCTGCCTACAGCAGAGGGAAAGTGGTGATACTTAACATTTCTTTCATCTGTTACTTTGAAAAATAAGAAGTATTAGTTAATTATTTTAATAGCAATTCCCCTTTGCCAGGTTCATTAGATTATTCTATCCCTCCGTAAAGAAAAAAAAAAAAAAAAAAAAAAAAAAGTGTCAGTCTGGTAGAAAAATGCATTGCCTTTACCAAATGACTCATTTATATTTCATTGTTTTAAGAGTTTTCCTCTGTACCTATTTAATATGTAATGTATATATCTAGAGCATTATTGAAATAGAAAACTTGAAAAATGTCGACTGCAAACTTTTAGTTTCAGATAAGATAAACTGCTTTAATCAGAAAGGAATTAACAGCTCACTCTTAGCACAAGCTGATCAGATTTTTATAAGTCATGAGTAATTGCATAAATACTAACATCTGTTAACAAAAAGCAAGTATTTGGAAATGCTTGCAAACAAGATTGTAGCAGTGGATTCACTTGTGTTCTTGCAAGTGAGTCTTACTATTCAAATCAACAGTATTATGCACAAGTTCTCTGATGTGAATCAAAATAGAATTTGCATTGTGTTACACAGAACAGAGGACGTGCCTGTGTATTTCTTCCATGCTTCTAACGCTTAACAGCAAAAAACTTAACTGACTACATCTTCGTTGTTTTTTTACACTTTAGCTTGTTCAGAGACCAGCCTGCTTCAAACTTACTGTTTGCACAGAGGATAGATACATCTACCAAAGTAAGTGTAGCTATAGCAGCTCACTAGATATTGACTCAGAATAGAGTCTCATATGGTAATTGATATGAAAACTAAACATTAGACTTGTAAGCATCAGTGAAGTATGCAGAAGCCATCAAAATTAACTGTTCTTGAGTGTAAACTGTTGAAAAGCTAAATCTCTTCAGGGAAGGATTTGTGCAAGTGCAGTATTCTTCAGGAAACCATACAAATCTGCATTGCAATAGCCTGTTTCCTGAGGTTTCCTTAGGGATCAGAGAGAGTTTATACAAAAGTTGTGTTTCTTGTAGCTGTACTGCCTATACCAGCTGCACAAAATTCCTTCTTGAATGACTACATTCCAAAGAAGTAATTGCAGAAAATTCTCAGATGCTTATTTTCGTTTCCTTTAGTAGTTCTGTAGAGATGACTTTTCTTTAATAAGTAACCAACCACTGCACATGTAATGACAGAAAATGATATAAATGTGTCTGCATATTTATTCTTTACACTGAGGATGCATGCTGTATGCTACTTAATTGCAGGAATTTATGTGATTTTTATGAGAAGTACTAAGAAGAGCATCGTAAGATTGATTTAATTTGTGCATGTGTTTGGTGGAATGCACAAAGGGAACCACTGGAAGCCTTCAGTACAAGCAAGAGCTTGCTCTGTGAGGAGGGACTGGATACCTAAGACTAGAGAGACCAGAGATTTAGTTTCTCCTATTATTTTTTCTAGGGTTGCTGCTTGGGCATGTGGTACTCTTACCACCATAGAAAAAAGGTCTTTTCTTTCAAAGCAGCAGCACCATAAAAGAAAGCAAAACCTGACCTCATTTGTTGGCAGCACTGTTGAGATGAACTGCAGCTCTGACCTATTTCTCCAGCGGTACAATTATCTGCTGTAATGGTACCACTTTACTTTTCAAATCCGGGATTACAGTACTGTGAGATTTAGAGAAGTTACTCTTTCTCTAGTTGCAGGCCTTGCTACTTGAGGGGCAAGCTAGTGTTAAGAGTGAATGGATGGAAGGCGTAAAGACAAAGCACGTGATCAGGTCATTGTAATGTCTTTATAATTTTCATGTGAATGCATTTTTTTAATGTATATATATGTGTACACACATACCATTTTGTTTATTTATATGCACATTATCTCTATATACAAATGTGTATGCATATATAGAGAGACAATATACTTGTACATACGTGTGTAGCAACACAAAATGTACTAAACTGAGTTCATGTGGTGAGGGATTTGGGTTTTGTTCATTTGTTTGGCAGATATGAGATATGATCAGCCTCTACACAACATGGGAGCTGTAAGAAATCAAGTTCTTGCATATTCAGGACTCAACCCCTCTGTGACAGGAGTTGACACAGCTGCCTTAAAGTCAATTTAATACCTGTTTAAACCAATGGAAGGAAACTGAATTACATTAGGAACTGGTGTTTATAATCTGATATTTATCTCTTCTTTTGTTTTAATAGCAGTGTATCTAATCTTAAAAAACAAACTTATTTTCTCTGAGTTTCCTATCTATCTGTGTCACCAAAATGAATAGAAAATGTTCTTATCAAGTCAATTTTCCTTAGTAAGTTTTCAGTCTTCAGAACATATTCATCTTTGTTTTTTCACTTGGGATGCTGTTCACAGCAACACTGAGCTGGTAACACACATTGAGTACTGCCGAGCCCAGTCATGCAGAAATCATGAATTTGGATCTCAAAAGCATATGATTAGCTTGAAAAACATGTTTTCAGGAAAAAAAAAATAATAATAATAATAAAAAAAATCTTTTCATTTACCCTCTGCTTTTTAGTACATTTTAAGCTTTGTCCCAACACAAAAATGTTGATAGAATATCTAATGCAACCATTCTTATACAATCATCCACAAACTGTTATAAACTTAACTATCCAGTCTCACCAATGTAATGCGTAGTTCAGTCAGGCAATTAATTTCGCAAAGGTTAGACTTATTTTATGTGATCATCTTATTTTTGTCTGCTTTCAGTTTAATGGAAAAGCATTCCCCTTTTTAGACACAGATCTACTCCATGCAGGGTGATCAAATAAAACGGTTGTTCAGTGCTAGGAGCACCGTCCACAGAATACATGAATTTTAAAGAGAGGAAGCCTTTCAAGGGTTGTAGAAGTCTGAGTTCAAGCAAGGATAAGAAAGCAAACTATAACTTGAGTTTCTCTTAGTGAGGGGCCTCATTTGTTTTTTGATTCTAATCTGAAATCATTAAGTATTGCTGCAAGGGGAATGGTACTCAATGCAGTTTTGAGGAAGACATTTATGGTTCCATCCCTGGAGGGCTGACACGCAGGCTAAGCATCTGCTGGCATCAGCTAAATATGAAAGTAGAATAAATATGAAAGTAGAAAAAAATATGAAAGAGAATAAAAGTATTTGGAGGAGCATTAGGGTGAGTTTTGGCTGAGGCAGCTAAGAAAGATGAAATATTGCTGCTGTTATTTAAATTACTTAAGGAAATTTAAATCGTCTCCTGTCCTTTTCCATCAAGGTGGCAAAGAAGAGATTCAGATTCTGCTAATGGAAAGTTTTGGAACAGAAGCGAATGGCAAATATTGCCATAGTTTGCTCAAAACTGAGACAGAACATTTTCATTATTCCTCAGGGACTTTTATTCAGAACATGCAAAAGGTGGGCGTATTTAAAGTGACAATATGGTTTTCTTATAAAAGTAAGAAAGTACTCCAACACTAAGTTTAATAATAAAACAAACATTTTCCTTGTTCTCTGAACAAAACTGAGAAAATACATCAGAAGAGGTAAATAAATAAAAATATATTCAGTCTTGGCTCTCACCTCTCGAGGGAATTTCAATTACTCTTTGAATCTTGTGGATCTTAGCATACAATACTGTGCATTTATTAGGTAGGAGTTTTCTATCCTTGTCATCTTCTTTTTTGTACATACACCCTTTTTGTGGTAGCAAGTAATACACATTATGATAGCAAACAGTAATAAATATGTAAATGATTATATACACTGGAAGACATCGTAATCAATTTCTTTTTTCCCCAATAAAATAGTTACTTTTAAAGTCAAGACTACTTTTAAATGTCCAACATTTAGTAATTATTCAATACGTATTCAAGGAAAAGTCCTAATAATGTCATTAGAGATGTTGATAGAGACAAGATTGCAAAGTTTATCTTAAAGATTTTATGACGGATAGCAGTTTCTATGAGAAGAAATACACATTTAACCCCATCATCCAGTTGGACCAAGTTGGAGGCCTCATCAGACACACTCAGAATAAAACAGATCGTACTGTCGGCCACCCTACAGAGTCTGAATCCAACTGAATACACTGTATTTCACACAGAGTACTCCTCACGTGAATTCACAGAGGAAGACACAAACACCAAATCAGAGGTTGAAGTGAAGGTTATTGTAACATCTTTCCAAGTTCCAGTCCCTCAGAATTGTCACCCATTTCCAAATCATACAGGGCTTCTTCTGAGCTAAATTTCATCCTCAAATCTATCATTTCACGTCTGCAATAGGCTGTATTTTTCAACTGTGTTATCCTTGGGATACCTTCTATCACCTGTAATGTATTAATCTAACAGAAACAGAAAGATGAAAATATACATATCCATCAATAGAAATGCAATATAAGTTCTATCAAATGATGCAATGTTTAAATAGTAGGTAATGTTTCTAGACTATACAAAAAATTCTGCATTATGAAGTGTATTCCATGGATCTATTTTCATCAGTTTACATCATCTTCCTAGAGCAGAACAGTTTGCTACAAGAAAATAATAACAATAGTAATTCCTTGCTTTAAAAATAATCTAAATGCATTTTTCACAATGTAGCTTAATTTATTTTTCATGCTTAAAAACTTAGAAGAACCTACCAATTTTATTTTGACATCACTGTCTTAAAGGCAAAAGCAGATTAACTTTATAAAACAGTGAACAGTTTGTCAATTTTGAATAGATTTCAGAGTATGAAATTTTAACCAAAATAGGGGGGAAAAAATACTGTTAACTATAGAACTGGTCAGGTTTTAATTGTCAAATACTGACTAAAACCAAATATGTTTAAAAACTGAAGCATGTGTCCAGTCCTCCTCTTTTCTATTTTTTTTCCTGCTAGATCAAATAGTAGATTTTAAAGGAGGGGAAATAAAATTGTGTTCACCATCTGTTATCTGACATTTGAAAAAAAAAATCATTGTTTGACCAGTAATGAGACTGTTAGCAGCATTTGGGTCCCTAATTTGCAAAGCTGGTACATTTTTAAAGGCACAGCAGATAATGCCCTATATAGAAATGGCCACATCACCCAAAATAAAGAACGTCATCCAAGCATTAAAATACAAAACAGATGGAGGAAACATTTCAAGGGAATATATGTTGGGGGGCTGGGGGGGTGAGTGTTGTGAAATATAAGGAAAGAAAACTCTGCCAAGCTCAACAGGACTATAGAAAGCATTAATAACCCAAGGATTATCTTTTTCAAAACTAAATAAAAGATGCAGCTATGAAGAAGGATTTCTCCTAACACAAGCATCTAAACAGGAAATAGCATTTACCGACGTGGGATTATCCCTGGGAGATGAAATTTGAAAGGATTTCCCATCCTAGTTGCATCAACTTGTTAAGGATCCAGTTAAGAAAAAATATCCTGCAGCTGGCTTGACAATTTCACAGAGTAACTAAAATGAAAAAATAAACACATACTTACAAAAAAACAGATGTTCTATATTACAGGAGACTTCATATTAATGAATCATATGTATTCTATAGGAAAAGGATAAAAAATAAAAATAAAAGGCCAAGAGATAGGTCACAAGCGTGCTAGGCATTGTGAAAACCTCAGGTATTAAACAGCTCCTGCCTCAAAGAGTGTAAGCTGTAAATAGAAATTAGGTGGGGAAGGTGGCAGAGTGCCAAGTCAAGAACCATGTTGTAGCAGTAAAATCAACGGGCAGTCCTGATTGTTTACTTTGCTGCAAGGTGGTTTACCTGGGAGGGGATTATGCAGTGAAATAGTACAAAATGAGAAAGGGTGAACAGCCTGGGATCACCACAGAGGAATGATGGTGTGTGTGGAGTAGGAGTGATAAGAAAGGACTGTGGGAGCTGCAGAGCAAGGCTGAGGGAAGCTGATCTTCCCAAGATGGAGAGAGTTCAGTCAGGGCTACAGAAAGTTCACTCAAAGTCCCCAAGTCCTGGCTTTTCCAGGCTGGGCCCTCTGACTAGCCTCACTCATGTTCAGGTTTTTCCAGGGGCTGCGTGATGTTGAAGAAGGAAGATGCTATCTGGGTCCTACCTGGTGTGAATGGTGTGTTAATCAGATGATGTTTAGAGGGTTTTGCAGTGCTATGATAAATCAGAAGATGATGGCTGGATGGACAGGTAAATGGATGGATATACTTGTATACATATTCTTTTTTAGCAGAAATAGAAACGGTAGATCTTGTTGTCTGTGACTTCAACAAATGTAAACAACATTTGGATAGGAAATCTTTGAATAATTTCTGTTGATATTTCTGCTTCATTTGCTGTTTTTAAGAGAATAACGATACGCCTCAAAGTTGTTGACTTGGAGTCTGTGTACATACTCTGAAGGTAACACTTTGAAGTCTGTAAAGCTTGCTTCTAAGTCCATACTTTCTGTATACCTAAGCCACATGTGAATGCACCTTGGTGTCTTTCTCTGCTGTGCTGTGGGTGTGCAAACATACCCTCTTTACTAGATCAGTAGGTCACTAATTGTCAGCACCTTCTAAATAGGCTTTCACAATAAAGACACGTTTATATTACACAGACCACAATGTTTTTTACATGTGTAAGAGTTAAATAGGCACCTGAACATAAGAAGTGACTGTCTTTCTGTTATTGAGATAGTCTGTACAGTACATGAGCCCAAAAGGAATGTGGTTGTTCTTTAGACATTCAAAGCTGATAAACTGGGAGGGAGAAAAAGAGAAAACTTTACCCTCAAGGCTGTGTTAAGAAGGGAGCAGGATTCAGTGACTGACAGAAAACAGCTGTACAAGGAGGGATCCCTTCTTCAAGACCATAACCTCATTCTCCACGTCTGATAGAATATTCTGTAAAGGGGGAGTCTTAGTTGTTTGGCTCTGGGCAGAGAAAATGCAGTGCATAACTTTGTAAAGTCATAAATGGTTCAGAGAAGAGCTGTGCTTTGCTTAATCACAGTATTTTAACTGTCTCTTGCTCTGAAAGGATAATTTTCTACATTTTTTTATTTTTTGATTTTTTTTTGTTTGTTTGTTTTCATTCTTTCTTGGTTGTGGCTGTCCTCTTTCCTTCCTCACTACAGATTTTATTTGCTTGCTCATGGGGGGAAAGGCAATAGGTAAGAAAAGCCTAATTGAGGCCAGATTAATGCAGTTCCACAGGGAGACTAAGGAAAAGATTTATTCTCTCCTGCCTTTCCACAGATGTCTTATTAGGGGCTCAGCCTTGCCTTACATATGCACCTTTATTCATATACTTCCTTCTTATCCTCTGGGAGAAGCCTATCTCATGTAACTTACAGACTTGGCTTCCTTATTTGTATTTGTTAACAGTAAAATGCATTGACCACTCCACATATTGGTCGTATTCTCAGATGAGAGTGAAGGGGGTTTATCTATGTTGAAAAATATGTCCATTTGGCTTGCCCCAACTAGGAGTTACTGTAAAGAAAATGTTGAAATTGGAGCATCGGAGCTGGCAAAAAATATAAAGGTTTGAAAGAGTGGGATCCAGTGGAGTTGCTGAAATGAAGTGTCAAGTTCAGAAGAAGTGGGCAGCCTTGTGATCCTGCTCTATGATTTTCTTTCCTCTAGCTGTCTCTCACCTTGGGCTCACAACTTCAGCTAATGCTGAAAAACATTAGCAGGTGATGGAGGAAGGAAATAAATTTTTAAATAATTTTGATGAAAGGCTGTGAGAGGAGATGTGGAAAACATAGGAGTCCTATTTAATTTATACGTGATTGACTCAGGCAAGAGGAAGGAGCTTGGGCCAAACACTGTGCATCACTTACTTGCTAACCTTGTACTTAAGACGCTGGTATAACAGAAGATCCTTTAAAGCTGGTCCCTTCCCGAATGAACTGTAAAGGTCACCCCATGGCATCAATGTAAAATTTCCCATTGTCAGCAGAACAGACCCTTATATCAACCCAGAAAGGGAAAGAAGGATATATTATTTAAAGAAGCAGCCTTACTTTCGAGGAACTGAAAGTGGCAATATTTATATTGCTTTATCATCGCTTTCATTTCTTTCAAAGCCAGACCACTTTTTAACCCGCAGTTTTGTTTTTCAGCCAAAGCTTGTGGTTTTGGGTGCATCTAATAGAAGGTTTTTTATTAAGTTCTCAATTATCAGTCTCTTTATTCATTTTAATTCTTTTTTTTACATCTCATTTTGCATAAAACTGGTTTTGGAATCTAAAACTGTCTCTTCAACACCAACTAAGACATACCATCTTTCAGTATTATAAATGGATTTTTGAGTTAGGGGGCTCTTCTATAATTTGTAGAAATTTCAGTACTAGAGGCCTGAGGTTACCATTCAGTTTATAGGTGGGTACTTACTCCTGATCTTAGTGCTCAAGGATGTACTTGTAGCAGAAACTAGTGATGAATTCCTCTTTGTACTTCTACTTGTAGAGCTTTGGTCAAGACAGTAAGTTTGTCAGCTCCTCAGAAAGGGATTAGCTATATTTTTTCATAGTGTACTGAACTTCCCTTTTACCTCCTTGATTCTTCATCCAACTACTGATAACCAGTTCACTTCAAAAAAAGCAACCAAACAACAACAAACTTTACACCAGATGTGGTACTAGCTAATCTGGGTGCATGCTAATCAACACAAAATTCTGTTTTTATTTTTCTGCTGCAACAGAAGTATGTCTTCACTTCTGCTAAGTGACTTCTCAATATTTTCCCTGTCATCTTGACTCTTGCTAAGTGTTTTTTGATATTTTTTATTCCTGTTTCTGCTTTTCCGTTCTGTGTTGGCTTAAGGGTCTCATTACCAGTCTACCCTTGGTTCACCATAGCATGGGAGCTATCCAAGATGTCTTAGAACTTTTTAAACAGACAACAGTGCACTTTTGGATCTTTTCTTTTCCTGTGGGACAGAAAGGGTTTCTATTAGGATCCTTTAAATGTTCTTTTCTTCCATGTCCTTCTGTGTTATCTGAAATTGTACTTGGTAATTCCGAGGTCATACATGCCAACAGGCATTGTTAGCAATAGAGATTTGCCTCTTAGCTCCAGAAACAAAGCACTCCTAATATACCCCCATCAAGTTCTTGTTCAGTGGAGACCATTCATAGTCCTGCTGGTTTCTTTTCTACTTTGGAATCGAAAATTAATCTCAGGTTATTGTAAGACATGCTTAGCTCTCAGGCTGGCCTGGGGCCGTGCAGATAAATCTGGTCCACCAGCTCAGCCTTCTGAGATACTTTCTGCACAGCCTAGAGCCCAGTCAAGACAACAGATTTGCCCTAAGCATTTCTTCCTTCCCTTCCAAAACCCTATTAGTCAGTCTGTTTGCTATGGGCTGACTTTCTTGTTGTTTTATTTTTTTATATATATAATTTGGTCGATTCCCTACATGAGTACATTGATCACATTAAATACCTTTTGAGGAAAGCAAATGAGATGGTAAATTGGGAGTCACTTCGGAACAATGATGTTCATTTTAAATATGGGAATTCTGCTGCTGCAAGGAATTAGCGATCGTTTTCAGCTCATGAGTAATCAGTAGTATTTGAAAACTATTTCCACTGATCCATATCCAAATATAAAGGTGGCATTTCTCCTCACTGTCTTAGATCAGTGCACAGACTTTATCTTAATCTTTCTTCCCTAAGCCATCCAACCTCTAAAACTTAATGGAGAGTCACAATCAGATAGTTGGCAGGTCACAAATACCAGCTCGGGGGTGCAGCTTGTCATGACTGCAAGTAAGGAATTTTACTGCTCAACAGATCACCAAGAGACGTTTTAACCTTAGCAATTATTTTTCTCAAAGTCAATGACATCATGAAAAGAGCCAAAAACTTATTTCTTTGGACAATTAGATGCAGAGATTGCTCGACCTTGATATTTATAGGGTCCCAACCACCAAGGGGCTTACAGCTAGAGGTTATATGGGTCTCCAGAGCAATCCTGCCAAAAGTTGGGAAAAGTTCCAAAACAGCAATAATCCATTATTTCATTGTGCATGGCTAATTGTTTTTCCTGAAAGATACTCTCACATGTTTGGCAGTTAGCTCTCTAACAAAGAGATAGCAAGGGCTGTAAATCCCCAAACAGCTATTATTGTGCAATCAAACTTCGTAACTCATATGTATCTCCCCTGGAAATGCAGTAATATGCTGTTAAAGTCAGAAAAAAACTAGGATTTGGGGCCATAGTATTTTATTATGAGCTGTACAGTGGAGACTTGAGACCCTATTTTTAAGAAATGATTAGTTAGAAAATATATCAGTCCAATACATATCAGTATATATAATGTACTCTTTCCAATTTTGCTCAGTGACGTGATCTAATAGTTCATGTCTAACTAAAAAAAAAGAAAAAAAAAAGAAAAAACACCCCATACCACTTAGATTTTATTTTTCCAGACAAAATGGCAGCCAGAAATAAAGTTGCCCTCCTAAATAATAATTATAAATATGATTAGATACGTAATTATAAATGATATGTAGAATCTGATTTAAGCATACTTGAAAAAGAGAAAATCAAATCCAAGCAGCTGCCAGGCCAGATTTAAGGACAACAGGGAAATGGAAAGCTATTTTCTGATCAGAGACTAAAGGCAAAGCCTGAAAAAGAATGCAACTTCACTCTCAACGCAGCAGTGGTATTAAACAGCATTTAGGAACAAGCATAATGGAAATTAAAGGACAACAGAGGAACAGAACAAACGGCTCCAAGCTGAAAATGAATACATATAGGCTGGATATTAAGCAAAGGTTTCTAACCATTAATGTATTGGCATGGAGTAGAATTTCAATCTAATTAGCAAAGGAGGAGAGGTGAGGAATGGCCATATGACAAAAGGCTAAATGGCTTGGGAGCAGCCTTAGTCCTACGTTAAATTTCCGTGTGTGGCATGCCTTGTTGAAATACAAGGCCTGTAGGTATACTTACCTGCAGAGGAATCAGATAAAAAATTGGAAAGAATAGTAAGTAGCTCATAAATTTCTTGCAGAGATTATCAGTTTGCTCAGATGTTGTCATCCGTGGTACAATTTCAGATTCAGTCCATTCAGTGTGATTTTATTAATCTGATTTAAAAAAAAAAAAAAAAAAAAAAAAAAACTAGCCATTATTCAGTTAAGAAAGTGTCTTTCTAACTTACTGAAAAATGGGATAGTAAGCAAGTATTGACTGTTGTTGATAGCAGGAAATAGAACAAATTTTGTTCTGCATAGTATGTGCTCTCACCAGCCTGTTTCCCATTTGTTCTCTCAGAGGCCATTAATTTGGAGGCATCATAACTAAGCTGGTTCATCTGTGTCTTTGATATGGCAAGCCAACTTTTTGTTTTAGTCCACTATAGGTTATCATAATCAATTTATTCATGCTTTTTCAGATTCAAATGTGTTAGAAATCAACAATTTTTTAGTCCCCCAAAAAAGTATTTTAAAAATTCTGTCAAGCCTATTTGGATGATTCTTTGCTGAGAAAGCTTTTCTGGATCTTTGCAATGAACATAAAACTCACAATCTGAAAATAGTGCTTTTATGAAAGTATATAGTGATCTCAAACGCGTTTTTCTTTACAGCAATACCTTTGGTGTTTCTTCAATTATTTCAGATATTTATCGTCAAAAAAGACTAAACCATTTCCTGGCTCATTAGGAAATGGAGCCCAGGGTTTTCTTACACTGTTCAGGTTTTATTTTATTTTTTAAACTAAAACTGTTGGCCAGAAGCTTAACATGCCAATCATGTTTTGGCTGTGGATCTGTTGCAGAGGTTATCTGTTTCCTACGTGATTAACCTTGCAGGTTATATACCACAGGATTGCATATTAACTGGATTGTTTTTCTCTAATCCAGGATTTCCAACAGGAGCCCATTCATTCCCTGCAGCAATCTTTCTAAATGAGCTCTTTCAGTTTTAATGATGAGCAGGTAGTTTTCAAGCTATCAGCAGATAATGTCTCCGGAAGGCTTGGCTGGAAAGCCAGCAATTAATCACAGGCAGGACTCAACCCAGGTTCCCCTAAAAAGCTAGCTTCTCAGTGGCAAAGCCATTACCTGCTGGTAACATTTAAATTCTCTGGTCACAGCTATTAAATCCAGAAGAGATCATTAGATCCTTGTGCCTGATGCCCTCCGTAAAGCAGACCACTGCATGTCATGCAGTTACCTCTGAACTAGGCCTCACAACTTCTAAATGAAGGAAACATGCCTTTGAGAAGGGCACTCAGCGTTGTCTTAGAAGCATCAAGAGGTAAACAGTCAGCTCTTGAGCAGGTTGATCATTGGAAAAACTGGGCAGTACTGCTGCCTTGAATCTCCCTGGTTCTTGATATTCCATTCACTGTCTTATGTTAATCTATATATTCAATTTGATCTAAGTTTTTAACAGACGCACACAGAGCTATAATGCCCATAACTTCAACTACAGCATTTGCTTGCAAATTATTTACGTAAGGCATATCCCTTCCTTCTATAGAAATATGGGATGGATAATTGCCATTGGAGCAGTTCAGTTATAAAAGATATTCATCCACCTTAGAAAAATCTGAAAGGCAAAGCAAAGATATTGGACAATAATAGGGACATGTTCAACCCTACTTGTTAAGAAAACACACTGAGACAAAGCACCGAAGTCTTAACTGAGGCCTTCCCCTTATTATTAGCATGTGTCTTTTTCACATCAGAAACTTGTGTTTCTGTGAGCTTCCAAAAATGCCTGTAATAGGTAAAGCCAGCACCATTACTGATACATGGTATTTCTAATTTATTTATTTTTTCTTTGAGAAGAAATGAGGAAACCTTGAAAATGACTGCAAGGAGAGCAGAGAACTGTGTAGAACTATTTTGCTTTAATCATCTAGAAAATGTTTTTTCCTTATGTCAGAGGTTTCAGGGTCAAATAAGTATCTTATTATTTTTCAGCTGAGATTGAGAAGGTGAAAGCAGCAATACAACTGGAGTCCTCTTTCCACATTCTGGCAATGTTTGTCATGGATGAACTTATTCTTTTACAGATTGTGGGTGAGTTTATTCACAAGCTATTGTTGTTCATACTTACAGAGATCTTAAATTATAAATGCAGATGAGATGATGAGAGGTGTACTTCAATGCTCAGGAAGCAGCCTTTCTAAACACCTTGGCAGGGCTGTTGAAATAAATACAAAGCTTTTATATCTCAGAGTCTCACGAGGCATATTAATCCTTCACTTGCAGGTTTGTCAGATGAAAAGCTGCTTGAATAATTTGATATTTTTTAATTGTCTCTGAAATACAATCAGTGCTGTACACATAGCAATTAAAGCCAGCTTCAAGACACCAAAAAGCTTACATGGTACATCTTTCATTTGCAAGATACCCAGTTGAGCTGCTACTGCTAAGAGAAGTGATGCTGGGGACTGAGAAACAGCCCATCGCTTGCAGTTTCCACTAACAAGCCCATTCATGATGACTGGCAAACAAGACCACTTGTTCTGCAAATAAGAAGCTTGTCTAGGAGGGTATGCCAGACAATTAGGTGCACATACATGATGGCTACTACAGGATATGTAAATTAGTGTTTTACCAAACTGGCAGCTGTAACACTGACTAAAGTTACCTGCATATCAAGAGGTCAGAAAGCTATCTAATGAACTATTTGTGAATGCTTTCAATGCTTTCCTTTAAAGAGACATCTTCTAAGATACAATATAGCTCATGGTGAATGGGAAAATGTCACAAACTGATCCTTCTGCTTTCTTCCCATTCCCTCTTGGCGATTTATATGTGCAATATATAATGTATACTGATATAAAAGTTAGCTGTGCATGTGGTTAGGGGGTGGCACGTGAATTGAGAAAGCAGCCAGGCCCTGTGCTCCCATACCCGCCTGGCATTTCCTTCTGCCACTGAGAGACACACCACTGGGCTGGACGGACCATTGGTGTGACGCAGCAGGGCTTTTCTGATGGTCTTATGCTAGTTTGATCCTACAAATCCTTACTTATAAAGCAATCTTCTCTCATATAAATAGCTTTGAGCACTCAGGCAATATATGGTTCTTTATCTGAGCATCACAGACATGTTTTTGATAGAACAAAATGGGTCACAGTCATTTTTCTCTAAGTCTTTCATTTGACAGATCTACACTGAAGGTGAATCTGCTTCATGGGCTTTAACTGGGAAGCCTGCTTTTCTGAGCCAAGTGCTTTGCCAGGCATTTCTAAAGCTTATCATACCAAGACATTCTACACAAAAATGACTCTCCTTTTTCAATAAAACGAGGGAAAATGGCAGCCTAATTTAATTATCTCTTTTGAAACTCAGAGAGGAGTCAGAGTTGTTCAGATTGTTCCAGTTCTGAATGGCTGGCTGAGTTTTGAAAATCTATTATTCAAATATTTGTTTTCACTTAGATTAGTTCCTCCCCCCCCCCCCTCCCCCCTTTTAAATGAAATTCATCAAAAACATGGCAGTATCTTTTAAAGCATCTCAGCCAGGGTGGTATTTTCAGAACGAAACCTTGACAGCAGTTTTCTTCCCAGTTCTGAAGCCAAGGAGACATAAATATGTACACCGTGCAAGAAGTCACGCACTGCAGCACTATTTAGTTCTTTTCTGTAAGCAGTCAGGGAAGTCATTTCATGCCACAAGGAAGTTTTACCTCCATTAGATACCAACAAACACCATTGCAGTAATGGCAATATTAGATTGTCAGATTGCCATTTGTACAGAATTCATTTTTAATACATTGGAGTTGTTGTACCTTAAGTTTGAAGGTACAAAAAGTACTGTAGGTTTTAAATTCTTACCATTTTTTTCCACTTTCCCACAAGACATACAAAAGATCCACAACTTGATCCATGAAGAGTTAGCCATAAATGTGAAAGGCGAATAGGCCACATATTCACCATCATTGTATGTAAGTCACTTGGGAATCTCATGTATTCTGTAAGTGTATAAATATGTTGTGAATTTCACTGAAATAGACGATCGATATGTGAACATATAAAATTAATACATTGTCATGACAGCAAGAGAAATACAAAAAAATAGAGTATTTATTATCACACTTGTGCAGAACACTAAAGAGATGATGTAAGGCATTTTACATTTTCATGTTTCAGTTTTACATTTTATATTGCATATTAACTTTAAGTAGTTGACAGTAAGAGAGAGAGGAAAGCAATAATATAGAGACTGGAGCAAGAAATAAAATGAAAGACCAAGGAAAAAACATTGTTAGCAATTTACAGTATATGGTTTAATAGTCCCATGAAAGAATCTGTGTGCGCATTGTGTTTTACCTAACTCACATATGTGAGAGGAGAATTCTCTTTTTTTTTTTCCTTCAGTGAGAATACATATACCTGTAGGCTAAGTAAAGAGGGACTAAAGAACTCCACAAACAAGAAATGCATAAACGAAAACCTGAATCAATATTCACTCATGCCCATTAATTATGCACTCATTTTGTACTAGTGTAAGTAGACCCTTAATTTTTAAACAACTTGTGCATAGGAAAAACATATGGAAGAGACTGTTCTGTACCCACAGGCAGCATCTGAAGGGGAGCATGATACAATGGAAAGCTGGAGAGCATGACTGAGAGACACAAAACGCCAGTCTGAAATTCAGGAGCAGGGGAGATACCCAAGGAGAGGATAAAATAGGAGAGTAAATAATTTTAGAAGCATGTAACGAACTAAATCTGCCCCATCTTTATATTAGATGGGGGCATCTGGTATAAGAGGAAATTTCTGTGGTGTAGAGTGAAAGGTTGTCAAGGCATGGAAAAATCTCTTCATAAATTCAGTGCTTCCATGTTGGGATTCGGGAACAGAGGAATTTAAGATCAAACCAGCTCACATGCTGCAACTCCTAAAGTTTTTTTTTTTTTTTTTTTTTTTTTTTTAATAGAAATCATTTTTGAACTCTCAGAATATCTTTTATACAAAACATTCTTGTTCAGATTCTGTGGTCTGAAGCTCAAGCAGCTTCTTAAGATCAAAAATCCAGCCTATTTTTTTCAAAGGAGTTCAGATTCTGCTCTGTATGTGTCTGTGCTTAAGTGGATACAGCATGACAAACGTCCACCCAGAAATAGCTGACACTATAAAGTAGCTGAAAAAGAAGACAATGAAAACCAACTTTATATTATGGGGCAGGATTCTAGTTGAACCACTAAAACATCCTCATCACTGGAGAATTAGGCATGTTCTGCCAGTTAATGTAAACATAAAATGTAATACCAAATTATAGATGCTATTCCTAGGAAAAACACTTGAGAGAATTCCTGGCTTCAGACCACCTCAGTCTCAGCTCTGTCTCTGGTATCCTTCTGCATGAGATGTACATAAAATATATATACATATTAGGCTCCCATGCTTCAAGCCCTGATTAAAAGATCCTGGGAACATGAATGTTAGACCAGTGCTCAATGGCTAATCAATGCTCAAGTTTGTATTCGGTTTACAAATAAACCCAGCCTCCCCCTTCCCAGTTGTTCTCCTGGCCTGTCACATAAAACAGTTGGGACTAAAACGCCTGAGGTACTGGTACTTCAACAGACAAATTGCACTGGTTCTGAAAATCTCCTGGGAATATGGAAAGGTAAACAGCTTTTTAATACACAGCAGCCTGGCAGCTAATAAACAGTGCATTATTCTGCGTCTCATAAATCTCCATGAAGTTCATTTATTCTCTTCAGAGAATGAATAACTAATATGAAGCCTCCTCTTGCCAGTTATTGTCGTGCTACACAAAATGATTTAGATGTGGAAGCTGCTATTAATAGCATTGAATGAGCTACTAATTGGATGGTTATATAATGGCATTGTTATAAAACCTAGTTTGGGTTTGACACCTTCTGTTTTCTAAGAACAACATTAAAAACCCAAACAAATCCATGGTTAGCAGTACATAACACAAAACAAAGACTAAATAATTACCAGTCTTTCAAAAATCAAATGGGATTGAAAAGGAAAAAAAAAAAGAAATCAATTCATTTATCTGAATTCTAGTAGAAATGAGCTGGAAGTGAATCACTCAACTGATCTGCTGTTCAAAGGGATACTTTAAAGTAACTTTCTCTAATACCTGCCCTGCAAATCCTGACAAAGAATTCAAAGTGGGCCTGTTTCTGTGACTTGTGAAATCTCAGAAAGTTTTTCTATTGAAAAATGGCCTTTGAATAAGATCTAGTATGTACAGCATGTAATTTAAGGAGAAAGAACTACCAGAAAGTATCTCTGTGACACACACTGATAAAAAAAATGTAGTATTAGGCATGGATCCATACATTATTATTATTATTTTAATACAGATGTAGCTATACAGTCTGACATTTTTAAAGTAACTTATAAAAAAGGGAGAGAGAAACAAATGGGGATGGCATTTTACTCCCTGCCACATGGAGGGACAGAAAATTGCAGTCCATTAGGAGAGAAGCTTTTATCCAGGGTGGCACTTTACAGTCCTTCTATTCTTGGTTGTTCTGAAGGCTGGAGCATCACTAATGCAATGTGCAGCACCAGGAACTTCTGATGATGAAACCCAACTACTGGACTCTTGTGAGGATATTTTCCTTTTGATACATCAAACATGGCAGCATACCAGAGCCCATAAGAAGAATCTCTGCAAAGGCTCATAGTTATATGTATATAATTGCGTTGGAAGAGATGAAAATTTGTGGTCAACCCTGCACAGCTCTAATGCCTTTTAGTTTAATTTTTGACCGTGAAATTACCTCTCAGCATGTGCTGTGCCAGCTATTGTTAGCTGATCACTGTTACCTACAACCTTTTGTTCCTCAGGTGAAGCACGGCTGTCATGCCAAAACCGCTTCCTTAATGAATCAATCAGCTCGGGATTCTTGCACAAGCAATCAAATGAACATTTCATGTGTCTATCTACAAACACACGCCCTCATGTTTTTGCAGAGTAATGCAGTGGGTTGCTTCCTATTGAGTCACCTCTTCAATTTCAGGAAGTTAAAAGAGTGGTAGTAGCAGTGTAGGAGGAAAGATGGGTGTAGTGGTGGCAATGTGACCTGCACGTAAAGGACTTTAGCCCCTGAAAGAGGCAGTGGGTACAGGAGCATACCTTATGCTGCAGGAGTGCAGGCACAGCTGACATAGAGCTAGATATCTATGTACTACCAATCGGTTCACCTCTGTCATCTGCAGCCGTTCTACGACTGGCAGGATATTTTGGGTTGTGCTCTTTTTTATTGCTTTTTATCTTGCAAGCGAAGCTCTACTCAGCCATGCTGACTCCATGTTATTGTCAGCTCCGCATCATTTTGCATTGCCTGGATGACGATAATAGCCCTGATTTATCCAGAATATATGAGGAAGGGTTTACATATATAAAAGAAAACATTATTTCAATTCTTGCATTGTTAAAGCACACAGAGGAAGCAGCCAAAGGGCTTACAGAGATCCTATTTGATGCACAATGTACCAGCACCGCTGTAATTATGGCAAGCATGCCTAAAAAGCTGTGATAACTTAGGAATCAGCAGCTGTTGAAAGGAACAAGACATAGAAACCAAACAGGAATTTGGGTGGTCCAGATGTCTTCCACATGTATCCCGTTAATTATCAAGAACTAGAATCTCTTATCCATTACGTGCATGTAAATACAGAGTATTAATTTCAGTAGAATATTTGAGTCACAGTGTGGCAAATAGTACCAGAATCTTATCCTATGATCTTGTATCAGCCTGCTTTCCCACTCCTATGCATCAGATGAATTAAGTTTCCCTCTTAGATGCATTTTTTTTTCAGTGATAGTATAGTTTGTCTGTGTTGCTACTGCTCTTTCGTGATTTTGCTTGTGTGAGAAGGAAGAGGTATGTAGCAGTTCCTCAGAGCAGTAATGCTATTTCATATATCTGTTGTGGTAGTACCAAAGGGTTCAAACAGAATGCAAACTTTCTTTGGCACCCATTCACTGTAGAACAGAGTTCATCAGAGATACAAAATTAATTCACAATCCTATGACTTCTCAATTCTTGATAATCATGAATCTATAATGGTATAAATTAATGCTTTAAAAATACTTCAAAAACTTTTAAAATTATTTAAATACTGTGTAAATCTTTACATGCTATTTACATTTTAAATACCTTAAAATATTTGCAAGTTACCTTTAAATGATGTTTAAAAAATTCCTACATCTGACATGCATTTTTTCCCTCTGGAATAGTGGTTTTCCACCATTTGCATTGCTTATCTTGCATTGAGCAATGATGATAGTACATCTAGCTACAAACAGCTCTGTATATACAGCTGATCGATGTTTTTCCTGGGGTATGACAAACCAAGCTCTCTCATTGGTAAGCACATATAATTAATGCCTATTTGTTCTCTACTGATGTCTATTGCCACTTCCTGCTGGGTTTACATATTTCATGTGCTGGACCACATTTTAAGCGATTCCTGGAACATTATGCCAATGACCGAATTCGTGTGAGAACAGAGAATTGAGAGCTAGAACTTTTGGACGAGTAATTTTCACTGGTAATTTTGGAGCCAGACTACTTGTTTGCATGGAGAAATAGGTTATGTGTTTGTGAGATCATTTTGATGATATTTTGGGAACCCGTTTTACAGAGTTAAAACAAACAAACAAAAACCCACCCTGCTCCTAGGCCTTCTGGTATTGCCACGAAAAGGAAGAAACGCTTAGCAAGGTCGTGAATACAGAGCAACTAAGGCTGAGAGGGAAAAGCTTTCCAGGGTGATTAAGCTCTTTTCTCCTTTGTGGTGCTTGGGCTTGGAAGGAGGAACCACAGAGGAAAAATAAAGAGCTGAAAGAAAGAACGTTTTCCAATGGAGAAATCGAGAAGCTACTTCTCTGCAGGATATCATCCAGGAAATACCATTTTTCTGTTTTCCTTTAGTCATTTTTTTTAAATGAATGGAAAGACTTCCATGCAATTCTGAATCAGAAAGATTTGTTGGATAGAAGTCGGGGTAGGGAAGCGGATAGCTACAGCTTTGTCAAAAGTAGGACAGGGTCAAGTAGCACTAGGAGCTGTGTTTAACACATTGAGAAGAAAAAAAGCAGGAAAAAAAAAAGACAGCTGATTAATTCTGGTGATCAATGCATAAAATCTGTATTTACAGACAAAATGACTAGTAAAGGTGTACATAAAGTCTATGCAAAAATATTGCAGATGTCTATTCATTAGTTGGGGTATGAATCACTCCATATTTCATAATTGCTAGAAAAATATTTACTTGAGCCAAAGCTTAAATATCATTAAGGGGATGAATCTAATTCAGCAGGTTTCTATGCCCTCAATTGGCTGTCAGTTTTGCTTGAAATATATAAAATGATGACAGCCCATACATTATTTTTCACAGTTCCAAGAGAAAAAAGTGCTCCAAGTGTGAAAAATTCCTGCTGGTTTGTGCAATATAGTTGGTGCTAATATACTGAAAGAGAGATAGTGCTGTAACACTGATAAGGACCCAGGCTAAGTTAAAGATTCTTCCTGTAAAACAGTGTTTTCCAAAGCTGTTTGCAACAACCTTGTTTGCTGGAATCTCTGAAACAAGGGATGTTGATCCCACCGAGACCCAGTGAGCTCTAGACTCAGCTTCTCAGATTGCGTTCTGCATGTGCGCGCCCTCAAAAAGTGGCTGTAGGAGCTAATTATTTATTATTTGCTCTTTCCAAGTGGCATCCAATAAAGCTGCCTATTAATCCTAATTGTGATGGAGGCTTATGTATGCTGTTCCCTTATGTCTGACGGGAGCGATGCGAAGGTCACAGCTTGTTTTGTTCCAGTCGGTGAAGGGCCATTACATAAGAGTTGCTTCAGTCACTGTCAGCACGGACTATATTTGGACGACTGTAACCCAAAGGCCTGTCTTCCTTCACTCGCTCTGTAAGCCATCCAGTTGCTCATCCATGCTTATTCTGAATAATGATGATGAGCAGAATAATTACTGAAATTGCTGGGATTGCCCCGTGCCTGAAAACGTTCTCATTTGGTCAAATGTCTCACTGTGAAATTCCTCTCTCCCATGCAAGTAAGGCAACACCGCAGGGCTGGGCTGCTGGATGCACTTGCCCTCGAGTGACCCAAATGGGAGCAATATGGGAGCACTTGGCATACTAGGGCTGACGTATGGCTGGAGAGAACGCAGGCAGCTAAGTTAAAGGACTGATGGGATCATCTTTAATTTTCTCTGTAAACAGAGAACAGTAAAGATCATTACAGTAGCCTTTTGTGCCATATAAACAGCGAGAACAAATATCATGTTACATACAGCTGATACATAGTGGTTGCATTCCCAGCTGCGCCCTTATCAAGATGGCTATGACAATAGATGTTCTGTGGAGCTGGAGATAACACAGTAAGGAAATGTTGGGAAATGCTGGCACTCTTGCAAATGATTATAACAAAACCAAAAGGAAAGAAGAAAGAGTTTCTTGTACTACTGATTTACATTTTGCAAAGTAACTCTACTTGGAAAGGAAACCCAAACTTCCCTTATTCACATAGTTTTGTTCCAGTGAACTGCCACAGACAATTTGCACTTAATTCAAGGAATCACTTTTACTTGATATTTTCTGGCCAGTAAATAAGCATATATTTGTTGCTCTGAGTATTCTTAAGCATGCTGAGTGCAATGTGCAAAGACATAAGAAATAGCATTCTGACAAAGTTAAATTGGTCTGATGGCTAGCTGTTTGGAATTTGTATGTACCACTATTCTTATTCATTTTTCTCTTACTATTAGCACTCCCTGCTGTCTAGGTCACTAAACCAGTTACTCCATTTCTTCTCCGCTTATATTTAACCCCCCCCCCACAAGACTTTGAACTGTGTTCTTCTCAAAAGTCAGCCTCTCTAGTCAACGTTGTCTCAACACTAGCCTATGCACTGGTTGTTTCAAGACGCCTCCCTATTCTGACCACATCTTTTCTCCCTTCTTCCATTCAGTCTGTCCAAACTATTGCCATCAAAATATTTTCGATTTCTCACCTCTCTGAGAATGTTGTCCTGCTTCTAAAATCTCAACATTGACCTATTTCCACTCTAAAATTCAAACATGTTTCTTTTCTCAGCTCCGAATGACTTCATTGCTACTTGGATCTGACCTCATCTCCTCTTGGAAAGCCTCTGATGCTTAGTCTCTGATGCTGGGAGTGTCTGTGGTGGGGAGCAAGGGGTGTTATAATTAATTTCCTTCTTTAATTTTCTTCATTAATAGGGTGCTCTGAATCTAAACGTACTGTAGATGAAATTACTTTCAGCAACCTCCCTCATTTGTTGGGGAAGTGCCTGGAAGTATTTACAGAACAATCACCAAAAAGCATTCAGAGTGAAGATTCAGCACTACTTAAATGACTGCACACAATTTCTACCAAATGAAATGTGTCTTGAACTATATTCTACATCCTTGAACCTCTGTTCCTGGTTAGCCCAGCCTAGGGGTTGCCCTCCGTTGTGATAACTGGCAGTAATACCAACGGGCACTTATTTGGGTGACTTAGGAGTAACTGAAGAGCATCATCTTTTTACCATTCCTTTTCATTCTCCTCCCATTCAACATCTTGTGGAGCTGCAGCATCTTGTGGATCAACAGAATGCAATTAATTCATAATCTTAGAGATATTGAGGTTGTCACAGTCTGCTTTTCCAGATGCATATATTTCTTTTGAACTTATATGACAAGATAACATGAAAATAAGACCTCTTACCACACCAGAAAAAAAAAAAAATGCATGCATTTCTCAGTCTATTACCACTGAACCAAAAGTAAGAACCCCCTGGGAACTCTGAAGACAGATACATTTACCCTGAGTCCTGCCGACATCCGATCACACAGGCCTCAAGGCTGATGCTAAAATTTCCAGAAACATTTGGAAAGCAACCACAGAAATCAAACAAACAAACTGAACCCTCGAAGAGCAGTAACAGGAAGCTACAGAAGCACATCTGAGCCAGCACTCACTTGTCAGCATGACTTTTCTCCTCCCTTTCAAGCTTCCACTGGATGTGCTGCGTCCTCCAGCACAGCACCTCCAAAATTGCTGGGCATTGTGTTCACACTTTGGAGGCCTGAAGCCTCCTGCAGCTCTGCAAGGTAGATTGCAATGACCCTGCAGCAGTGTCTCACTGAAATGATTGATCTACTTGTATTGGTCATCTCTAGTTTCCCCAAAGTGGTTTAATTATTTGAACACGTGAAATGAGCAGTCAACAGAAGCTTTATACAATCTAGAGTCTTATACAGGCAGGATTTCATGAGCCATTTTCCAATGGAGGTTACACGCTCTAACCAGATGGGTTTTGTTGTTTCTTGTTCTTTACCTTTCCTTGGAGGTGCTTTGTCAACCTGATGCATCTCCCTGACATCTTGCCAAAGCCGGCTTTTCTACACGGGAGACCTCTGTTCCCACTCCTTCTCAAAGAGGAGTGGGGAGGAATTTAATAAGGTCTGGGTCTATCTTTGTTTCAGGGAAATTTATAACAGATACTTCTGTATTTGTCACATGTACGTTTCAGACCAGAGCATTTTTTTGTTAATGTTGGAAGCCCTCAACAAAGTCTGAAAGTTATTATATATAAACTATAATGTTAGCCAGCTGATTGGGACAAAAATCCAGGCCACTTAAGCAGCATCTTGGAATCATTCAAATTTAATTCTTGAAATTAACATCAAAGCTATTTTTGATGTCTGAAAAAAAAAAAAATAATAATTTTATTTCTTTTTTGTGCTTATCTGTTCCTCACTGTACCCTCTAACAACACCATAACAGTGTGCACGTGTGCGCACACGCCCTGATATATCCTTATTGGGATATCAGCTCCTAGATCTTGTATGTAGCACATATGTGTACGCCGTCTGCAGTCTAGTGAGGTCTCGCATAACTCTGTCCGGGTGCTTTTGTGGCTCTCGTGCCCAGAAGAGAAGTGCGGCCCGGAGAAATCCTTTCTGTCTTCTGCTACTAAATGACTCTTGAGATTCAGCAGTACTCTTGGCAGACTGGAAGTTAGCCTGGCTGCTTAAGAATATTTATAGCTCAACATGTCCAGGCTGTTAGCTTTACCATGCTCACCAGGTGATCCACTGAAAACAGGGAAAAGAAACCTATTAAATTTAGTAGGTATTAGGCTAAGTCCTTATTCAATTCAGAAGGTGAAGGTGATTTTCTTACAGAGGAATGTAACTGATGATGAAAATAATAATCCAGCTGCTAAATGGCTCAGTTCTGAGACGTATCTCTTCCTCTTTCTCAAAAATATATTGTAACTATGCAGCAATGTTCAAGCATTCTGGACCCTGTCTATAAATCACTGGTCTTTTCTAGTTAGATCTGAGGATTCAAAATGTTCCTGCTTAGAGCAGTGGTGTTTGCTGACTTTGTCACTGGATCTGAATTCCTGACTTGGCATCCTGCTGACACGGTCTCAGCCATTAAGTGTAAGATAAAACAACCTGCTGCATGCTCTTCTGTGTTCTGCTCTTCCCTCTCACCTTCCAGTCCTTGCTCTATTGACTAATTCATCCACAGCTTGTAGCATTTTATTTATTTATTTTTTTTTTTCCAGTATCTATCATTCAAATCAATGCTATGCAATTCAGTGGCAAAAGGTATGATTCTGGGAGCATTGCTGTCTGCTACTGGCTTGTAAGAAAAGCTGTACAAATAATATTTTATTTGCTAGCTGTTTGTAAAAAATACTCAGCTCAAAATGAAAGTGAATTTAAGAGAAAAAACCCTCTTCAAAATCATTATTTTAAAGGAACATTTTAAATTAAAAATACCCTCAAAAAAAAAAAGAAAAACATTATTTAAAATTCGGAGATGAAACGTATCTTATTAGAGCATTTTTTCCTCTTCTGATGGAAATATATTAAAACATTTCATTTTTGCTAAGCCTGTGTTTTTTGTCCTTGACAGAGAAAGAAGGAGAAGAAGAAGGAGAAGAAGAGGAGGAGGAAGAAAAAAGCATTAATTTTTCACCTAGTTCTCCCTTCAGTGCTTCTAGGGGTAGAAGGTAAATGGCCAGCAATGCCTCCTAATCTGTCAGAAGTAATGCTTTTTTTAGGCCAGAGAAAAGTCTTGGTCCCCTGCATACCAAGAGCATGACAGAATCACTGAGCTATCAAATCAGTTATTCTGCCAGCATCTTTCTGGTTCACTGAAGAGTAAATTAATCCTATGCAGGAACACTCCAGCAGGAGAATAAGAGAGCACGCATGCTGCCATAGTCAGCCAGCAAGGTACTTGCCAGGAGTGTAAATAATGGGTAAATAATTAATTTTCTTTGGGGAACCTTCAAGGATCTACTTCTCTGAGTGCTTGTGCACACATGGTGGAAAAACAGCAGCAAGGGGTTGAGCACGAGAGCTTCCCCCGGAAAGAAAACAAGCCCTAGATCAGGTCTCTCAGTGGCTCCATCTTGGCTCTTTACAACTTGCCGGAGACCTGGGATGTGTAGGACTGGCCCTCAGCTTCTGCAGTAAGCACCTGGGGCTTTTGACCAGCAGGCGTTTGGGAGGGAGCTGCTCCTGTGTGAATCCACTAGGTGAATACATGAGGACACAGCTTGGACCCTCATCAGTGCATGGAAATGATAACATGTAGGCTGCAATGAGAGAGCCTGCCATACTGACCAGGTGATATTACCAGTGGTACTGCCTGCTGAAAGCATTATTTAGGAAAGTGCAACAGCTCCGAAGAGGAAACAAGGGAGGTACAATATGTGGCACGACATAATTCAGTGCTGACCTGACATCTGTTGCCTCTGGTTCACTCTGGTCTACTGGACTTGAGGCCAGTCTCACAGTAGAAAGAGCAATTGAATGTCCCAGTTGCTGCATGCCTCCTGTTCAGGATCAGTCCTTCTGCAGCATGTAAAAGCACTGAGGTCCATGATTACAAAATGGCTTCAGGTGCAATCTCTTATTAAAGGGTTGTTATGGAAAGCTGAGCCTTGGCTTTGAGCTGAAACCCCAGAGCAGAGCTCTTTGGGAAGAAACTGCATTTTCTTCTGATGGGGAGCTCTCTCTCCCCTTCAGCTGCCTCAGAGCACATCTCCCAGCATTGTCAGCAATTAGTCATGGCAGGAAAGCAGGATGATTTCATACTCAGATGCAAAGGTGAAAAGGCAGCAGTGCACCCTTTTCAGAGTTGGTAGAAATGGTTCTTCAATAGCTAATGGAATACAAAACTATTGCAATGAGCTGCAAACCCAAGTACCTTACCCTGTGTGATTTCTTACTATTGATCCTTTCTTCTGTTCTTACACCTGTTTACATGCATTTGTATGACCTTTTGACTAACCTCTCTCCATTTTTTCCACTGTCTTTGCATATTCATTTTCCTGTCCACTTTCACATCGATTATTTTAGTTCCTGACTCTAACAACTGTTTTACTTTCTTTTCAATTTCCTTTACTTAGCCCTTCCTTAAGAAAACAAGCAAACAAAAGAAAACCCAACCTTTTCTCTCTCTGCTCTCCGTCTTCTTCCTTTTGTTATGTTTCTGTGATTCTCCACTCCTATTATAAAACCCGTTTACTCTCTTTCTTCTCATCTCTCGCTACACAAGCAACGTAACTCCATTGGCTCCCTTGGTCTGATTTCCCCTTTCTCTCTGCTGTCTAACATCTTTCCCTTCCTTTCTCTCACAAGCAGCACTTTCTCTTCCTTTTTTGTTTCTAGTTCAGTACCTCTCCTCTGACTTTCCCACTGTGCTGTTACCCACTGCCCTCTCCGTGCTGATCATGTTAGCAGAAATGTTTAGCTTTGCTGCTTTGTTCCACAGATCTCAGCTTCCTTCACCTCCTCCTCTCTTGTGAGATGCAGCCCACAAGCACCTTCTTGGTCCTCTCAGATGGGTGTTACACATTATCAACGCAAGCCTCTCTAGAATGGTGCAAAGCAGCGATACTTTTCATGTGCTAGCAAGGAGGTGACTGCTCACTAATCAGTGACTTCTGTCAGTCTGGATCACACTTCAGTTCAACAGGATACGGATACTCTGTTGATCAAATTACAGTTCTTCAGCTTTACTGCAATAATGTACCTTTAACTGCTTCAGTGTTTTCGGTCGGTCGCCCAAGGCAATAAAGTAAAGTAAAGCCCTGCCACAAGAATACATGAAACCTTGGGAAGGACCAAGGGCTGCTAGCAGTTCACAACCATCTGGTCATAAAACAGGTATTTCTCTAAAGCTAAGATTAGTGAGGTTTTGAGGCCATTTTCTGTCTAGACCTCTGCTGTAAATGGCTGCTGAATTTGTTCATGAACTAAATATACGATATTGCTAGCACTGCTCATAATGAGCAGGCTACACAAATGACCTTTCAAAAGCTCTCTGACTCCTTCAAAACACAAACAAATTGAAAATCTGTATTTGCAAGATCGGAAATAAAAGGAAAACCTCACTTTGGCTGTCTAAAAATGAAGCCATATAAAGGAAAGACCTTGCTGAATAGCATACTTTAAAAATAAATACAATTTCCTTTGCTATAATGAATGTTGTTTCAGATTCTGAAGTTAAATAACATTTAACTGAAGCTATAACATTTTGTTAAACTTCAGAAACTTTAGAGGAACAGCTATTCAGTTTCTTATAGACTTCAATTATTTACAGTTCTCTTATTTTATTTTATTTTTTTTTGGAGAAGAGAAACATGTTCTGGGATTTTTTTAAGCCTTTTTTGGTTCATTATTGAGATCTGACCTTCTGCACCCATTGAGATCAACCACAGATTAACTGTTTCTGTGGTCTCAATGGAAACCTGAACCTTGAACCAGGGTTTGGAAGTTAACCTAGAGGGCCAGGTCCTTGGCTGCCATTGTGGAGGCTTTGGCCTGCTCAGGAACAATTTGCAGAATTTATGGAGTACTTAAATGGCAGCTACAAGCTCCAGTTCTGCCTCAGCTCAAGAGTGAGCTGCATTTGAGAGAGGATTGTTGCAACGAGAAGAAAGCCTCCCCATGGAGTGTTTCCAAGCTATTCATCATTTCCCTAGTATCTGTCCCTATGGAAAATCCACAAGTCCTATGGTACTGATATTGTAAACAATTATTTTCTTTCCTGAACTCCTATAATAAATTTCATGCTTGATATTTGTTAGGACTCCTTGGCCTCCTCCTGACTTTTTTTTTGTTGTTGTTTGTTTTCTTTTTTTCCCAGATTGGGAAGGAGAGGAAAAAATAAATGGAATTTTTGTTTGAATCTCACTTGGGACCATGCATTCTTGTAATGTCATTGCTAAACAAAAACAGTGGCAAGAAAATAAAGTGAATGGACTTTAATAATTTTTACTGAACATTTTTTGATGAATTAAATGTATGGCACAGTCATAAGAAATACTTTGACCAATGCTTGTTGTCAGAATGCACTATTACAAAAAAATGAGATAGGACGGGGGAATATGTTTAATTTTTGCATGTCTACAAATACAGAGATAAGCAACCTGCCAGGCACGCCCCTGTAATGTAAATACTTACAATCGTCAGACAACTCAGGGGTTTCAGTACTGCTGATTGCGTTATTTATGCAGATTTATACAAAATTATGCACAACTCGTGTTATAATTTTGTTAGAGGAAACTAGGAAATAGTCTACTGTTCTGTATGCTTTTTTTTTTTTTTTTAATGCACATTCCCTTCACTGGTATGAGAGTAGTTTCATTCTTGTTCCAATGTAAATTGCTGGTCTAAATTGAAACATCCTCTGGTCTTTTTGCTCTCGCATTGCTGCACACAACGGTCCCCTGGAGAGGAACTGGGCAGTAAATGCTTTGTGTGTGCTCACACGTCTCAAAGCCTCCCTCCACGGCCCCCTTTATGCCACGGAAGCCGGCTACTTCTGCGAGGTACAGCTGCTTCGCTGGGAGGAAAACCGCCCTCATGCGCAGGCTCATGCGCTCACGTTGTGTGCACATCAGCTCAGGGAAGAGCTGGCAGATTTTTAACGCTTCCTATGAGGTTTTGATTCTGGGATCTCGGGAACTTGGGAGAGACCTGCGTGGATGTATTTCGTGGCTGTATTTCCGATGTGGGGCTTCTCACGCATCAACGCAAGGATTTTGGTGCTCTAGACGCGTGCTACAGGCTGCGTTTTGTAGCGCAGCTCTGGCTGTAATGCAAGCTGACATATTCGGTGCTTTGAATGTTTAAAGCGCTGTGCAGATGTTAATTTAACTCGTTACTTAACTCGCCACCGCTGAGGATATTGGAAAGGAATACCCACAAAATGGTATGAGTTGTGCAAAACGGGGCAAACCATCACTGGCAGAGGCTAGGCCAGAGACACGAGCAGGGTTATTAATTTCTGCACTGGTGGCACCTGTGGAAGTAGCTGTATTTGGAGGGTGTTTTGTTAAAGTGGTAAAAATTTCAAAGTCCAGAGATGGGATTTGGGGCTAGAAGGTTGTAGTTCGAAGAGGCGTTTCTTCACCCACCATTATGACTTCAGCATTAAATATTTTAGAAAAGGAAACCGTCAGGATAAGATGAATGCCAACATGCACACATTTCACCTCAAAAAAAACACCCCACGTGTAAAAGCTTTATTCCCCAGCGTGTATTTCGGGAACGTGAGGAGAATTACGCCCCCGGGCTTCGAAAGGGCGCACATCGGGGACACCCCGGGGGTTCGCTCTCGTCAGGGCTCCCCAGGGGCGCCCCTGAGGCGACGCGAGGCGGCGGCCGTTGAGCGGCGCCGCCCCGCACGTGCCGCGCGGCGCCCGGCGCCCTCCCCGCCCCAACCGCCGCCGCCCCCGCCCCCGCCCTGCCAGTGCGGCGGCCGTGAGGCGGGGCGGTGCTTGACGTCAGGCGGCCGCGGCGG
>CM021700.1:32787056-32896203 GCA_011074415.1 Stictonetta naevosa
GGGGTGGGGAGAGCCGGCGGCGAGGCGGCAGCAGAGAGCCGCGACGGGGCGGGCGCAGGCGGCGGGTTCAGGTCGCTAGGGGGAGGCACGGCACCGGGAGAGCGGGTCGGCGGCGCCGCCGTTTCCCCTAGCCTCGGTTTTGCTTTCCGTTTCGGGGTGCCGCCTCTGCGTGGGTATATTATTTATTTATTTATTTATTTATTCCTAGGGGGTGGGAGAGAGGGGAGGGGAGAGCTGCGGCGGGGGGACGAGCCGGCGGGCGGCGGGGAGAGCACCGAGGCAGCCCCGTCACGGGGAGGAGGAGGAGGAGGAGAAGCCGGCGGAGCCTCGCCTCGCCCAGCCCAGCCCAGCCCTGCCCCAGCGCGCAGCCCCTCCACCGCCCCTGGCCGCCGGAGGCACCGGCGGCCGGCCGCCCGCCCTCATGATGGCCTCAACCGCCACCTGCACCAGGTTCACCGACGAGTACCAGCTCTTCGAGGAGCTCGGGAAGTAAGCACGGGGAAACGGGGGGGGCACGGCGGGTAAGGCGGCCGGGAGCCCCGGGGGGGTGCCTTGGGGTTCGCCCCGCTCCTCCTCGGCCGTCGGTTGAGGGCTGCGGGGGCCGTTAACGGGCGGCGGGGTCCGCCAGCGCCATGTTGGCGCTGGTTGGGGCGGGGGGAGACGGGGGAGGGCCGTGGGGGGCGACCGGGACCTGCACCGGGATGGGGACGGGGACCGGCACCGGGCAGTCCCCGCTGTGTGACGGCCCCGCCGGCTGTGGACGTGGCTGCCGCCCCGCCGCGCCTCTCCGACCCGAGTTTGCCGTTGTGGTGAATAAAATCGGCATCAAGCGACGCCACAAAACGCCTCCCTTCTCTGTCTTTTCTCATTTATTTGGTATTTTTTAAAAAAATTTCGGCGTCATGCCGCTCGCTGAAATCTGTGAGAACGCTTCTGCCATCGTATCCGCAGGGAGCCCCCCCTTTTCGGTGCCGCTGACACTTTGTCCGCTTCTTGGTTTGCAGAGGGGCGTTCTCGGTCGTGAGGAGATGTATGAAAATTACGACAGGACAAGAGTATGCTGCCAAAATCATCAACACCAAAAAGCTCTCGGCTAGGGGTGGGTATATTGTAACCGAGCGTTTATGGTGCTTCCTCCCTGTTTTGTGCATTCTTGTGGGAAGCGCTAAAACCGAACCAAATCACGATAATTAAAGTTATTAATTTTCATAACATGCCTTTTTTCATCCCCTGTAAGACTGTGGTTTGGTTTTTAATATTAAACGTTTTGTGGATTGACGCTGGAGGTGTGCGGTTGTTGCTGTAAAGTGTTTAATGGAAAGCTGTACAAATTCTCAAGCAATTGAAAGTAATGCATTCCTTCCTTTTTTTTTGTATGTAAATAGCTTGAACATCAGTCTGGAAGCATTTTGCAGACTGATTGGGGGGCGGGCCCCGGCCGCCGCCAAAAATAAGTTTCCATTACATCTTTTATTTTAAATGTATGTCAAAGCTCTACCGAGTTCAGTGTTTCCATTGCATTTAAACATGAAAATCAAGGCCTATCTGAATCTGGGAGGAAAAGTGTGATCTACTACCCTGTACTAAACTTTGTGATGCGATGCTATAGGAAGGAAATTACCATTTTATGAAATAACCCTTTGTGAACCCAGCTCCTTCTGATTAAGTGATACAGTGTTTTACTGTTACAGCCCAACAGTAATGTCTGCTACACCACGTTTGTACTTTCCCCATAACGTGTATGTTTCCTATATATTTTCAGTGTCAGTGCATAAGTCTTTGTGATATACTTGGGGAATTATATGTGAACTGTGGGTTGTTGCTGTTGAAAGCAAGCCTCAGTGGTGATATGTCAATTCCTTGTTAAATCCACATCAAAGTGATTGTACCAGGATGTCAGGGATTATGGATTATTCTCTGTTAACGTTATATATGTTTTGATATGAATTTGTGGTGTGGTAAAGAACATGGAAGTGAATAAGCAAGCAATGGCACCATGAAAAACCCATGTTTATGGTCTGGTTTGCTTTTGACACAAAGGAGTCACTGCAGGTAAACAGCAGCCTGAATTAATTCATGAAATTTACACATAAAGTACCAGCTATGAACTGTGGCATGTGCTGGTAACAGCGTGCGCAGGGGATCTTTCAGCATCACGTTAATGTGCTTATTTTCAGCTGACGAAAGGGATGAGAAAACTTGCTTTTTACCTTTCGCTGAAATTTAGTCTTCAGGTTTGTTTTCTCTTATTTTTCAAACTTAAATTGAGAATACTTCTTTGCAGAGTTACAGATTTAAAAGGAGAGAGGCTAATAAAGTACTGATATTTGAGATCAGGTATTTTCAGAGTTTTGCTTAAATTAACCTTTTTGTTTTGTCAAAACAATAACATGATTTGTTGAATTCTGATGCTTAAAATATATCTCCGTGGTCTATATGATTTTATAGATCAAGGTGTCTTTCAACATGAGAAGCTGTAGCAAGATAAGCCTCAGATTACTCATGTGCCATAACTTTTACCTCTAATGGGATAAAATCTTGAAAGGTAGGCTAAATTAATATAAATGTTAAGTCTATCTTTGAATTCATCCTTTGGAACGTACTACTTCTCAAGTTTCAATTTTTGTACTTCTCTGACTGTTCAGGCAGGACGAAGTTGGTCCTTGGTGTAATCCATTCATGAGTGGAAGCGAGTTGGTGAAAATTTAGCTGATAAGATGGATTGAGGCACAACTCAAGCAGAGATTTTTCTACAGGTTTAACGTGTAAGCCTGTAAAACAAGGGGTTATACTTTAAAGACAGATAACTGGACTGTGAAATATTCTTTCCTCTCTGAACACGTGATGATGTCCATGAATACAGTGAATCCATTCCTATCTTTGTTTCACATATTTCTGGAATATTATTTTTTTAAAATATAATTATTCATTTACTTTGTTGAGACGTCTGCTAAGCCCCTTTTGAAGAAAGAAGCTTCGTGCAGAAGTCTTCAGATTCCTAGTAGTCAGTTCTTCAGTTGCAGAAGGCGATCACTTACAGTGTAAAAACGTCTGATATTAATAAGCCTCTAACTGTGATACCTTGCCATGGCTGGTAACAGCTATGCAGTTTACAACTTAGGTTACATTTCACCTACTATCTAAATTGTAAGTTTCATTCTGTTCCCATCTGATCTGCTTTATGATGAGGTAGCAGTTCATTTTCATTTCATACTTCTTAGTTGAAATACAGATTATAATGTAAATCGAAACAGTTCACTGGGTGAGCTTCATCTGTGAATGGAGTTGGAGGTTCTTAGCTTGAAAATGTGCATCCCGTGTACAGGCCTGGTTCTGTGTAACTCCTCGGAGCACAATGCCAAGTATGAGCCTTCTCACTTGCAAGATTGAATAAAAGCCATTTCAATGTGTGATACGGGGGAGTCAAGACTAAGGAAAACTTCACATGCTTTTGAGATTAAAAATTAATGGGAAAAAGCCTAGTCATAAAAATATGTTTTTTTCCTAACACTCCTTCACCCCAGCCACAAATGTTCTTAGAGATGTAGTTGTATCCTTCCTCTCGTAGTCGTCCTAAACAGGAACTGAGCTCATTCTAGACTTATGCTGGTGAAGGTGTGTTCTCTTCTGTTTCCTTGCATAGCTACAGGGAAACGTCAGAGTAATTGCATGCAGAGGTGCAGGCTCTCGTTTTAATTAGGAGGGAAAAGGAAGCTATGCCCCCTGTTTTTGCAGAAGTAACTTCTGTGCTTTTAAATTGATGATCAGTTACTTACACCTGCTGAGTTTTTTCTTTACAATTACTGAGTCAACTTAAGTATTAAATTCATGTTAGAATATCAACAGCTAGTTTTGTATCAATAGGGTATGTTCAAGACAAGATTGTATGATTTAATTATGCTGCTGATTTTAAAAAGTGTGTGTGGGGAAGTTGCATAGCATACCCTTGTTAAAATTAGGTGCAGTAGTGAACAAGCACACAGAAAACTTGGAATAGGGTAAAGAATGTATGCTGGTTCTGGGTTTGTTATCATTTTGGCTGATGAAGTCATGGGAATTATCTTATGACTCAGTTTCTTAATTGTGTTGTGTTAGGCTTCTTTTTGATGTTTTTCTTGTGTAGAAAGCAATGTAGATAAAAGTGAACTGTGAGGTGACTTTTTCCCTGTGTGGACAAAATGCAAAATAATGCTCTTATTTTTTGTTATTGTCTGTACAGCTTTTATCTTTTTTTTGAGAGAGAGTCTTTTGGCTTTGATCCAAATAGATTTCATGAACAGACCCATTTTCTTAACATGTTTGAATCTCTTCTTCTGACTGGAAAAAAAAATTCCAAAGTGTTTGTTTCTCTAATCAGACTTGAAAAGGTCAGTTACTAATGTATTTTGAGTGGCTGTAATTTTGCCACTGCTTGTCTTCAGATTTGCTTTGTAGTGGCCAAAAGCCCTGTGCCTTTGATGGCAATCTGACGGTATCTGTGAGAAGTGGGTGATTTTCTTTTCTAGGGTGCTTCTGTAAATACTGCTTAGACACTCCTCTCCCAGCCCTTGGATGGCTGCAGCAGAAATGAGAGCCACTTTGTTGATGGACATACGCATTAGTAAGAGCAACGTAGGAATCAGCCGGAGGTTATCCCTTGTTGTCCGCTGCTCTCCCGATCTTTCAGGGACCAGTCTTTCCATTAGCTCCTGGGAGCTTTTGAGCTATAAGCCTTGGAGGCTTTGCTGGTTATTTATCTTCCTTCTTGGTAGGAAACTTCCCAAATCATTTCAGCATCTTCTTTTTAGTCAAAGAAGAGAGTGTTTCCTTTAAGCTGGTGACTGCATATGCAAGGCATAGCTGAAGGTGACCTCCTTTGTGACAATTTGTGACCAAAAAAAAAAGTGACAATAGCACTTCCTTGCAACAAGCTCTTATGGGTGGGGAGGCTGAAGACCACACACACACAGTCCCCTTTGTTTTGGAACAGTATTTTAGTGGCAGTACTGACTAATTTTCCTGTAGGAAGAGTATTTCTGTGTCTAAAGCAGTCCAAGTAGAGCACCTCACGATCCCCAAAGTGACTTAAAATACACGGGGAAAGTGAATAGCATATGAAATATACAGGGTAGTATTTTTCAGCATGTTTTTTTGTGATACAGAGAGAAAAACGTTTTTGTTGTGTCAGTACACTAACATTTCATGGAGTTGGTCAGGTAGTATGTGTTAGGCGGTGCCAGATCTCTTACAGAAGGCAAGTTGTATTAAGAAGGCAAGATGTATTAAGGCTGCCTGTACTCTACAGCAGAAGAAGGTAGTTTTGCATAATCCAGCAAAGGTTCCTAATCTAGCTAAAGATCTTAATCTTTGAAGCATTTACCTGTGCAAGTTTATTATAACACGTGTATTTTTTTAATGCTAATTTCTGTTCTTAAGTACACTTGAAGTTATTCCCACACATACAGTATGCTCCTTGAGGGCATTTAGTTGCCTGTGAAGCACATTTCAGCTTTGTGAGAGCAAGAATTCTAGTCTGTCAGGTTAATTGCATGCCAGGTAGCGGTGTGGTTGCTTTCCTCCACGTATTAAAAGTACGTTTTACAATGTTTTTCCATAGTATCTAAGCCTTATCTACTGGTGCGGTTGCCCTTTGTTAATGCTGGTGCTCTTTCCATTTTTCAGCTTAGTCATGACGTTCTTTTCAGTCTGACATAGATCTTCTGACTTAACATGGATATATTTATGTGTTTACCTGCAAGTATTTATTTTAATTGTGGATTACAGTAATGTAACAGTCTAGTGGCTCTCTCATTGTTAAACAGGTATTCTGTTCTAAAGGTTTGGAGCTTTTGATATTTCTTGCTTTTAGTGGAAATCTGAAGAGCTTTCAAATACTGATACGAATGAGGACTTGGAATTAACTGATGAGTGTTAGTTGGTAGAAAATTATTCTAACAATTTACACTAGATTTCAAATTAATTTTTCCTGGTAGTTGATAGATAAATTACCCATAGTAAATATTACATAATTTCTATAATATCAATTCTCTTTTTCTTTGCGAAGCATTCATTTTCTTTCTCTCAGGAAAGGAGATTCTTTTTATAGCTCATACGCTGATGGGCTTTAAATAAATTGCATTAGAACTTAAAAGATGCATGTATCGCTCTTGTTATCCTTACAGCTTGTTGCAGCTGTTCGTACTGGGAGGTATATACTCAAAAAGGTGAAAACGGCAGTGTGTACTTTAAAAGACTCCCAGGTGTGGGGAAGTGGGGTGAGAGGGGGGGAGTTCTAGTACACTACAGTGCTGTTCTCCTCGCGCGCGTTACAGAAATGTCCTCAACATGCAGCTTTGCACTTTGAAGTGAAACTCTAAAAACAATGTTTACAGATTACTTTCACACGCTTCAATTTTCAGGTTAGCTATTGACTGCAATGGAAACATGACACAAATCCAATATGTAAAATAACTCAGGGGAAGCAGAGGGAATTAAAGGCATTGGCGTCATCTATCAGAGTTTGACCAAGCTCAATAGGGAAGAAAAAAGAGAGATTTTTTTCTGTTCCAACTCACAAGATTATTAAACATGCCTATAATTATGAATCAGCTGAATGCATCTGGCTCTCTTGGGAGCTTCCCATTTTCTTTCATTGTGTTTCATCACTGCTTTGGCCTGGACCCCTTCTCTGCTTTTAGATCTCTTCCACTGAAATGTTAACAACGAAGGATTTCTCTGGAATTTATTTGGCTACCTCTTTCCTCCCGTTTTCTATTAGTTGTCAATTCTGGCACTGGTGTGTGCCTCTACTTTGTATGTTCATTTACTGCAAACTAAAGATTTAGCTGCACGTCTGAACAGTTGCACTTCCAGAACTGCTTCTCATTCCTTCTGTTAGGAGAGGGAGGAGAGCTAGACATAGGGGGAAAATATGGACTGAATGCCTTCGCTCAGCTACCATACCTCCATGCAGATTTTGAACCCGAGTAGTTTTGGGGTGTGGGTTTTTAAATTTTTTTTTATTATTTTTTCCCTTTATCCTGGTCTGAGTTCTCTGGAAGTGTTCTGTGACTTTTCTCCAAATTGTACTTCCAAAATAAATATTTTGGTCGAAGATGAAAACAAGGAAAACAAGCAGAATGGTAAACACTTCACCTTTATTGTTCTGTCTGTTTGCACATAAGACTGTACACAGAAAACATTGGTTTATGTGTACTGCAATTGGAAACCACAGGTCAGCTGAGGTGTTTAAGGGACTTACATCTGTTGTTATTGACAGCAACTTAGAAATATGCTGGTTTACAGAAGATCTGAGACAGAATTTCAAATATTTTGCTTTAGAAATGTAAATACTGCCAAGATACCGCTTTTCATGGCAATGTCCTTCATTTGACCTCTTTAGAAATGTAGGCCACAGTGTTTCAGTGGGTTTATCTATGTCAGGGTCCAGCTTCCTCCTTCAGATAAGTTTACTGCACATTTGTCAAATGCTTTGTAAGGATAATGTGGGGATTTTAAAAGATTATCTGAAAAGCATAACTTACCTGTTGATTGAAAAATTTAATAGAGAACAAAAACCGAACTTAAAGATAGGAGCTCCTTTTGTTTAATTCTTTATTAAAAATAATTATGCCTTGAATTTGAAGAAACATCTGCTACGTCTTGGAGAGACATAGGAATCCAATCTGTCTGTTTATTCCTCTATGCGTAGAGTTCCGTGTATGTCTTTGTGTGCATGTTTGTGCAAACTCCTTCTCTGTTTAATCCTAGCATTATGAGAAATGCCTTGTGCATGGTTATTGGAGAGAATGGAGAATCTGTGTGACGTGGTTTTGGTATTTTCTTCCAGGAGAGATAGTTGTGCTGTTATCCAGTATAGTTCTCTATGTTATCAGCTTGTAAAATTCACTGAGTTTCGGTTGTTTGAGTTGTAAAACTTCTCTTAAAGTTTTGCAGCCCCATTAATTTCTGTTGCACTGGATTGGAAGCTGCCGGATTTATGCTGCTCAAGTGAGAATTTACTCAATTTCTTTTGAATCTGTTGCTTCTATACATGCCACAGGTTAAAAGCATGAGCTATAGCCAAGAGTAATACACAGCAGGAAGAGAAGGAACTTAATCAAATTTGCAAATATATCTTATACCCAATTTAGCTTTTATCCTAATCCAGGGCCTCTTTAGTGGAATTTGAGAAGCAGAAATTGTGCTACAGCATGTATTTGTTTTTTGTAATTAGGTTTTTAAAGCCTGGAGAATGGCAGTTAATATGCTGAACAGGCTATCACAGATCAGTCCACGCAGCTGTTTGTTTAGGTTGGTTGTATTTGATAGAACGTAACTTTTCCTATCTAGTGATTTCACGTAGCGTTTATTACATGAATTCCTGACCTGCTCTAAGTAGCAAGTATTTCACATGAAATTGGGAGATTAAGGTATGCAGGCTTAAAAATTAATTAAAAAATAACTATATTTTATTTAATAATGGGAATGTGCTGCTGTGGATATTTGCTGGTCAAGATGAAGCATTGCATCTTGTGATAGGAGGCATCTTCTTTATGCTTACAACTCTTTATTTTTACAACTACCCAAGAGTTTATATACTGCTACAAGAAGCTAACATCTTGGTGATGCTTTCCAAGAGAAGAGTCTGGCATCCATGAAAACAGAATTGATTTATGTTTTGGCAGTCTCTTTCACCTTGAATGTAGAGCATGCTTGTTGATAAAGCTAATGACTTGCCATGCTGTTTCTTTTGATCAGTTACAGCCAAATCAGTCAATTGGGTTGTCAGGAGGACAGCCTTCCCCTCATCCCAAATGCTCTCTTCGTGTCACTTTTTATTCTGCCAATGCATGGTTGGCAGGGCAATTGAAAGGATGGCTGCAGTTACATACAAGCAAATAAAAGTAGAACTATACATCTTTAGTCAGAGATTTTTATGTGTAAAATTGAAAATTTCAGCACCTGATCTATAAGAAAAAAAAAAGATGGGGTGAACTGAATACTAGCTGGATTGAGAGAGCACGTGTGAATTTTTGCAGGTGTGAGATAGACTGAAGAATATATCAAACCCCGATAGGAAAGTTGGTTCAGGGTTGGTTTGTGTGTTGGCTGCAGGCAGTGTTCAGAACAACTCATCCAGCCCGGTGGCCAGCAGCTCTCCGTACTTTGGAGACCATTAAAGACACACACATAGATTTGTACAGCATTAGGGGTAGTGCTCTGTGTCATGTGGCAGAAGGTGGTTTTCCCCTTGTTTTCCTGTCCCCGTGCTGCAAAGAACAGTGTACCTTGTCCAGGGAGGAAGATTAACAGCCCTCAGTGTAAGTGGAAAGGATAACACACCTCTGCCGTAAAGTTTCATCATCTCAACACATGAGAGGAAGAGAAACATAAACCTGCAGTGTTCAAAGCTCGTGTTTGTAGCAAGAAATCTATTGCATGTGTTTTCAGAACTTTGTTCCTGATTTAATTATAGTCAGGAACTGCTTCTGCTTACTTGTAAATTTTCCGCAATGTGAATGCAAGTGTTGCAGCAACAGTCACGTTGCATATTCATGTAGCTGCACGAACAGATGGGGTTCCTACATGATATCCATATTTGACATTCCAATGGGATTTGCCAAGCCTAAGCTTTCATTTAAATTTTAACCTCTTGAAGAGTTAGGTTTGTGATTTAATCAGTCAAGGGAGGCCTTGAAGTTATTTGTGTTGCGTAGCAGATTTCAAGCCAGTGATTAGGTATGGTTTTGGTTTGTGAGACTCACAGTAAGAATGATTTTAACAGGCTACTGCTCACTAGAATAAATAGTCACCAAATTCAGAGGTTTCTTGCAAAGCCATATTCATTTGGCTGATTATATTCATATCCTTCAGTATGTGAAGACAGATTTTATATTCAATTAAAACGCCAAGCAGCGTTGTCAGAGTTCTGTTGCTGTGGTGCTGCATTGCAGGGAAGACTTTGAACTACAGGGCAGATGACCTTCCCTTTCTCTTGGGGCAGCTCCGGGTGCTGCTGAATGTTAGTTTTTAAAAGTGGGTTAAAGACTTTTTTTCCACCTTCTTTTATAGAAAGATGTCAAAAATATTAAGCGCTTCTAAGATGCAAAGAGATTGCAGAAAGCAGCCCTCAAAACTATATGCTCCAGTTATTTATGAAACACTCAAGCCTAGAAAATATAAATACCATATTCTTGGTGCTTTTTGTACAGCGTATACTGCTTTTAAAATTAAAAACTGAAACTCAGGTGTAAGGTAGATTGCTTAGTATGTGCCTTCTTTATGCAGCGTGGACAGCTATGAAATAGTGATTAGGATTGCATTGATGTATGCACATGGGATTCAATGCCCTTCTGATCATAAGAAAACATTTTTTCCAGGGCTGTTTTTAGTATCACTATCCCAAAAGGGAAGGGGGGAAAAAGATTTTCTGTTAAATTTCTGCATTTTTCCACAGTGCTTTTGCAGATACTCCTCATTTATAATTAGTAAATTTTAGCATGTTAAGAACATTTCTTGTTGCTCAATCCATTAGGAAGGGAAAAGGAAGAAAAAAGCAAGCCAGTGGTACAGGGGTGTGTACTTTAGATGCAGAAAAAGATCCAGCAGAGCTTGGCAGACCTTATGTGTACCCAGGCAGCTTGTTTGCTGTAGGAAAATGTTTCATGCTAAAAGACTTATTAACTAATGTAATTTTACTTGTAATGAGGGTAAGAATAGATGTCTTCAAATTTTTGTTTATTTGTGGCTAATATGATTTATCTATCTAAATTAAGTAATAAATTGCTTTCAATGTCATGTTAATCAAAACATGTATACTAATGAGATTCATTTTCCCAGAGTAGAAGCTGCTTATGTGTGTTCCATCCATCTTCCTAGGAGATGTGCATTAACCTTTCATGTATTTGGGGGGTCAGGTTGGTAACCCAGCTAGCCTTGTGTACAAATAGTGGTAAGCTCAATAGGTATCAGGGGTGGTTCGGGGAAAACATCAGGGGACATGGACAAGGACCTACAAAGTGAGCGTGTTTCTAATCTGTAACAGGCGGAGGGAGGCTTTTTAGTTGTTAGATCTCAACAATTTTCACACTCCTTAAAGTACAGAATAGTAGAAAAAACATCTATTTTATCCACTATAAATAGGATTGATTTTTCTCCATCCCCAACTGTCTTTTTGCTTAAACTGAATGAGGCTGGAAGAGAGTTTTGAATGGTAGGAATTGGTCATTTAGCAATACTCCAAATGAAGGTCCCACTTTTTTTTGTCAGATTTTTTTTATCAGTGGTCTGTTTTTGTTTTCCCTGTTCCAAGTGACAGATTCAGTCTAGCTAAAACAGATACCTTGTACTTTCAAAGCACATTTTTCCACAGACTTCTACAGGATAAGAAAACATGAGCATCAGACCACATGGGGCTGGAAAAAAACAGGGAATAAGATTGAAGTGATACCTGAAGTGAAGTTGAGTCCTTCAGCAGAGTAAACCATCTCATTAAGTAATCAAGCTCTGTCTCAACTGGGGAGCCGAGGGGCTTATTCCTTTTTGCTTTACTGAAGAGATAATTTAATACTTCTAACTTTCAGTTAGAAGTCTTTTATAGATCAATTGTATTCGTGGATGGTGTTTGTTGTCTGTGCCTATATTGTCCTTCAGAGAATTCCTCATCTTTCATCTGTGTATTTCTGAAGGGCTCTCTTGTTTCCATTCCTTAACAGCCACCTTCCTTTAGCTTCCTGCTGTAGGATAGACTTGCCATTTCCGGAGCAATTCTTTTTACATGTGCTCTGTTCTATGCTAACTTCTGTATACGGATGTTTGGAACAGGGGGTTGGAGTTGACTTCGTCTATGTATTCAGGTGTGAGGTCTCATGAGTGGCTTGAGTAATCGCCTGTATCTCCA
Source organism: Stictonetta naevosa (assembly GCA_011074415.1). Lineage (NCBI taxonomy): Eukaryota > Metazoa > Chordata > Aves > Anseriformes > Anatidae > Stictonetta > Stictonetta naevosa. The sequence goes on from CM021700.1 coordinate 32,798,938, forward strand.
TGGGAGAATCTCATCTGGTTAATGCCAGGACTTGTGTTCACAAATGCATTTGGCAGATGTACCTCAGTGGTGCTTTCTGTCGTTCTCCTGGTTTAGGGATTCCTTGTCGCTCAACTCTTTTCCCCTGAAGCTGATGAGCACTCCCTGTAATAGCACAATGTTTAGAGCCCAGAATATGAACTGACAGTCTGAGCTTCTTGCTATTGACTTTTTTTCCACTTCTTATGATTTCAGTCTTTGGATTAATCCAGTTCCTACTGTGTGTTAATATCGTACTTCTTTTTGCAGTTGTTGTGCTTCTTCACCTTAGTAATGGAGCGCACAGAATGTTAAGGTGGATTCAGAGATTTGTGTTTGTAGGAACTTTTTTTTAACAATTTCACTTCAGTGTTCGCTTTCATCATCATGCTTTCTGTCACTCCTTTTACCAGTTACCAAGAGTTGCTTTGAAATTGGTAGGAAATCTCCTTTTTCACTAATCCCTAGATTTCACATTTTCTTTGTTTCTACATTTTAAGGAATTGACCCTTGCAGGAGTCATTGATTTTTGCTTGGAAAATCCACAGAATGTCTTAAATGGCTTCCTGTACACAACAGGTAACTGATATGCATTGATGTAGGTAGATGCTTTTAAAAAATAAAACTAATATGCTATTTCTCAGGATTATGAGTATTTGAGAGCTAGGTCAAAAACTAGTTCTTTCCATCACAGGAATGTTATTCAGTTTCTGACATAATAGCTTTCCACAGCCTGCCATTACTTTCACCTCTGTGCAAGGTCGAGTGGAAACTGCTGTGAAAATAGCTACATGAAATGAAGCTAAATTGGGAATAGTTTTTGTTGAGCGTTGACTTTTGTTTCTGCAACCACAGATGCTCATCTGTTTAACATAACAACTGAAGAATCACAGAATCACAGAATTGTAGGGGATGGAAGGGACCTCAAAAGATCATCAGGTCCAACCCCCCTGCCAAAGCAGGTTCCTCAGAGCAGGCTGCCCAGGTAGGCATCCAGACGGGCCTTGAATATCGCCAGAACATGAAGACAAACTCTGTGAACGTACTTAAAACAGCATGGTTCTTATTTTTTAAAAAAAACTTGTCTTGATTCACACCCTAAATTGAAACTTAATTCAAAATGTTGCTAATTGTTGAATGGTTCAGTCAATAAAATGTAGTGTGTAAAAAAATGCCTAATTAGCCCAGTGTCGATATTAAGGTGTGGGATTTTGGTGGGATTTTTTCCTTTTTTTTTTTTTTTGAGTGCATTGCAGGTCCATTATTTTCTTAGAAGTAACGCTGCTGGAGTGGTCGCTCAGAGCGGGGCTGGCAGAGACTGGGCTGAGTGAGGCACCTCACTGCCCTCTAGTCCCCATGGGAGCTGGATGCTCAGTGTCAATTCCAGCCCTAGCATAAAATATACCTAGAGCTTCTGACAAGTGGGCTAGTTAGCTGGTTATAAAAGTTTGAACTGTGGTGGGTGTGTGTTTTTTTTTTGTTTTTTTTTGAGCAGAAATGTTTATTGTAACTGTATCAAGCCTCTGCAATTTGATCTTGTAAGTAAGGTAGTTTTCTGTAAATGAACCAGGGTGTTTGTTTAGCAATAGAGATCAACGTGACAACTAACATAATATTGCTAATGGTAAGCATTCATGACATCCGTGCCTGGGTTGCATATGTCACATTTACTTTCCTATGCAGAAAAATCATCTTTTTATTAAAAGCTATGAAACAAGTTTTCAAACAAACAAAAAAATTTAGTTATAACAAGCTATAAGGCTTCACATAAAGTGATATTAAAGTGATATGCTGTTTGCTTTTTTTTAAGCTTGAGTAACTTTTATTTTTAATATGGGATGTATGTATTTAAAAGGATGGAGTATTAAGCTTACTTGCTTTTGTAAATATTTCTAGGACAATTGATTTCAGTTTCTAGTAGTAGAAGAGTGATTCCCTTGACATTGAGTTTTTTGTCTAATAAATCTAATAATGATTATGCTAGACATTAAAAAGCAAAACAACAAACTCCCATTATTTTCAGTAAAGTGTTTTGATTAGTCTGTTGAGATTCTCCCTGTCCCAGATGATTCTTACAGAGGAGGAGGAAGGGAAAGAGATCTGTACAGAGACTAATGTTTCCTTTTAGAACGTGTTACAAGCTACAGGATGTAGTTTTACAGATGGGGAAAAAAGGAGAGTAGCTTGATTCCAGTATCGAAATACAAAAAAGAGCTGTGAAATAAGCCTATGGTGATTTAGAATTAGCACTGAGTCCTTTAATAACCAAATAATTAATATTACCAGACCTTGAGAGCAAAACAGTGAATTGAACCAGATCCATATTCTTTACATCTTTTTAAGTATTGAGCAGACCATGCAAATTCTGCGTATGAAACAGGACTGTGGGAATGTGAGCAAAGCTATGTACCTGATTTCATTACATGTGAAAGTCTTAGTAACTCACTGAAGGTAAGTTATCTAAAATTGACCTAACTGAATCCAATATTTCATAGCACAGTTACTAAATAATCTGGGCTGTGACTGGAAGGAAAAAAGTTTCCCTTTGGTTGTATTATATTAGTGTATTTTCAGCATAAGAATATATACAACACCTACCAAATTACTCAAAACAGCCCCCCAAATCAAGGGAGGTTTGTAAAACAAAAAACCCAACCTGTAGAAATTGTTTTTTAAGCAGGCATTGTCAACTCCTTTGGGAATTCTACTGCTAGTTTTTACCCAGAAGGTTCCCTGGGTTTTCATGCCACTGATATGTAGCTATATATAACTAACCATGTGAATTTTATGTGAATTTTAGATATTTGCAGAATAAATGTGCTTTTGGTCTTGCCTGCTTACACAGAATGCAAGCGTTTGCATTTGATGCTTTAGGTAGGTCTTTGATGGTATTTTTTTCCATGTTCTTAACGTAATGATTTTTTCTGTGCCAAGAAGAGAGTATATGAAGGAATGCTGAAGAAGCTGTGCATGTGGCATTGGTCTAAGAACCTCAATAGACGATGTTTAAGGTAACATGTTTTATTTTGCAACTGTGGCAGCCTTAACTACATGCAGTCAGGAAGTTCCACTCGTGGGCAATAATTTTCTTCAAGTGCTGTAACCTGATCGTGTTTAGTCTAGTACCTGTATCCTTAGCAACTTCTGGTGAGATAATAGAAGGATACAGATAGTTTCAGATTCAGTGCTATTCATACATCCTTCTCGGGCAAACTTATTCTACTAATTTTGTTAAGGTGTTAAGTAGTTCCTAGTTTGAGAACCAGGGTTTGCAGGTATCCTATGCTTGAAAAGGCTTATAAAGTAGTCCTCTGAGCTTGGCATTTCGAGGTTTGGTGTTTTGTTGTGGTTTTTGTTTGGTTTTGGATTGAAATTGTTACTAAACCTCTTTATGAGATGGGGCCCTTATAACCTCATTACAAGGTAATCTGATTACTTTATACCCTGTCTTTTTCCTATTTTTGCTTGAAGTCTTTTCCTTTTCTGTGTTAAAAAAGATAATGTAGTTAATGTCAGAAAAGCCTTATTTAAAATAAATGTTTACATTAATTTAACATGCTTAGGTTTGGATATATTTCAATTCTCACATATGTTTTGATCAAAATAATTTCAGGTACAGCATTTAAGCACCTTAAATGTGCAGTTAGTAACACTGCAAATTGTTTGCTTATACCAGAACTCTTACAGTTGTAGAACTGCAAGTGTGTTTCTGAATTTAGATTTACTGTGTTTTTATTTAACACTCGTTCCTTGAACTCAAGTCTGCACTAATGCTGTAAACTTAGCCTTAGCATGTGGCAGTGTTTTCTGAAGGTCAGTTTTCTTTCATGGTCACATTTGCCCATTCCTAACAGAAATCCATGCTGCTTAAATTTTAATTCTTCCTTCTGAATTTATTTTAACCTATCTCTGATAACATCAAAACAGTACGTGTGGCCTGCTGGGATCTGTCGGTGTCCTGGGGGCTCTTCTGTTTTACAGTGTGTGAGTATGGGCTACGTTTCAGATAGATGAGGCCTTGTTAAGAGGGAGCATTGGCTTGATGGGTCGTGATCACCAAGACAGAAAATCTTTGTTTTTTTTTTTTTTTTTTTAGAATTGAACCTCATGGGGGCGGGGGGGGGGAAAGCAGGTCATTTCATATGGAAAACGTGGTGGTTCATTAACCTGATTCTTTGTTGGCAATTTTGCTTTTTCAATAAGAGAAAATATTATTCTAGCATCCCATTATCTGGTCATTCTAGCACGTGAGCTAAAGAAAACTGCACTGAGGAGAAAAAACATCTGCTGCTTGTATTCTGTAGTAAGCTATTGATGGTTTATCTTGAAAGATCTCACATCAAATATAAGGCAGAATAAGACTTTGTAATATTATATTACTTTCACTTGTATGTTTACAGTGATACCTTTACCTTACTAGAATGGGAAGACTTTTCAGGTTTTTGTGAGACTTCCTCTGAAACAGCTGAATAAGATGGTTTGTCACTACTTCATATTAATTAAAGTGATATTCTGAGGTGGATTGCTGAGTGCTGAGAATTGCAAATGCACTTGAAGTTTTCCTTAATGACTAAGCTTTCTTGCTTAATATAAAAATGAAAGGCTGCGCAGGAGTGAGTGATGTTGTCAAACCTGTCATCAAGTTCTCAGAGTTGGTTTGAATACTTGTAATGTTCTTCCTTTAATTGACTTGGAAATCTGAAAAGGTTGATGATAAAAGGGGAAAAGCCATTTTTAAAGATGGTGAAAAAAATTAGCTCTGTGCAAAGGCCTAAGTAATTAGTTACAGATTTGTTGCCTGCTTATAGCATTTTACGGGGCTCTGAAGTGCTGTGTGTAACTGAAACATCAACCTTTGTCACTTTATTTAGTTTTAGCCAAAAAAAACAAACAAACCAAAAATATTGAAAAGTTTACAACCCTTTGAGAGTATTTGGAGGTTTAACTAAAAAACAAATCTTCCAATCATTTTTTTGGTCTCAGTCTGTTGTCATTACCTGGAAATCATTGTTTTTCTTCTCAAAAGGAAAAAAAACAAAACCAACGACAACAAAAAATTCACACCCCAGGAATAAGAAAGTCTAAAAAGGCAAGCATTAATGTTTTGACAAATAGCAAGCAGTGATTCTTACAGCAGTTCAGTGACAATGGGTTTTGGGAAGAATGTGCCTTAGTGTGTTTGAAAATCAAAGAATTCAGAAATGGTAGCTTTTTGAAATCCTCTTTCTCTGCTGCAGAGGTGGTAGTTGGAAAGCTGGTGTGCAGCTGCTTAGTAAGAACTTTTAATGTCCTGGTAATCATCTGTAGCAGAAGCCTCTGAACCTGTGGGGGAAGGGCAAGGTGCAAATCTGAGAGGAACCCCTGATGAACAGCACCTTTATCTGATGGTTGCAGTACAAGTTTCAGCACAATCCCCCAGTCTGTCAGGGCCCAGGGTTGGGCAGTGCAGCTGTTTACTGTGATGGCAGCTTTTTCCTGCGTTGATCACCGCTGTCATGGCCAACACTTGCTAATGCATTTATGTTGTGCTCTTGTGGTGGGCTGCTTGATGAAAACTTAATGATACGTAATTCCTCCTCTGAGTTGCATTTTCCTGATTCATTTTCTCAGTAGAATTAACTTTAAAGAATAACTTGTTAAACTGTTCAATTTATTCAGTAGCACAGTGCCAAGGACAGATGGGGAAGCAATGGTATTAAAATGGCAGATGGCTGTTTTGTACCCTCTGCCAAAGAAATTACAATGAAAGATCAAATATTTCCTTTAACTTCTGATTTCTGATGCTTCTTTTAGGAAATAGCATGTTTTATTTTTCAGTCTTGTGTGCTTCTCCAATGACCACCCCTTAAACATTGGGAGCTAAATCAGAGAATTGTTCCTGGGAAGACTACAAAGATTCGAAGTACGGTGTGCTGATTTAAGAACTGTCTTCTGTCTCTTTATGATGAGCAAATGATTCAAATGATGTCAGTAATTCTGTTGGTATGTTTGTAACTCTGCATCCTGGGCCAAAACAAGCAGAGGATTTTGAGGGTGATACCTTCAACCAGCCTAGGCTGAAATTCAGGGAGACTTCAAGTTGGTCAGGACTTGTGGATGAAATCTGTACTGTGATGTTGGCAGGCAATGATCTGTAAAATAGCCATTTCTGTCCCTTTCTAAAAATGTGCATCTAATAATTGCTTGTGCTGTTGTGTTGTGTTTTTTTTTTTTCAAATTTGGCATGTCGTTGCACTAGCAGTGACCACTGAAAGTAGTCCTAGTATTTTATTCCCGCTAACATAGGAGCCGATAGGAAAATAGCATTGCTGCCACTCATCTAGGCGATGTTGAGCCAAATAAAAATAGTGTTAGTTGTTCTGATTAGTAGAGCTTTGGTGATTCTAGTAAGTGGATGATGAAAAGAGCTTCCAGAAGGTCTACTCAAAACTCCCTTGTCATTTTCCTTTACACCTAGTGCTAAGTACAGTTTGTCTTGCATGGATAATGTGGGCTCTGAGAACAGTTCCACAAGTAGCCTTGTCAGGTAACCATTTGGTTATTATAAAACCAACTTGATGCATTTAAAATAACACTTGAAACTCTGTAATGTGCTGCCATGATCTAGTAATTGCAATGAAGGTTTTTCCTAGATCTCGTTTAGACTTGGAAATGGACAGCAACACATTTTTTTTGCTATCCTAAAGAGGGAGAAAGTTCTTTTGCAGACTATATTTATGTATTTAGAAGCTGGTTCACCTTCCCTGGGGTGGAGATTTTTGCCAGTATATAAAGCTTTCTCTTTATGAGGTATGTTTTTTGAATAAATCTCCAATGCCTTATATTCTAGTGTAAATCACACAGCTCTGTCAGATGGACGATTGTTGCGTTCGTGTTTTTTGTTCTTGTTGAGGTCATGCTGGTAGATTTGAAATGAGACATCTGATTTATGTAGTGATTACATTAGAAGTAATTGGCCCCAGGGACACCTCTTCACCAAAATCTGATCTATATAGCCAGTTATTTAGAGACCACAGAATTGCTATACACTTTCTAATTCTTGAACTGCACTAGTTTTTACTTCTTTTTTTCCTACCAGTCTGATTAATAATTTGGAGAGCTTTCCAATTAAGAGTTTTAAGGAGTTTTAATTTTGAAGTGAAGAGGCAGAGCTAGTATGTTCCCATTTCTAGAATTCTATCAATGTGGTAATCTGCCATGCTGAAAGGGACACTTTATTTTTATTTATTTTTTTATTTTCTACTGTAGTGGTAGCTTGGAAAGGAGACTTGCTTCAGAAGAAAGTACGAATTGTCAATTTACCACAGACTTTGGGCATAGCGCTTTTAGTATTAGTGAAATGTTAAATTGCATGGTATTTTTTGAAAATCAAACTAAGTTGGTAAAACTGTGTCATTTAGGAACGTTCAGATCCTGGTTCAGCATGATAATTAACTACATATCTTGAAACCTGTGAATAATCTGTGGGACTAAACATAGCTGAAGTCTGTTTGTGTTTACATACTGTGCTAAATCATGATTTCAAATCCATTTCAAACTCGGAAACAGTGACCATCTTGGTTTGCTTAGTGATTGCTTAGTTCTAAAAAAAAAAAAGTATACTAGTAGCACAGGTAATTAGTGTATGTGATTGATTTGACAGATAATGCCAGACTGTAGCTTAACTTGAAATGTAATGTTCATTTATTTTTTTTATACATTAAATATATGGAACAATTACCAAGGTAATTTAGACTGATATTTTGTTTGCTATAAAAAACAAGGAGCAAGGAAAGGGTGCAGTTTATTATGATAAAACTGAGCATCTCTATATTTTTACATTATACTGCAGATCTCATTAGAATGTAGTACTTGTGAAAAGCAGCGCGGACATTTGCTATTGTGAAGAGTGGAGGAAGAGAAATGAAATTTCCATCTGTGGATCTTAACGCAGTTAGTTGTCCTCTCAGCATGCTGTTGCGTGAACAATTTGTGCAGGCTGTAAACTGAATGTTGGTTTGCTTTAATCATTTTCTTATTAAAATTGTAGGGGTCTGTCTTTCCTTTCGGGCGATAGATAGAGGGGGAAATTGCAGGCAACACTCATAAAGCAGACTAAAAGATTTTTTAACAGTTATGTATTGTTTAACAGAATAATGAGCAAGATATGTGTTTATCTTGTTTTACTGTTGCTGCTGTTTGTCCTCAGCTGTAAATATTTCTACAGCTTCAAGTGTAATCATGCTGAGGATGTTCTACAGTGATATGACCAGAAAAATTTTCTCTTGCCGCTCATGCGTCACAAACATGACGATTTCTATAAGCTTTTCGTATAAACTATTATATAAAATCCATCAAAAACTTAAAAGCACTGAGCTGTAGTACAGAATGTCTTGCTTTGAGGTAGCATCTCTTTGAGTTTTCATGACCTGCAGAAGGAAAATGTAGGCTTACCTTTTAGTATAATTTTTTAAAAAAACAAAGTGATTTAAGAGGTTTATTTGAAGAAGTGAACTAGTTCTGAGGTTAGTCTCATGTTATATGGACACACATTACTTCTTGGTCTTGTTTTCACATGCCATAGTAAAACATTCTGTAAATAGAATAGTTTTTGTGCCACTAGTTGACTAAAACTAGCCTAGAACTATATTCAGCATTTTAAGACCCAGAGGTTGGAGTGTCTGAAATTGTATTAAAAGAAATTCCTGTTAAAAGTAATAAATATTTTTTATGGGATGGGGAGGGGGAGGTAATGGTGATGAAAGCCTGCTTTGCTTTTTATCCTTGTTTTATTCACATTTGGCACAGTATATTTAAAATGATTGATCATCTGATCATAAAACTACTACAGTATACTGTAAACAACATTATTCCTGGCATTTTTATTTATTTATTTTTTTGAGAGAGCCAGGGAAGGATATTAATGCATCTTAACTTCTGTAAAGTACTCATGCGAGAAAGGAGCCATCCTCCTGTCAGGGATGGCGTATTCTTGTTTGCAGTGAGATCTGGAAGTGATGCAGCTGCTGTTGGTGAAGGTGTCATGTACAGGAGATTACCAAATTTAGTTTATCTTAATGAAAGTCTGAAATAGGATGCTTGCCATGTTTCTGAATTTCCAGATCTGCTGATGCAGTGGTGCCACATGTTCTCCATGATCTCCAGATCTTGTAATGCATATTCACCTTTCTCGGTGTCTTTGCATGTTCCTGAAAGGGATTATCTCTGTCTGATAAGCTCCTTAGTTGCTCTGCGCAGGCCTCTTCCTTCACAGCTATTCCCTCAAGATATTTATAGGTACAGCATTAACAACATATGCCTTCTTAGGGAGTTGAAATGGATATTTAGGTAGGCTTTTACAGGCTTATTTGGCTGCTAAAGAAATTCAGCTTTTGGGTTTCTTTTTGTATTTTGCAAGATGTTCGTATACGGACTTAACGAGGTGTTTGTTTGTGGGCAGCGGCGCTGCTAGTTTTTGTCTGCATTTCTGCGGTCCTCTTGAAACAGAAGTGGCTTGTGAACGTGAAGATCATGCATCAGGAGAGAAGAGCGATGAGAGGGAGGAGGATGGAAGAAGAACATTTGTTTTGGTTTTGTGCTTTTTGTTGTTGTTTTTAAACTTAGTGTTGGAAAACTGAAAGTATGTCAGCTGTTTCAATTTCCTTATGATGCCTTCCCATGACACGGACTTAACCTGCAAGGGATAGAAAGTGTCCTTGTGTGGCACAGAATTACCCACAAGTACACATTCATTCCAGGTGGCAGCCTATAACAGGGAAAGGAAATTTTTCTGCTGCAGTTACCTTGTGTATGTTTATATGTACCATCTCTTTGAGAGGGGGAAAAAAAAAAAAAAAACTATCTGAAAAGATGACTGCATTCAAATGAAATACTGTGTTCTGGATGGACAGTAAACAAACAAACAACAAAAAAAAACACACTTAAAAGAACAGTAAGCCCTGAAAAGGCTACTTACCTGAGACGTAGAAATTATCATTGTTATCACTTAAGTTTTCATTGAGAAGTGTCTCTCATGTAGTTTATGATCATTTTTATGTTAAGTATTCAGGCTACTGTTCCCTCCATGCTTAAGCATGCCTGTAAGCTATCGTTAGTTACTGCATAGATGCACACATCTGAGGAGAAAGTTCTGCAGCTATTATTTCTGTGCATAAACAGCTTAGCAATGCCTAAAGAACTATTAATATGAGGTTATTTTTTTAAAAAAATATATCATAGCTCTTTGTACATTCCTGGCAAAGCTAGGAAATGCATTGTCTTTTTGCCAAAAGCAAAGTATCATTGCTGTTTAACTCATTTTTAAAAGCAGTAGTGTAAGAAAGTGATGCTACCTAGTAAATTATTTTCTAAGCTTTTAGATTTCCAATGTGCAGTACCTTTATGCAGCTCTTCCCTGTTACGGAAGTGGCCTTGATCTCAGTTATTTATCATATAATGACAGAGTATCACCAGGCAATGGAATAATTTCAAAGAACGATTAGCAAGTCTGGAAAAAAATAGTTCTGTGCAGTGCCTTCTTAACAAATTTCAATATGGATAAGACAGAAGAGCTTATTTTGGGGTGTGATTAGGTGAAATAGAATTAGGTCATGTAGAATCTGTTTCTGAAGAGCTTGTGAGAAAGAAATGAGAGAAAGTTACAAGAATTTTAGAAGCACAGTGAAATGTTCTGAGTGAGTTCTGATATGGAAGGGGAAGAGGGGGGTTCCCTATTGGGGGCAGGGGAGTGATGGGCGACAAAACCAAAACTAACAGTTCCCCTAGAAGAAAATGGGCAATTGAGAAACTTCCTCAAGAGACTTTGATATCTTTGGCCCAAATTCTGAACTGAAGTGTTGCTGACCTGGAGACAAATAAGTGGGAAACACTGTAGTTCTCATGTACCATGAAGGAACTGAGGTTGTTTCTGTAGAGCAATATGCATTTCTGTTCAGGCAGAATAAATTACTGACTCCTTTTAAACTTGTAGGAGAAGCTGCTGTATTTTTCGATTAATATCATGGGGTATTTTTTATATTCATATTTTTTTCTATATGTTAGAGGAAATTTTACTTAGGCCAAAGGAACTGAATAATATCTCTGCATAGTCTGTCCTTTACTTAGAGTTAAGCCATTGACTTTTCTTTTCGTACTCCATGGATAGGTTATGCTTATAGATTGTAATGAATCAGCCAAATACAAAGCAAACTTAAGGAGAGGAGTAACATTGTTAAGTATTTATGTGGAAAGGAATGTAAATATTTTTTGAATTTGCAGTATAATTATTGAACTCTGTGATTCTGATATCCAGTGATCTGAGGATCCAATATATTCACTACAGCTAGGTGGCTGATGTAGCTTTGTATTTTTTTTAATCTATTGGAGGCCTTTTTTCTTGATTTGAATCCATTCAATTCGCACCTTTATATTTTCCAGGCTTTTTTATGCTACTACTACCATGCCTGTTCACTACTAGCTCACTACTAGTTCAGGTTGAATGGCAAGATAAATGCCATTAACAGTATTAAAAAAAGCCCCAATTTCTGCAAAAGTTTAGTCAAATGCAGGAAAAATTATTAAGCTATTCATGATAGTTTATAAGCAATAATTACCTTTTTATTTAATGATTATTTTTTTCTTTTGGGGTATGATCATGATGTGATTTTTCTCAACAAAGCTACCTTAACAAGGCTTCTAGGCTTAATGAAATACTCTGAACGTGCCCCCTTTACTGGCTGTTTACTGATGTGCTAATCTCTAGAGTTCTCTAACGAGCCAAAGAATTCTAACATTGAGTGAATGAGTTAGATCTGCTGTTCTGATCTGTTCTGGTTAACATCATCTTTAAGATTCCCTTTCTTGGCTGTAAGTTTGTTAGCTGTTTTTGTTGTTTATTTATATTTTTTGTTTTTAGCTTAAAATCCTCTATTTTTTAACTTGATCTGAATCCTTGGGTGGCATCATATTGACTTAACTTCCTTTTAAGATTTCCCAGTGAAATCTTTTCTGATGATCATTTCATAGAACATAAAACTGGGAGAGGAAGGTACGTTCTATTTTAATGGGGTATCAGAACAGTTTCTGAAAGCCCATGTTGTAGAAACACAGGTTTTCAGAACTCCATACTGAAATGAATTTTCATTCCCCCAAATCAGTGTAGCAAACAGACTATTTGTACCAAAGACTTGTTAGAGGGGTTTGTGCCTGCTGAAACCCAAATTAGAGTGGCCCAGCCTGCTGAAAACTAAATGTAGCCATTTTGTGAACATTCACTTCAGAGTACACTGTGCTAAAGCCCTGGTTCACAAATAATTTGATAATAGATGGAAAGTTTTATAAATGCATTGGTATGCAATGTTTAATTGCTATCAGAATATATGTTATACTTCACAATAGATTTTAATCTGTTAAATTCGCTGTGTTTTTAGAATCATTAGAAAAGAGATAAAGGAGTAAAAGCTCACTGTTACTAATGAATAAACTATTTTATTCAGTTTCGAATATCTTCTGCATCCAATTAGACCTTTTGAACAGTCAAATTTGTTCTATATGGAGAAGTATGGACACATGACCGTTAACTGCAGATAAGTTAAATTGAGATATGAGTGGGCAATTAAAAATGTATCTTTAAATAGAAGTGCTATCTGTACAGTACCCAGCCCATTAAGCAAACTGTCAGACTGTAGCCTGGAATTATTTTTGCTGAGGGGAAATTGGAAATTTAAATTTATTGAGGGGGTTACATAGTGAAGAAAAAAGTGGCAATAAGGAGGATGGAACATAGGGGCTTGAAAAATGTAAGCACGTATCAGTGCAATTTCATGTGTTTATTGAAGTAATTTAAAAATGAAAGGCTGAATTTAGAATCTCCTGTGAGAGATGGTTGACATTATCTCATGTTATAATGCTCTAAACAAATACTTAAGGGTGAGGGAGAACTTCTATTAGTTTTACACCAGTTTAATGAGGAACAATGACTTCACACTACTCACATGCCGCACTAGATTTGCAGCATCAGCATCTTCTGTGCAGTGAATTTGGTAGTGCTTTGGGGATGTTTCGTGACATTGGGTAGCTTAGCTAACTAAGCAGTGGGGAGGTATAGCTGTATCCTGTGTAGCATTGCAGTGGTTCAGAGATAGTGCTTGGAAATTAGAAGCAGGTGGAGGATGTTATTTTACCTGAACTGCTACACAGGATCTGGTGAAATCAGACATATTCGGAGTGAGACTGTATTTCCTGTATAACTCTGCAAGTTGAAGGGTTTTTCTCCTGTTAGGTGCAGAAGCTTGGTTTGGTTAATTTTGTGGAGCTTTGTGTGTGTTTTTTGGTTTTTGTTGTTTTTTTTTGTTTTTTTTTTTTCTTAGCGGGGTACCTGGTTCAAAATAATGTTGACTTACTGTGGTTTTTAAAGTGTTTATAAAAGCCTCTGTTTTGCTTTCCAAAGCTATACTAATTGTTCTTTTTTCAGCTGTAGCTTAATGGAGTAAAACCGATGTTAATAAAGCCATCGCTTATTGCTGGCACTTAAGCCCACGCTGACATAAAGCTGTCCCAAGCTCTGGTGGTACTGAGTGATCTCTTATGTGTATGCTGCTCCAGCTGTTGTACAGCAGGGCATAGTGAATTCAAATAGGTTGTTGTTATGACCACTTGGATATGTCACCATATGGATTTGTATACCAGAAGAGCTTAGATTGTCCTGAAGGATAGTTATTTTACTCCACTGAAAAAAAAAGTGCAGAAGGAAATCTCAATAAAGGTTCGCACAAAGATTTTAGAGTCCTCTTTGGTAGTAGTAAGCAAAGCCGTACGTGCAGAACTTAAAGCTATTTGAAGATTTGACCCATTGATCTTGCTTTGCACTAAATTAGGATGGACAATTAATTGGCGGTAGAAACCTGATAAACTTCCAGTTGCTTAACAACGTCAAAGCAAACAATAACTGCCATGTGTTTTCCTTAAGCTTGTTTGTATTTAAAATAGCCATGAACATGTCAAGTGGGGACATGAATAAAATGCTGTGTCCAGATAAACTACTTTGATAATTAAATTGAAGTTTAAGTACTCAATTTTTTCATTGGATGATGCTGCATTTGTGTAAATCTATTAATTTGTTTTTTTTGTACAGCTGTTTCATTTACACAGGGACCAAAAGGTGAACTGGTGTTTCTTTGTGGTAGCCTCCTGTTTATGTACAGAAAATAAATAGATCAGAAGCTGAAAGGCTGCTGCAGTGCCAAAGGTGCCAAAACTTGTCAGCTTTTGAATATCTCCTAATAGGATGGGAATGATGAAGAAAACCAGTTGTTTAATAATGTCTAGTTACATACAGACTTCAGACTATTGCGTAATCAAATTGAAGATCATTTGGCTTAGAATAAATTAGAAGTGTTAATTTTGCAAATAAGGCAAATATTAGGCAATGCAATGGGATTAGTGGGTACAGACAGCTTTGGATGGGTATATCCAAATTAATTGGGACACCTGGATGTGCCCTTTAAATAAAGGAAAAAGAGAAACTAATTACAAAAGCAAGCAGAGAGCCTGTGTGGCTGAAACCTTTGACAAAAATTGAAATTTGTATACCCTTGTTGATGCCTTGCGTTACCTACAAACTGTAGTACAGCAAAGTAATACAGTTACTATGCTCCAGCGAGATGGCTCTGGGCACCAGCCAGCAACTTGCACCGAGTTCTACATTGGAATGAGTTTCAGGCATGTTCTGGCATGCAGGCTGCTCATTAGTGCCCAGTTGCTGTTTTCTCTTCCAGAACTGTTGATGAAGTAAAATTATGAACCTCCGAAATGATAGCCCTAAAAATTTCTGATGTTTACTATGTCATAAAATAGTTGACAAAAATAATCTTGTGACTTTGGAAGCAGTAAGCATTTTAAATTTGCTGTTTAGATGGAGTAAATGAGTCCAGAGAATCAAATATTGACAAAGCATATTTAAGACAGTATGTGCATAAACTTGTATCCGTATTTACTCATTTACTTTCTAAGTCTACAAGGCAATAGAATAGTAGGACTGTTTATGGCACTCATCCAAGTCCATTCTAAAATTACAAGTACTGGACAAACTAATTATCGAGGAATGCCCTTTGTATGTCTTTAAGTGATCAAGTCTGTTACAAAGTAATCCAAACAATACATAGATGGTTGGTTTTGAAGTTTTCTGATACTTCACCAGTGTTACAAATGTTTCAGTTGCTGTAATAAAAAATGAAGAAGGGGCAGTATGGAGACCTGAATTTAAATGTTAGTTCTAATCTGTCAGTTAACCAAGAAATGGTTGGCTTGCCTGACAGCAAAATCTATGTAACTTGCAAACTAGCAACTTTCACAGAATCGGTGTCTCCAAATGAATGCTTTGCTGGGTTCTACTTAGTATAGTTAAGTGCTTTAGCACTGCTTAAACTTAAGTTCATTATTCACTATAATGTTGTAGATCACTCTAGATAATGTCTGTAGTGGCATACAAATGTACATCCATACTGTAATTGTTTAGAAAGGTTTTAGCCAGATTAAGTATTTTTCTGAAATGCTGAGAAACACTGATTCATTTACTTTAACTGATGAGTGGCAGTTTAATGCCTATAGATATCCTATTTATCCTAGTAACATATTTGTTATTGTGAAGGATTCATCTCTTTAGTTTTTAGCAGTTGTAATGACTAATTTTTCATATAGCCTGAAAGTATCTTCAGGTAATTAAAAGGTCAGCAGTGTTGTGTGTTTTTTTCCCCTGTATGGATTTGAAGGCTTCCCAAAGGAAGGATCTTACACTAAGAGTTACTACACATAGCAACTAAATAGTAGTGATCAGTATTTAGAACTGGTATGTTACTTCTAGAAGTCGAGTAAAACTTTCTGCATGTTTTTCTAAGGAATGATACTGATGTGGATCAGTCAGAAAGTGGCTGCATGAAGTAAAGAATTGAACCATTCTAACAGAAGAACCATGTCTTTTATGCACTGAGAAAGGAGTCTTTTTTATGACTCTGTAGCTTTTGTCTGGAAAATTTCAGCATGTTGAATGCTTTTTGGCCTAGTTCAGGTCAAAATAACTTGTTTCCACATACTACTTTCCATGGACCTTGTCTGCAGAGTGGTCCACTGCCAACATTGCACAACTGTTTTGCTCTATCACGCATTTGTTAACAGAGAAGTTCATTTTATGTTGCAGTTATTTGTCTTTTCAGCTCCCAATTGTTGGCTTGCCTTTTTCCCGTCCTTGTTTAGTAGTTCATTTTCATCTTCTGCCAGAATAAAGTGACTTTTTTAGTAGGTTTGGTTATTACATATGTAAAAATCTGTCTGCAAATTACAGTTGACTAGGATTTACGGCTTTTTTATTTTTACTGGATTACCTTATTTTACCATAAACAAATGACTGAAAACTGTTTTGTTACTGCATTCTAAATGAAATCAAACACCACAGTTCACGTTACTGTATTACTCTACAGTGGTAATCCCTTAAGTAATAAAAGTTTGGATTAAAGCAGTTATTGAAGGTTAGCTCTACTGATTTTTTCTTTTTATTCAATAGAATGGTTTAAAATTGATTTGTGGCAGTTAAGATTGTTTTACATAATAATATATGCTATGGCATCAAGTGAGAGTCTCATTTGCTATACTAATGCTTCTAGGGATTAATAGAAGAGTTACTGGACAGCTCTGACTTAGGTTCATGGTTTATACCTGATAATTAGCCAATGAGCTCTTCATCTACCTCTCACCCCTCTGAAATGTAGAAAGCCCTTCAGCTGTGTGACAATCTTCTGAAGTGCAGGCTTATGTTGAACCTAAGTCTGCTGTATGTGTAGATTTTGGTAACAGTTCATGTGTTCTGTTATCGTTTAGGATAACCTAGGAAATCTGTCACTTTTCTCGAGTGGCTTTGTAAATGAGCATTAATGAGGTGAGAGAACTTCCCTGCCGTTGTGGCTGGAGAAACAATATACTTGTACACACGTATACAGACGTGTTTCTCATTCCCGAAACTTTAAGGCTGTACAGTTCCATTTTATTTATACCTAATTTGAAATATATGTGATATAGTTAGGAAGATCATCAGAATAGCGTATTTATGTCAAACTGCCTCTTGTAAGGAGCCTTCTTGAGGCAAGCTATCAATTTTCCTGTCAAGTAGTTGAATTACTCGAGTTTCAAGATGCAGCAACCATGAGGCAGTCCAGAAGGTTTTTTCCCCTCTGCTTTCTTCACTTCAGTTACATTTTATAATTACTTAAAGAGGTTTTATTGCTTTAGTGAGATAATAGCATGCAAGGTGTGGAGAGAAATTTACATGATAAATAAACTTGTTTCTTGCTTCAGCTCAAGATCTTGAGGGTGCGACCTGTCATAAATTTGTTGATAGTTTTTTTTTTGAGAAAGTGTGATAAGTTTCTGGTTTAAAATGAATTTGTATTTTCGAGAGGCAGTTTATGGCTAAGGCATTCTATACATCTGAAAGACAGTGGTCTTTCGCACATTGTCTTGTGGTACCTGGTGTGGGAGTAGGGTTGAGGTGAGGTGAATGGACCCCTTCCTTTTCCTTGGCAAAAAAGCCTGGTTCCTCCTAGGCATATTTTTGCAGGCATGTTTTACGGCTTTAACATTAGAAAAAAAAAGGGGGGGGGGGGAGGAGAGGGGAGCTTTTCGCCAGCCCATGCTTCTCTCTTATCAGCACGTCTGTGCCTGTGTTCTTAGCCGAATCTTTTTTGTGCATTTCTTTATTTTTCTTTAGTGACCTGGTAACTACTGGTAAGTATTACCTGAGAATTCTGCCTAAGTTTACTGAGCTTCAAATGTCAATGTAACAGCTGTCAGCTGAAGCTTTTAAATGTAATACATATGCAGTGATGCTGGCAGCGGGAGAGTAAGACTGTCTGCAAGAGAGTGGCCAAATGCCCTTCACTTTTTCCTTGTCAGTACAGCCAGATAAGAACTGGCGTATCAGCCATGGTGCAGTGCCGGAAGTTTCCTCTGTACACATTGGGTGTGTGAATTCTCAGGAAGGGAAGAATGGCTGGGTCAAGCAGCTGCAAGGCACACAGATGGAAGGAGGCAGAGGTCTGATGTAGTTCCTTAGAAATATTTGATCAGTGCTTGTGATTGAGCTTGGTGCACTAAGTCAATTGGTCACGTGATGCCTTTGTCCTGGAGGTGCTTCAGGTCACTCTTTGGTGACTTAATGTGGTCAGCAGGATGGTAAACACTATTGAATAACAGCTATGTAGAAATGAGAGAGAGCTATGAGTAGTTGTTTT
Organism: Stictonetta naevosa; assembly: GCA_011074415.1. Lineage (NCBI taxonomy): Eukaryota > Metazoa > Chordata > Aves > Anseriformes > Anatidae > Stictonetta > Stictonetta naevosa. The sequence goes on from CM021700.1 coordinate 32,817,213, forward strand.
TCAAATGGAATACTTTAACTGGGGATTTAAAAGATGCTGCATTAAAGTAATGTGTCTGTTTGGACCTTATCTCGCCTTTTAGCATCTTATTTTTTTTAGAACAGCCATTCTTAGTGGCTCACTGATTCGGTTATTGAAATGGAGACTTGGATTCATGACTCAATCTGAGCGTGTTTGAAGTTAATATTTATTTGATTAGTATTAGCTATGAATAAGGCTTGTTACTCCATGTTACTTCATGGGGCAATGATACCTCTTCGATGCTTTTCATTCCTGTGTTCCACTGCAGGGAATTGTATTCAGAATTTCCTGTCTTTTATTTTCTTACATGCACCTATCATAAAAATACCGGTCTAATTCCTTACATTGCAAAGAGTCAATTACACAGAATGTTTGCAGGCAGAAATATAAGTAATGGCTTGTTTTTATTTGCTGAAATTCTATTGTTGGTAATGATTTCATCTTAATAACTTGATTTTTTAAAATTCTAGAATGAGATAGAATTTACAGATTCCTGAAATACTAATACAAAGACCACATGGATATAGAAGCCAAGTAAATGCCAGTTATTTCCTTTCCATTGTTTTTCTGAAGTTCTTCTCAAAGTAGGATCAAGTCAATAAAGTAAAATATGCCATAATTATAATCAGGTAGATTAGTATCCTAGTTATATCCAACATTTATCTGGTTATATCCAACATAAATATTTATTCAATTGAATGCTTTATTTCCTGCATGAAATCTGGAATGTATTAATTGGACCTTTCACTTTTGAGTTATAGAGTCAGACCTAAAATCCAAATTTAGGTTTATAAATATGTGGCTTTGTTTCTTTGGTGCTGAATTTTCACATTTTTATCAGCAGGCTTGAAAAATCTGTAAGATGTGGCTGTGGTATTTGTGCAATTGAAAGCATACAGGAATGTATGAATAGGCACCTGATCAGTGTGAACTTTATTTAAAGATAAAAAATCTGCTGTACGTAAAGGTACAATTCTGTAACTACGTGCCATCCTTTATAGACCTCTAACTTGAGAAGAGGCTCTAAATGCCTACCTGCTCTTACAACAAAAAGGTGATGTATTGCAAGTTTTGAAGTGATATGTTCTATTTACTAACACCTATAAATTAACCTTGTATTATGTGAGTCACAGTGTATGCGAGCATTTCCATGGCTAGGCAGGTGTCCTTGTGAAGGTACTGTCAGCATGCCTGTATGAAGCCATGAACTTACACTTGTTCTGTGAACCTCCATTGACTGTGATGTATATTACTGGCTTTTCATACTGTGTTTTTAATTACCTCATGGACTAAACTCTGCAGCATGCTCAAATTACGTAGAAAATGCTGAGAGAGTGAATGGTTCTGTGCTGGAATTGAGTGAATATGATAAAGAATATTGGGAACCCCCCAAAACCAGAAAAAAGCAGCCTCCCTTCCACATCTACTTTTTCTTCCTTAATTTTGGATGGTAGGCATCAAGGAATAGAACACTTTTGGGGAAAAAAAAAAAAAAAAAAAAAAACTTCATTTTGTGAATGAAAATGTTGAAAATTAGTTAGAGATTTATTCAGCAAGAGAGCACACATTAACAGCAGTTTGAGATACAAAAAGGTGGAAGGAGCGGGAGGAAGGAAACGGGTATCCTAAGAGTGGAAAGCAGTGCTACCTAAGGATGCTGTAACTGGTGAGAATTTTATGAGCAGTTGGTATTTCTTCTTAAATCTCTTATCTTCTGAAGTAGCGGCTGTGGGGTTTCAAAGACCATTTGCAAAACATTTAACTAACTTGTCTAAAATGACAAACCAGAGAATGTATCAAGGTTCTTGAAATTAGACTCAAGTATCGTGTTTTGGTACTTCCCTTGCTATAAATGATACTTGGTCTCTGCCCTGGGAACTCAAATGTATTTTCTGTATCAGAATACTCAGCAAGGACTGTGACCATTGATTCCCTTGATTCGCTATTGGTTTGATTTGCTTGGCACTTAAAGCTGCAAGTGTTTAGTCTTGCTGCAGTGTTTTAGTGCTTTTGTTTCAGCCTTCTAGTGTATTAAAATGTTCCTGTGGGCATATAGTTACTGAAAACATGGGCTTCATTAACACTTTTTTGCTTTGCTTTTTGACAAAGCAATCACACATTTAAGTAATGCACTACTTGCAGCCAAGCTGCTACTTCTCATAATCCACTGAAGATACTAAGTGGATGAAAATAAATGTCTCTCTTAATCTTAAAGGATGAGGTGCTAAAACAGCACATACTGGATGGCAGCTTCTTTAAACACTTGTTGCTTACACCTGAAGCTGTAAAATAGCTCTTCTCAGGAGCACTGCTTCTGAATTCAGGCTTACGGAGCACTGTAATTTAGAAACTTAACGTTTTGTTTTAGAACTCACACGTTCATGAATACTACAGTCAGGTGTATGTAGTATGGAAACTCCAATTTTAAGAGTGCTGCACTTCATGAAACATAAACCAAAAGTCTGTATTTAGGGAAGGATACTTATGTTATTGCAAAATAATGAAAGACGAGGAAAGAAACCTCATGGCATTACCAAAACTGTGTTTACACCAGGGTTGCTTAAAATGCCCTTGAATTTATGTGCTAGTTTTGACCCTTTTGTAAAGGACCACTCAGTGCCATAGGCAGTCTTTGGTAGTTTGTCACTGAAATTGTTCAGCCTTGCAATTGCTTTTTGTATTTTTAAAGTTCTTTGCTTAATTTCTTACAGATTCTTTTCCCTAAGAGAAAAATATTCAAATTTCTGATGGTCAGGTCTTTATATAAGATTGTATGGTGCTGTGTATGTCTATTGTGCTGCAAAAACACTGCTGTGAGGGTGGGGGGAATATGCATGTTTAAGCATCATTTTAAAATAAATATAAAAACAAACATATAATCCTAGTTTTTTCCCTTCCCTTTTTGCAGTTTAAAGCAATAGTCTGAACTTTATTATGCATAATTTATTTTTGAGGTGTCTCTGCAATATTTGAGGAAGAGGCACATTCCTGGTTATATGTAACAAGTGTTTAGGGTTACTGTTAGAGTACTGATGACTAACTCCAAAAGGGCTGGTTCAGCCTGGTGGCTGGGAAGACAAGAAAACCAATTTTAATAAAGCAGGGAAACTTGCTGTACCAGATGGTTGAAACAGAGTTATGCTGTTCTTTCAGTCCAGCTAAGTGGATCTGTGGAATTTGCTCTCAGTGAACCTTAAGTTGTAGGATGGGTTTAGTAACAAGTTGTCAGACTGGCACTAGATAACCGCAGCATATCTTTCATTGCAGACAATTTACAGTATTTAAGCTTACACAGATAAAAGTAAATTTCACAGTTGATGCAAAATCTGTAAAGCCTGAAGCCTTTTTTTTTTTTTAGACTGTACCAGCTCTAGCTTAAGATGCACAGGTTAAGTACAAGCCATTTAATGGTTACCACTTCAGCGTTGCAATCAAGCAATGCTTAGATTTGTTCATGTTCCCTGTGCTCTTCACGTATCTCTGGTGTTCTTTGCCTTTTCCTGTTTCTGACATTCAAGTTTGCACTTCACCTCTGTTCAGTCATTTTGTCTTTGCACGTTCCCCATCTCTAGCTGTTTCATGCCTGTCTTACTGTACTGCTTTAAAATACACTTAAATGAGACAGACTTTCCAGAGGTTTACTTCCTTTTTTCTACAGGAATTGAAATTACAAGTACAAATTACTACATATCAGTATCCATTACTTTGAGATTATAGACTTATAAGTTGTATTGCTGTGGTTTTTATTATTATTTTTTTTTCTCCAGGAGAAAAATATCTTTTCTTAACACTTTGAATATGGTAAGAAAAGATGTTAAAGACAAATTGCTTGTTCTGCCTCTTACTGCCTTGAGAGTAATTGCCTCTATGTAACAGAAGTCTTACTTTTTCTGGATTGAAAATGGTTCGTGTTTGTTTGTTTTGTATTTAGAAATGAAACTTCAAAACAGTTACGGGTTTTGTTTTCTGTTTTGCATTACCTTAAATTTCCCCAGAGAGTTGAGGAAGGTAAAAGTGTAAATTAATACTTAATTGTAACGAGCAAGAAAGAAAGGATATTACTTGGCTTGCGTCTTTTGGGGTTATCTGAATGCTAAATGTACTATTTGTGAAGCAAGTAAACTCTGTTGTAGAAATTAGAGATACTACCAAACTAGAATTTTACTAATAGTTAAATCTTGGTACTATATTATGCTTCTGGCTTAAAATATTTATATATAATTTTGATTAAGCATTCTGTAGCGCTGTTAGGCTGTTGACATATAGTTCTCTTTGCATCCACATCTTCTGCCTACTGAAAGACTATTGATTACAAGAAAAGACATTCATTTTTTTTTTTTTAAATTAAAATGGCAATAATAGCAGTGACCTGTAGAGGAGGATTGATTTCTTTGTTTTCAAATGATAAGAAAATAGTTCCTTTCTTTACTAGTACAGGAAGAAGGAACCAGTATGTTTTGCAAATGGAGCACACTTACCTTTTTATGCAGTTTTTCCAAAAGTTAGCATGAGTTTTTTATCGCCTAATTTACTATCCGTTACCTTGCTTCCTATCACCAATACTTTCAGTGACTATATAGAAAATTGACTTAAAGAATCAGTGTCTAGAAGCGTATACTTAAAGTATACGCCTTTATTATTGTAATTTGAACAAGCCTTTTAACTAGCCTGAAGCAAGTGCTGCTGTTGTCTTTATGTAGCTTTTCTAATGTATCTTAAAGCACTGTGTCTCTTGAGTCAGATCTGAATTTGCTTTGTCTATGTACCTACGTATTTTTTTATCCTTTGTGTAGGATTGTTTACCAATATTGAACGGCGATTTCTAAATGCATGAAAGTGGATGTATGCTCAAATCCTGCACGTGGGAGAGGGAGGCCCTAGGAATGGGATACAGAATTGTGCTTGTTTTTTTATAAACCTGTTCCATGTTGAGGATTAAGAGGAAAATTCAAATCTTGCATCTGAAACGTGTCACTTCACATAAGAGTTCTGCTGTCTGTCTTGCTCACTGTTTGCTGATACTATGGTAATATTTTCACACTTCATCTTGAGAAACTGGGATCCAAATGAGAAGCATCTTTCTCCTTTAGAGAGAGATTTTCTTTCTGGTACTTTATTTTGTAAAGAAATTATAAATGAGTTACGTTGATTGTGGCTTCTTTCTCATGTAGAACATCAAACTTTTCACACAGAAAGCAAGGCGGTTTGGTTGCACATGCATTGTACAACAAAACGCTTAGTGGTAGATATACAAGGACCCTACTGTTCTGCACTGAAACCCGCCAGACTGAAGCTTGACTTCTGTACGTTTAAATCTGATTTGCTGTGAAACTGTGGTGACATTTTCACTAGATTTTGTGCTCTTCGTGTTCTGTATGGACTGTGGTTTTCTTGGCCTGTAGTAATTGATAGACAGTGATAGGAAACACAACAGTATCTCTGAAAGCCTGGGAAAATTATTTCTGCTCTTACATGACTCTAGCAAAGATGAAGCCTTACCATTAGTAAGTAACTTCTGTTAGGGACAATACCTAAATATTTTGCATGCTGGCATAGTTCCTCCTGCAGCTGAGTTGAAACAGTCCCAGTGTGATTGGAAACTTGATGGGCTGGGTGTGTGATTGGTTGCTACTGGTGCTACTCTTTTAACCTTAATATAGTGTCTGTAGGAGACCTCAGCAGCTCTGCAGGCAGCTTGTTGCATGGCCTGCTTGGCCTCTGTCTAAACCACACCTAAGTTAATCCTTTGAAACTGCAGTTCCCATCTTACATATTGAAGGCTTCAGTTGCAACCTCCAGCGCTTCATGGTCCTATTCATCAAATTCTCAAATGCATCTAGAAAGTGACAAGCCTGTGTAGTGATGCCTTGGTAGAAAGTTCTGCTTAAGTGACAGGGAAGACACAACCCATCCTGGTCGCTAGCCACATGACTTTGCTTCTCTAACCAGGTACTGAAAGAAGACTGACCTGAGTAGTTATGTGACAGAGATCTATTTGTGAAGGACTAACACTAGGGAGTTCCCTTCAGTGCAGAAGTCTCAAAAAGAGAGCAGTTTAGAGCATCTAAAACTAGCTTTCTGCTGAGAAATGACGACTTCTGTCAATATTTTTGGTGGTAGTTCATTGAGATCAATCTTTCTAGCTCAGGTTGGCCTCTGTTAGTACATTTCTTCCTTGGATTGATACCAGTCAGATCTTCCTATAACACAGTCTGGCCTGTTGCTCGAAGTTGTGTAGCTATAGTAAGGTGGTTCTCCTTACAGGCTGTTCAACTAGATCAAGGCCAACTCTTGGTTGGTGGTTTTTCAAAAATAAGCTTCCTTGTGTTACGTAGCTTGCAAAAGGAGTGTAAACATCTAGTGCTTTTACAATGCTTTTAGTGGATAAAGCTTTTATCTGTTGCTCTCATCATGTTACCTGAATTGGGTATTGAGCTAAACACAATTCACATTTGTTGTCTTATCTGGAGATTTGCCTGTAGTTTGGTCTTTGTTTAGCCAAGCTGCTTCCTGGGGCTTGTGAATCTTACAGGCTTGTGTGTTGGGGGCTGGCTTGGCTGGGAACATCAGGGGTCAGGAATGAGGATCACAGAATCGTAGGATAGCTTGGGTTGGAAGGGACCTCAAAGCCCATCCAGTTCCAACTCCACTGCCGTGGACAGGGATGCCACCCACCAAATCAGGTTGCCCAAGGCCTCGTCCAACCTGACTTTGAACACCTCCAGGGAGGGAACATCCACAGCTTCTCCGGGCATGACTGGATGACTGTGTCCAAAGCCTTGAATGAAATGTGCTACTGGCTAATCCTTAGAAAGAAATTAGTACTGTTATTTCTGATCATCTATGATGTCCAATATTTTTGTTCCAGTAATAGGAGAGTCAATTTTCTGCCTCTTGATTTGCAGAGATCTAAAGAAGGTCTAGCAGAAAATTCACTTCTTTTCCTCTTCGGTTTGTATCTTCCTGCCAGCCTCTAGCTCTGGCAGTATAAACCCAGTGCACCATCACCCTGCATGTCAGGTGTGACGCTGTTCATGTTACATGCAAAGCACAGAAGTTAAGGGATGTACATGTGAGAAAGTCTTCCTCCCTCAGTCATTAAAGTGGTTTAGCTAGCTCTCAGGTCATACATTTCAGTAGAAAAGACGTAGCAGATAGATTTCCTGTCTTCTCAGCGTGGTGCGTTTCAAAGTTAAGTGAAACAAAGCATGACTGAACGTCAGTGGCTTCAGCCGACTTGCTGAGCCTTCAGCTGCCACTCGCTTGTATAAAGACTGGAGGCATGATCTAGGGCATGGAGCAGAAGTTGTGACTGTCTTCTGTGTGTTTCTATAAATCGCCTTCTGTGTTTAGGTATATACCATGGATTGGAATGTATTAATTAATCCTTTGGTAGCACAGAACATTAAAATTAGCAGAACCCTGGTCTCTTTTTTAAAGGCTAGACTGCCTTAGCACATGGACTTGTAAAAGCAACTTTTGTTAATTTGGGATTTAATATTATTTCTTCCTTTTAATTCTTTCATTTTGATTGCGTTGTAGATAAAGTGTTTAGTTTATTGTTTTTTATTCTCAGTAAGAATATTGTTTTTACTTTTTACATATTCCTACTGATAATGTCTAAATATTTCTGTTTTCATAGACCAAGATAGTACTGTGTTTTTCGGTATTTTTTTCTTAGGGGTTAGTGCCTGCTGAAGAAACTATGCATATATGTGAAACCTCAAAGTACTTTTAGGTGTCACTTTTGTTTTAGCAGCCATCAGTCAATTTTATGTGACAGTGACATCAGATTTGGTCGCAACATGATATATGAGGCTGCATAGATACAACAGACACAAAAAATCTTTTTTTTTGCAAGAGAAAAATCTTCATGTTGACTCCTCTGGGCTTGGTAAAATGTTGTCTTATTCCCATATGCCTACTAATTGTACAGGTCACCAAATCTTCACTAGTATCTTTAGACTATGTTTTAGAAACAAGTAGCAATTGAGAAGATTGTCAAGAGAAATTAAAGCAGAAACTAAACCAGTGAAGATAACTGAACTAAACATTGGTTCAAAACATCCAATTAAAAATAAAAGGCAGCAGAAGGGCTTTTACAAACCCTGTGGGAGAGGAAAAAGTAAAGGCAGGCTGTGTTCAATAAATCTTTCAGGCTAGCCTATAATATATGGAAACAGTTTACTTAGTGCATATGTGTTTCTTTTACACGGTACTACTGCTGCTTCGATTGATTCTTTATGAAAAGGAAAAAAAAAAAGGCAGTTCAATTTCTGGCTGCATGTAACTAGGTCCCTTGAGGAGGGAAGCAACAGAATAGATAACTTTTGGTGTCTCTTTCAGTATTATTTGTATGTGCTACCTCCGGAGTCAGCCTGTGGTTCTGAACAGTGTCTTCTGGCAGCAGGCAAAGATATTGATATTGTTACGGTAAAAGCCAGATTGTGGGATGTTTGAGTGAATTTTAATTAGATGTGAAACAACAACAGGAGCCAAGTTTTTGTAGCGTGACTCATAATTTACATGCTGCAGACCAGTTCCATCAGTGACAGTTCTCCCAGAATAATGACAGAAGTGACTGGCCTCCTGCCAAGGAAGGGTGTGAGGATCTGCCTTTGTATTTTTATCGAGGTGCCTGTTAGGTCTTCTCTGAGGAGGAGCTCCTCCAAATTCTTAACGTTAAAAAAAATGTTCATCCTTGTTCAGGATTAAATTCAGGAATGTGCAGACACGAGTGGACAGTGTTGGGGAAGAGAGAACTGTTACTAATATTTCCTGCAGTCATCATCATTTTGGCTCTCTGTCATACCTCCAGGCCATGGTTCAATTCCTAGTGTTTGTCGTTCATAGTGCAGGTTCTCATACTTAAAATATCGTAAGAAATGGGTGGCTGAAGACTGAAGACGACTGTATTCATACATGATATGTAGTAACTTTGCAAACAATTCAGCATTGATACAATTTATGAATCAGACTTTAAGAATGTGGAAGTAGGCAATTTAGAGTAATATTTTCCATGGCACGATGGTGATTCTACTGCACAGTGTAAGGGAGTTTGTCTCGCTCCTTGTTCTGTACAGAAGTGAAAGGGTGGTGCAAGGAAGCCATTTAGCACTTCCTGATTGTGAAAGCTGCTTGAGCTCTAGAGTGCTCTAAGGACAGACAGCTAAGTAAAAGTGCATTCATGCAAGACCAGTGCAGCACAGCATACTAATGCTCCCTCAGTTCAATACTTTCTCATCATTGATACATTCATTTAAGTGGAAATTTTGGGGCAAAGATCGAAACAGACCTCTCTTTTTAAAAATGAGTTTTTCTGCTTATTTGCAGTCTGCCATTTATGTTACCTAAATCCGGAGGTAAAATCTGGTCAGCCATATTCATGGTAGATGTTGTGTGTTATATTCAACAGGTGCAGTACAGTTCCCAGAGATCACTATCTGTTCATGCTTTTCTTCAGAGGGATACAAGTTTTTCTGCTATCAGCCTAATCCTGGTCTCCTTGGCAGTGAGGCTCTTGTCCTGCTGGACATCCTGTTTAGCTAGCAGATAGTTGCCTTTTGCATGTAGTTACCTAACTAAGTAGGAAATGGTATGATATTTAAAGATGTGGAGTGGTTACAGTTAATTTGGGAATCTCAGAGCAATAAATTCATCGCAGGTAGGTCAAGGGGTTACTAATAAAATAAAAACTACTTGAACAGGAAACTTCCTTGCATTGTTAAGCACAGAAAGATGCATGGGAAACTACTGCTAGGGTGCACAACTGGAATCTTGACATACCAGCAGGTGAGAGGGCTTTAGGTATGTGTATGTTCTTATTAGGTCCCAAGGTGCTGTTAAGTGGGTAGTTATCTTTTGAAATTGCTGTTGAAGAGAGCTTGGTTTAATATCAATGTAGACTTTGGAACCCTCTCTAAAAAATGGTAATTCACACAGTGAATATCGTGATCGTTTTTGAAATGTTTGCATTTGAAGACACTGAAGCCAAATGTTTGTGACAGGCATCTGGTGGGCTACCCAGTATCTAGGTTTTGTTCGCAGTGAAGGCTTGTGGAATCAGTGAAGTCACAGAAGGGTTGAGGTTGGAAGGCAACTCTGGAGGTGCCTTCATTTTCTGCAACCTCCCTGCTCAAGCAGGGCCACCCAGAGCAGGCTGACCAGGAGCATGTCAGGGTGGCTTTTGAACATGTTCAAGAAGGGAGACTCCACAACCTCTCTGGACAATCTGTGCTCTGTCACCTGCACAGTAAAGAAGTGCTTCCTAATGGCCAGAGGGGACCTCCTGTGTTTTAGTTTGTGCCCGTAACTTCTTGTCCTGTCACCAGGAAGCACTGAGAAGATCTGGGCTCTGTCGTCTTTGCACCCTCCCTTTCAGTGTTTGTTCACATTGATAAGATCCCCTGTAGGCCTGTTCTTCAGCACTTCAGTTTGTCGTCATCAGCAACAAAATGGTTTTGCCTTTTGCTTGCTTTCTCTTAAGCCCTAAGGTGATGTTTTTTTTATTTATTTATTTTTGTGGAATACTGGGAAAAGTCCAACTTAAATAGTGCCTTTATACTAATTGGTAGAGAGCTGTGATGCGTTTGATCTGAAGAAGACAGTAAATCCTCTTTTCCTTTGGGAATGCCCTTGTTGTTAATAGCTGAAATACCAAAGCAAAAAAAAAGTGAAAACATTCACAAAGACCTTTTAAAATTTGGTAGATGTTAAAAATACTCTTAAAAAATAAAGGCGGATCAGATTCATGAGGTGGCTTCAGTGCCAGTTTCTAAAGCACCACAAGCATTAAGGAAGAGGTAAGGGTTTGGTGCCTTGGTCCTTGCTTGGATTTTTTAAATTCTGCCACTGCAGATAGGGAGGGACCTGGTTGTCCCTCTCTTCAGGGGTGGCTTATGTAGTGATTTTTGTGAGTTAGCAATGATGCGTTAAGTCACCTTTCTTTCTGGCCCAAACTTCCTTGGCTGGACCTCAAGGGCTTGCGTTACTCTGACAGGCAGAGATCTGTCGGAAGTGGTGTTTAGCTGGCATTGTGGTCTGTCTGCAGCTGCAGTCTCGCACAGAGCTTGTTTACCTCTTTTTCAGAAGGCAAGTAATGGATCCTAGGTGTCTTAAACTAGGTAAGAAGGAAAGTTGCTGAGTGCTTTCCACTGTGTGAGAAGACAGCAGAGGTACATTGCAGGTGATTTCATCTTAGGAAAAAGCTGATGAGAAAACCTCTAGTAATAAAGCAAATTTTAAATGAAATGACACCTATCCATTTTTGTAGCTGACTTCAAAACTCCTGGTGTGATCCAGTGGTAATTTGTCTTGGAGTAGGACAGATTTTGAAGAAATCTGTATGAAATTTTCCTTATCCACTGTGCTTTCTGTGTCATCCTGGTAATCTTGTGCACATCTTGGTTCAGTGGCAACTCTGACTTTAGCTGTATCTTCAGCTGTTCGCAGTTATGAATGCTTTCCAGTTAAGAAATGTTAAAATATGCCTATCTATTCTTGTTCTAGGGGTGTTGGTGGTGATGATAAAACATAAGATGTGTGTGAGTGAAAAGGGGAAGAGGAAAGATGGAAAACAATTTGTAAAACTTATTTCTTTTAAAGAGGAGAGCAACACAAGCATTTTGCCACTCTGAATTATGACATGATTGTCTGTAAGGGAACTTGGAAAAATATGCGTCTTTCAGGGCACGTTTGAAGATTGTGGCCTGGATCATAGTGTTTATCTCCTTCCCCCATGGTGCTCATTAGAAGTATTAGGAAAAAAAAATCCATTAAAAACTCTTCAAGAAAAAGATTGTTTTATAAGCTACCTTCCTGTCACAGGCTTGTTCTCTCAAAGACTGTAAGGTGGCTGAAAAAATACTGCAACAGGTTTCTGTGCTCTCAGAACTGGAAAAAGTCCAGCTGTGTGATGGGTGGTGAAAGGCACTAAAATGCATACTTGGTTTTGAAATTGATGAGCCATATTGGGAAGAAGCAGAAATTGCTGAGATTTGCCTTTGTGCGTTACCAACACTTCGTGTGTCAGTTCATTGACTTTTTCAAAGCAAAGTGAAAGTGCTATGATCCTGTTTCTGTACTTAACTACAAAGCCTTTCCATCTCACAGAGCTGTTCCGTACGTGTATTGGATGTGAGCTTTTGGAATTAACAGAAAGGGCTATGAGCTAATACAGTATATAGGTAATGAAGCGCTGGGGAGATTTTATAAAACAGAACTTCACCAGCAATTTAATTAGAACTGGCAGTTTTAATTAAATAACACAACTGGAAGCTGTGTTATTTCTCTCCTCCAGTTCCCTTACCTTGGTTTCAGCAGAGAGAGGTTTTTCTCTGTAGTAGATACAGTTAGTGGAGAAGTATGTAGATAAAGTAGAATGATCAGCAATACCATGGAAACCACAATGAGTTTATGTTTTAGTAATAGTTGTACATAATATTTATAATGAAGTATTTCCATTAAATAACTTTCTCAGGTATGTGGCAGATGCTAGGAGAAAAAGGTGACAATGAGAGCCTGATCCTTGGAGGGAACAGAATTTGAATTACATGTCAGATTTTCTTGTTGAAAATGAGCTCTATCCAGGATGTTTTTTCACACAGTAAATATAAAATCTTCCATTTGACTCTGAATTGCGTTTTGTTGTTTAGGTGGGGTTTAGGCTTCTGAGGATCGTGGGTGTTAGCTATCACAGCACAGGGCTCTGGCCAAAGAGTGAAAAGCATGCTTGCGTCAATGACCAAGGTTTGGCAATAGAACACCTCAAACACGCTCTCTTTGATCAGATTAATAACACTGCTGACTTAAAGTGATGGCATGGATATTTTGAACTCCTGTTGCTATAAATATACTCTTAGATCCTTACTCTCTCTAAATCAGTAGGCTAATCCAGTAATTTCCCAATTATATTGATTACTTTGTCTTCTGTAATGTCAGTCAAATACTGTGTGATGGTTCCCACTTAAAATATCGCAGTTTTGCCCTTTCAGACAGCTAGTATTAGTCACCGTGCCAGGATTTTCATTCTGTTGAACATCAGAATATCTTCCCTAGTGTCTGTCTTTGCAGGAACAAGGGACAAAAATTAATGATATAGAATGGCCTGTTGTCTGGGTTTGCTGTCCCTGAAAGCTGTGATATCAGAAAGCTGCATGTAGCTTTGTAAGACTGATCATATCTTTAATATTGAAGTTGTACCAGTGATTAATCTGGCTCCGTGAGAAACTGAAATGTGTCAAGCAATCTTTTACATAGTAGGGTGTACTTTTTCTTCTGACTGCTTTCCCTTACAGTTCTGTTTCTCTCATGCTCCCTGTAGTCCAGGATCTTTTTATTTTCCAGAGGCAAAGAATGATTTACTTAACTTGCTCCTTTTGCCAACAGGGAGAGAACTCAATTTTTATAGTGTTTCCCAAGAAGCTCAGTAGATGCGGAAGGCTAGCAGTTTGGGGGATTAATATGACAGGTGCAAATACCCAAGTTTTAATTGCCCAGGCAGTGGGAAATGCTTCAGTCCCTTTAGGCAGGTCCTGTGCACCCAATGACTTTTAAAGAGGATAGCTTGTCTCATGGGACTTCCTGCAGTAGATGGCTGTGTCTGATACAGAATTTCCATATACTTAGTTAGATTATCTTTTGGATATAATGTATGGCAGAGAATCCAGAAGCTAATGAAAGCACCCCTTAAATTAAGAGAGCTTGTTTACACACAAAACCTGAGAAATTTATCAAAACCAAAAGTCAAAATACCTGATAATGTTTTAGTTTAGCTTTATTTGTGACTTGTTCTTGAAATCCTGTTTATTAAATCCTCAGCTTATTTAAAAAAAAATCTCAGACATGTCTGGAAGCATCTTTATTAACTATCTGTAGAAAGAGTGGAGATCGTGGCAACTGTTGAATTTAGGTATGAATTTCTTACTGAAAACAATGGGACTTAGGAGGCAAAACAGTTGGAGGATTTGGGCCTTTATCCTCTGTTTTAGGTATTAGAAACTTGTGTTTTTATAGTTCAGTCAACTGTGGTAAGTTTGAATTGTTTAAAATTGAGAAGGAAAGAATATGAGATGTATTCAAACTCAGGGATGAAATTCTAGGTTAAGACAAATCAACCTGTTAACCTTCAATAAAGGGTTTACTAATACTAACCGTATTGACTGAAATTACTGTGGTGATACTTTAACAGTAATAACAGTAGCCCTCTGAGTTTTATTCTGTATGAGAAAGAACACAAACCAAATCTTGTTTTAAAAAAATGAAAATAAAAAATAATAAAAATCTTTTACGAACTTAGTGAATTGAATTAAAAGAAAATGATTTTTAAAATGTCATGGTGATTGACTTTGAACGTAGGACCATACTCTTGTAGCTTGGAGGTTATGGCATCACAATCTTGATACCAAGATTACTGCAATATAAAGCTTCACTTGATGAAAACCTATTCATGCACAAGGTATTTGAGGAGAAGAATTTTTATTCCTATGAACAAAGACTTAGTGTTTTGGCAGAGCAGCAGAAAAATTAATACGGTGGGTTAGTCCTAAGCCACTTATTTTATAGTAAGTTAGTAGAAGGAAGATAGTAAAATTATTTAATATGGAGCCCTTTTTTAAGTTGACTGTTATTACTATTTTAGCTTTTTTATGGGACATGTAGAAATAGATACCTTTTTTACTTATGACCTACTAGTCAGTAAATGCCAAGGTTAAGTCATTAGGATATTTTTATTAATGCAGTAGTATCTTCAGCTCTATAATACTAGTACAGCCCACTGCTTTGTTTTTGAAGACATTTTCCTGTAAGCATGTGTTTAAGTATTCATAGCATTTCTTTTTGTTAAGAAAAGCTGAGGCTTTGATGTGCTTAATAAATTTCCTCTGAGTCATAGCAATAGTTGCCAAACCATTATTTTTGTTCTTTTCGGACTTGATGCTAGTTCTACAGTTGTTTCCTTCAAAGGGGTTAAAGTCCATGTGCCTTTATTAAGATAAATGTCAGTGATTTCAAGTGGATTTGCATAAAGGAAGCCCTTAATCTCTGGTGGAATAAATCATGTGTAATGTTTAGTTTTAAAGTAACAGTGACTGCAGGAGATGTTGACCTTTTCAGCACAGTGGAATTTCTACTAACTCTGTTCTCTTTCCTGTTCTATTAAATATCAAATATTCTGGCATCCGTAAGCTACTGGTGAGCAGAACATCTATACTGCTCTTCATCTGTAAAAACAAAAACGTTTTTCCCTCACAATTAATGACATCATTTCTACAACAAGATAATTACAAGGCAAAAGATGATCATTGATATGCTTTCTAAAAATAAACATTTCAAAAGTGGGAACTTGGAGTTCAAAAGTTGTTCTTTGCAGCAGCTTCAAAATCAGTAACTTACTCATGTCTGTCCAAGGCAAGTGGATATCCTAGGCAGTTATCATGTCCCAGTGTCCTACATGTAGTAATTATATTAAAACTAGGTACTACCAATCAGTAGCTCACGATTTATTTCAAGTTTAAAAAAAAAAAAAATCATTTGCTGCCATAATTTATATATTGCTGTGGCTGACAGGGCTTATAGAAAGCAGCACTTAGTACTTTTTACTGTTAGACAGTATTGTTTTACCAACATTCAGAAGGAAGATGAATAGTCTCCTTTACATCATCTGCGTTCTTGGGTTGGTGAGTGCTTCACTGAGAATTCAACATGCCATCATGCTTGCAGAAGTTCTGGCTGAATTTTGGAGTAAATGACTCGGTAAGTAGTGATGAGACTAGTCATCCTGCATCCCGTATCCCTGGGAAGTAATAAGACCTTATTGTGTCTTTAAGTTTGTATATTGAATCTTCACTTCTTAAAGCAAATCTTTGCTTGTGTGATCAATGATTCCAACTATTTTTCTCAGCTATGATGAAATCAGTCCAATAAAATGCTACACTATTTTGCACATCTTGTATGACACTCAAAATGTAAGTTAATGTAGAACATTAGCAATATGTTTGAGCAGGATGTTAGACTTAAAATAAAACAAACCCACAAGCCTGAGTATGGTAACCATAGTTTTGTTTTTTTTCCACCTTTCCTTCACCAGGATGAAGTAATGCCTGAGAACAGCCCTTAAAGTGACTGAAATTGTTTAGCCTACCCATTGCAAATTCATGTTCACACCTCATGTTTAATTCTGTATATAATTTGGGAAGGCACAGCATTTTGAGTTAGTTGGGTGATTACTCAGCAGCAGCATATCGCAAATACGCATTGTTCTCATTCCTAAAATAGGCAAAGGGAAATTTACTCCTCTTATTTAGTTTTCTTCCCACTTCTCTCCCCTTAAGAGTTCAGAACCATTAAAAAAATCACCTGAACTTCTTTCCCTTCAGATTACTAATTTTTCAAATACTTTCTGGAAGAAGTACTCAGTTACTGCACATTAGAACTTCTTTTCCTTCAGCTGGGCCTTTTCTATGAGAAGATATGTTTGTTTCATGCAAATGGAGAAAGGAAAAAAAAACACAACAAAAGACACATCCAAGTCCACTGACAAAAAAGAAAACAAATACATTAATCTGAGCCTCTGTCTATTTTTATTTTTCTTGGTTTTAAGCAAGCTCTTGAGATGCTGGTTGGGGTCTGGAGGGAGTGGAAAATAGTTCTTTGCTTTGCAAAATTTGAACTATCTTACCTTCACATACTAAACTAAATCAGAATAATGTTTAGTATTAGCTATGCTATTTTTGTGGCAACAGTTGTAGGAAGCATGTATACAGTGATGAAAACCCAGAATGCTAGCTCACTTTCAAATATTGTACAGGTGTGCTCAGAAGCATGAGAATTAACCATAAGCAGCAGTTAACAGTAAAAGATCTGGATCTTGAAAATTTGGGATTCAGTACTTCATGTTCTACTATAAGCTAGTATGGAAACAGAAGCTAAGTACTTGAAGATGCCTTAAAAATTTTAGTCATCAAGCCCCTACCTGTTCAGAGTTTATAATGCCATTAGCATGGATTTGATGTGTTATTTGACTGTTTTTATCCTATTTTTGTTTTCTATTTAAAAAAAATATTTAATTTTTTAAAAATATTTTTAATCCTTTTTAAGATGGGTTCTGTAGGACAGGAGTTTAGCAAGGCATTTAAGTATGTATGTAAGCCCATCTCTCACCAGTGAAGTATTTGAGGGCAAGCAGATGCTGTGGTGCTTGGTAGACTGACTTGTTGAAACAGGACTGGAAAAGAAAACATGTTGTTCTTAATATAGTCCTTCACCATCAAATGGCTGTATGTTAAAAGTTTTCTAATAAGTTTACGAAGTTGCATTTTAAAAGCAGGCAGTTACTAAGCTGTTTGCCAGGTCTGAAGCATCCTCTGCGTGGGATGAAGCTGTCATCTCCATTAACTATACATGCCAGCTCATTTGTGCTGCATATACTCCTTTCAATTCAGATGTTTCTGACTGATTGAGGAAACCAAATTGTGAAGTCTGTGAATATATCACCTAGCTTTTGAAATTATTAGCACAAAGGGATATGTAGAAAGGTTTTCAGACAGTCTTCATGGAACTAAAGTGCTGATTCAGAAGCATTTGCAAGTACAAATGATTTCAGTATTAGTTTTAGAAGCTCAGTCTATGAGGCATTTGGAATTTTCTTCATATTACTCTCCTTTAATCTAGTTTTCCACACCAGCTGTTAGATATTCCTCTGTAAAATCTGAAAAAATGGAAGATGCCACTTGGCTGAAATGCATCGCACTAAAGCACTCTCAGCACATTTGCTTTGTTTAGCTGCTTGCTCACCTTTAACTCCTGCTGAGACTAAGTGAAGTAAGCTTGCATATTCTGTAATACAGCTTGTGTTTGATGCCTCAGCTACTTGGATATGAATCATCATTGGGAAGCTTAAAAAAAATCGGAACAAACCAGCAGCAAAATAAAAGGGCAAATTGAGCAATACTGCATATGCACACATTTATCAGCATAAATTCAAAAATTAGAGGTAGAGAGAATGCAGTATAAAAATGAGAACCAAAAGTGAATGGAGGGCAGTGAAGTAAAGGAGGAGTGCCCATTGTGCAAGCTGAAGGATGTCTGTTTGCTTAGGGATGGAAGAGGAGAATGCAGAGAACAAAGGGACACAAACAAAATTATAAGAGCTTTCAAAAACAAGAATATAAACTTCATACAGGAAGTAACATGTCAATGAAGGGACTCTGGGAGGGCCTGGTGGCAAAAATTGTGAAGAACATCTGGTTTGAGCTGCCAGATACTCAGAAGAGTTCTGGGAGACCGCAGTTTGAAATAATAATGTTCCAGCCAGAAGTGGGAATCTGAGGCTAAGGCAAGAGAAGAATCAGAAGTCTCAGAATAATTTTTTATTATTATTCTTACTCTTCTGTTTCTTATTGTTCTACTTATAAAAATGTGCAGGTCGTGTATGCAGAGTTGTTGCCAAAAATAAATTTTGGTCCAAAAAAAGGAACAGTTAAAATGATTTGGCTGACTATCGGGTGTAAGAATTTGCAAGTTTGAGCCACAAAGGCAAATATACTGCTGTAGGGGCAGAAGGGTAGTAAGAAGATGATTTCGGATGAAAAGTGCATTCAGGTTTTCCTGTTAGGGCAAATACAGGTCTCACACGAAGCTACGTTAGGGAGGTGGTAGAGAATGCAGCCCTGAACAGAAGATCAGAATAAGGGAGGTGGTACAGAGCGGAGGTGATGGGACACACTAAGAGTTAAATGTCAGGTGAAGATTGGTTGAGAGAGGGTTGAGAGAGAGTTGTAGGTATCCCGGAGATCAACCGTGGTCTTACTGGCTCTTAGTGCCTTTCTGTTTACGTTGGCGCTGAAGACATTTGCAGCATATTACTCAATTTCAGTAGATACACTGTTTTATATAGTATATATAAAAACTGTATGTAACTATGCAATATATATATATATATATATATAAAAAAAAACATAAAGACTTATCTCCTCAGACATGGGCAAGGTACTTAACCCAGAAAGAGGCAAAGCACATTTAAAGGATAACTGTGTGTTCTCTAGGAACTGTTGTTTAAAGTGCTTTCAGTTCTGCCAGTATGGCTTGCTGGGATAGTGCAGCCATTTCAAAGTTCTGCTGATTTTTTGCAAACTTCTTGCATTTTTGAGTCTCTTCTCTCAGAATGAGAGGAGTGAGTAAATCACCAGCTGGCTGTTTATATCATGATTTACTGTGGGTTTAAAAGGGAAAAAAAATATTAGGACTTACTAGCTTCAAGTCACCACTGTGTGAATGCTCGCTTTTAAGAAGCATTTAAAGGTTTCAGATATTAGGGTAAAATCCAGTTTGAATTCCTAACCTCTTTCTCTTGATCTGTTTGGCTTGTTTAATGATTTTAGATGTTGTTAAACAAAAATTACATATGAAAAAAATCTTTTCAGCTCAGTGCTTTGTTATTGCTACATGTTCTCTTCTTTTGTGGTCCGAGTTTACAGAAAATCATCTGCTCCTCGGTTTCAGCAGAGGTGCTGGAAACAGGAGAAACAAAGGAATATCCTACACTTTTTTTGGGTCATGTTTGTCATAGAGATTGGGGCTAAAGTATCTTGGTAAAGTGGCCTGAAAACAGTTGTACCATCTCTGCCTGTGTAGCCCATGCTCTGTAGGTAGGAATGAAGGCTCTGTGTCTATCAAATTTGCACACACTATGAACGCTAAAATATTAAAATAGAAAGTGGGTGGGAAGTGGAAGAAAGCCCTACAGGAACATTAGCCAACTGAAAACTGCTATTGTTGGCAGCCTTCACAGCTGAGCACAAATGTGCCTTTTGTTTTCTTTATGCCCCGGGGCAGAATTGTGAAAATCAACAGGTGTGGATTTTATTCATTATTTTACAAAGTGTCTTGGATTAGTACATTTTGCTTTTCCTTGATATTCAGAAGCCTGATTGAATAAAAGTACATATATGAGCATAGCCACAGAAATAACTGGAGGCATACTCTGTGCCCTAATTTCTGGACTGCTGATGCTTTTGACCAATGACCTAATAAAAGAATTGGCTCTGCTTTTGTTGTTGCATGCTCTTATCCATTATGGACCTGGGTATCCATGGAAAAGATGCCTTTATAACAATGAACACCTGGCATGTGGTTCTGTTCAGGAAACCTTAGGAGGGGTGGGCCAGTTCAGACGCTCTTAGAGTCTATAATAATTTATTATAAGACTGTTCCTCTTTATTAGTTATAAGTGGTAGGAGGAGAGCAGTAAGTACTGTTTCTCATGTAGTGAATACTAAGGCATCCAATTTGAAATGCTGCTTTGGGGAATTAAAAGGCCATATTTCTTAGCATTTGCCTTTTCTAAGAAAAGCTGAAGGGGTAAGTGAGGTCTGTCTGTAAGCGTTTCTGTAGCGTGCACTCAGTAGAGCAGAATTTAAAGGGCTGCACAATGTACTGCTACATGAATAAAGGTGGTGCTTGTTTTCTGTTATATGCTGAAAATGACTTGCAAAGTGCTGTAAGTTATCTTTCATAAGAACCAGCTCAGTCAGGGGCTTGGTAATGTTGTTGGTCTCTGTTAATGACTTCATCTTACAGAAATGATCAGTTCTCAGAAATAGAACAGGACTGCTTCCAGAGCCTTTATACTACTTCAAGGAGCTTAAAAAATGTATTTGATGCAGTTACATTGTGTATAAACCACATTCCTAGACTTGAAGCAAAGCACTGTTGTAACACCATTCCTCTTGCACAATATACATTTAAACCACAAATATTTACATTCCCCAATACCTAGAATGCTTCATTGTGCTCTATATGTTTGTTAGAAAAGCTGACAACATCAGGGTGGTGGTGGCAGACACTGTATTGCTTTGTTAACCCGTGCCCCCTCCCGCGTTACAAAGAGGAGGTTTGCATACCTGGCAGACAAAAATGTGTAGAAAGGTTATGGCTGCCATCCATTGCAGGTCACTCAGCCATCGCATTTGGCAACAGTTGGATAACGCTGAGCTATAAAAACTTTCTTTGGTTCTTCTGTGGTTAGAATGGAATAGTTCAAGTGTAACAGCCAGACCCCTTCGGAGCTAACCAGAAAGTAACACCCATTATGGAGGGCACCATCCAAGTGCCTCTCCTCCCAGGATATGCCCTTCAGTCCTTTTACCAGCTTTGCTGCCCTTCCCTAGACACATTCATGTTAATCAGTATGTTAACATCCTCTTCATACTCTGGAGCCCAGAACTGCACACAGTGCTCAACTTGAGGCCACAACAATGCTACGTACAGCAGGAGAATTGCCCCTTTTGACCAGCTGGCCATGCTGTGCTCAATGCACCCAGTTTTTCCCACAGGAGTTTTTGCAGCTCTGTTTTTTGGCCTAGGAGTTACGCACATGGAAGGGGATTTCTTGTAATCTTAATGCTTCAGTTTTACACATTTTTATTACATGTAGCACATTTATTATTTCCCAAGGGAGAGCTCAGTTAACTTTTATCTCTGCCAATATCACTGTGTTGATATTGTAGCACCATCATCCATAGCCAGGTTCCAGCCAGTCCTTTTTGTTCCTCAAAAATCAGATGGGAAAGCCCATTTGGACAAAGTGTGTTCCTGTCAAACATTGTGGTCTGCCTGCTATTCCCCTGTATGGACGATGGGATGAGAGCAGGATTGTGGGAAGTCTGCCTTTTGCTGGGACTTTTCAGGTGTAGATGCATGATGCACTTAGCCCAAGCTGTGGAACCAAACCCAAAGCTATTTAAGAAAGATATATGCTTTTTGAATAATTAAATAATAAAAATAAAATACAGAGGACTTGTGTAAAGCAGAAGTCCTGGTCTGAAATCTGCTGCAGTTCTAGATGTGCTTGTGGTCTTGGTGGGACACCTTTAGAGCTGTGTCCTCATTACATAGCTAGGAAATGGGTTTTATCACACAATGCACAAGTTGGTAGGAGGAGTCTCAGCTCATTCTTTGTGTACCTTCTCCTTGCATGGATTGAAAAAAAAATCTGTTTCCATATAGCAATCCTGTGATAAAGATGAGGAACAAAAAGAAGAGGGTTTGTTGCTCAGGGAAACATTCACAGCCCTAAGCTTTTGAGTTCCAAACCCCAAATCTTGCAAATAATCTGCACGTAGTGAGTTAGGGTCACATCTGAAACAGGGTATAAGCAGACCTCAGGTGCCTCACACCTATGCTGTGCTTGTGAAAATTGCTGTTTAACAGGAACCTGCCTAAATTTTCCCAGGATTAACTGTGTCTCTGCATAGCCCAGCACTGCTGAAGTGTTGGGTTGTTAGCTGGTAACTGAACGGTCTAGGAAAGGTGGAGCAGGTCTTACCTAGCAAAGGGCTTCATCTCTTAAGCAGGCTCAGAGCTGTCAGACACTTGACTCACTATCAGCTCAAAGCCCTTAAACACCTTTTGTTTCACAAAATAGTCTTTTGATCTTTCTCAGGAAGATAATAAGGGCTTAATCTGGTGAGCTCTTAGGTTCTGTGACAGTGCAGCTTTGGGCACTTGGGCCTCAGGACATAGGCTAGGCTCTGGCAGCTATTCTCCTCTAACTGTGAATATGGAGGGTATAATGTACCAAAAAGGTGGCTGAAAAATGCACAGCTGATTGAGGAAGCTGGCTAGCAGGTGAGCAGCACAGAGCCCAGCAGTGGGTTCCCAGTGCTGTCTGCACCTTGGGTGTCTTGGCTTGGCAGTGTGGGGATGTAAGGCAGGCATCCCAGCTTGCTCCCAAGAGCTGGTAGTTAGCTGTGTTGAAAGGGCACCTGCAAACCCCATATGCTTGTACTCATCTCTTGCCCACTGTGAGCAAGTCCCAGAACCGCCTTCTGCCAGCGGAGTTGTCTGAGCCAGCTTGGCAAGAGGGCAGGTGAGCACCTGGGCTGGCACAGCAGATGAGAGAAGGAGCATCTGCCAGCTATGGTGGAACTGTTTCTTCTGGTGATGGCTGGCTGCTAGATTAAGTTATTTATCCTAGAGAACATGGAGAGGCATCTCTGTTTACTGAGAATCAGGATCCCCTGAAACACCTTGTGCTCTTTCCCAGATTGGAATGAAGAACAGGAGCACAGAATGGTCATTGTTGTTTTCTGTTGGCTAGTCCGAGTGCCTAGAAGCTAGACTGCTGTATAGTACTTAATAAAGGACAAGCATAGTGCTTTGTTAGATTTGGTTGCAGCAACACAGCACCACTACCCTTTTTCTTTTTTTCTTTCTGCTTGCATGCAGATAAAATTCTGTGAATTTATGCCGGTAAGGGTGTTCTTACTTAGTTAGAGGTTTGCAGCACTGCATTTAAAAACAAAACATTGTTTAATACTTCATGCCTTTGTAACTTCGTAAAGGGATAACTGCAAATGTTCTCAAAGAAGAGCCTGTTCCTTCTGTCAGCCACCCAAGTGAAGCTTGTTCACAATATTTCTGTCCACATAAGTGGTGTTATTCACTGTGTGTGGGTGCTGTCAATGCATTTGCACTAGCTAGGTGTTTTGTTAGCTTCTGGGTGGAGAATGAAGTCTTGGTTTAGTTCCTCAAAATCCAAAGTGCCATGAGACCTCCTTGTTTAATTGTCCTTGTTTCTTCTTGTGTGGTATTAGAGAAGCTGGAGTCATCACTGATGTTCTGTGCTGGCATGAAGTAAAGCAGGTGCTGGTGGTGTGCTGCTCAAGAGACCTTGACCATTGTCACTCGTGATTCTTTGTGGTTAAAAGTAACCTAATTTACCTCCCCTGGGAATGGAGCTGTGCTGATTTACATGCTCCAAGATTGTGGCACTCAAGTTTTGCCAAACTCTTTTCTTCAGCAGAACATACTAGGTAAAGGTTTTGTACTTTCATTGAAGATACCAGTTTTAAACAGGAAACTTCTGTGTTAAATTCCAATAGAAATCAAAATACCTAAGATGAGAGAGATTTTAATGCATCATAAGATTTCCTTTTAATAGGGCCTTTTTTTCTTTTTCTTCTTGTTAAGGAGAAAGAGCGAGCAAGTTACAATCTGTTTTGTCAAAGTAATACTGATATGAGAAAGTACAGCTGTGTCCTCATGCATCCAGCATCAGAATTTCTGTGATAGTCTTGTGATTTCTATGTGAGAATGTAATGGGGACAAGATGTTTTGGGGTAGGCTTTAAGCTTTTAATGCTGTGGTGGAATCTGAAGAGAGTCTGTTGGGACTTAGAGCTCTTTTTCTCTTCATTTTACTGTATAAAGAAAAATGTAAAAACATGAAAAATGAACTGTACTGCTCTAGGTAAGAAGCAGCTTGTGAAGAACATCCTCAGAAAGACTGAGCGAGCTGAGCTGTATTAGAAAATATATGTTGACTCGCACTGAATAATACTGTTTCCAGTCAATACTGGAAAAAAATACATAACTGGCAACAGAGGGAGAAACAGATATAAAAGAGTGCTGGGGAAGTACACTTCAATTGTTTGCTCTGGATGTAAGCTTTAATATTAAATAAACAATAGAAAACCCACAATATTTACGACAGGTTGTTGTCAGGAAGAGACAACTTGGGAGAAGTTTGTTCAATTTTAGATAGCTGTGTTGATAGGAGGTGAGCCGTGGACACATTCCTACCATTGTGATAAACTCAATATGGATGTCTCTGCAGGATCAGCTATTTGTGTTAAAAGGCATGGTACGGTATCAGAAGAGATTTATGCTGAAGACATAAATTATATCCCTCTTAAACTATAAAATAAGTTTTAAACCAGGAAACAGTTTTCTTCTCTATATGTAAGTTTTTTAAGAAAGTAGGCTTAAGTATTTCTTAATTTGTTTGTTATTTTATTTGCCTACCTAATATGAACTCTATATAAATGGTCTTATTTTCTGATCTCGACATCATAAGTTGTAATATGAGATTTTGGACTGTTAGACTATCTGATTTTAGTGAGACAAGTTACAGATTGAAGTTTCGTATGAAATTAGTTGAAGTCTTACATTCATACAGTCCTTCAGTGGTTCAAATTTTGTGTATCTGTATTCTGCTTGCATCAGGTTTCAGAGTCTTTCATAAGTTATGGAAAAGGCTGAAACTTTTGTAGTTTAGTGCATGCCATTTTTATTATTATTATTATTTTCCCTTGGCTGCATGTCACAGGTAGCCGGCTGGAAGGTTGGGAAATTTTGTTCATCAGTAAAACTTCATTATTCTCATTACTGTCTACTTTCTGATTGTATCAGTGTTTCACAGACAATGGTCTTTTTCTAATCTTGATGACTACTGTTGCTGTGATAGATACATAAATGGAGAATTGCTTTCATGAAATAATACTGAATTCATAGAAATTTCTTCTGCCTTTCTTGTGCTGCTTTACGAGCTTCTTATTTGTTTGTATAATTTAATTTTCTTACTGCCTCTTATATATACAGTGTAGGAGACCTTTTTGTAATCAAGTATAGGCGATTAAATGACAGCAAAGGAACTAAGTATATAAATCTGTTCTTATCTGTTTCCATTTTATTATATGTTTGGCATTAAAACTTGGCTTCCTCTTACAGATAATCATTTTTCGCTTTTCATACTGACAAGTGCACATGGTTTTAGCTGACGATTTATATGCTGCTAAAATGTGAGGAATTAACTTTTTGTTTTTAGTAAGTGACCTTTTATTGAATTTCATTTTCAGTGCATTTTTTTTCAGATATTTTCCTGTGGTGTTATTGTAGCATAAACCTTTTGTTAGTCGATATCAAAAACTTTCTTAGGATTTTTAGGGTTTTGCTGTCTGCTAGGCCATTTCTCTGGTTACACTGATCATGGCAGGACACTTCTTTCCTCTTCAGCTCTCCATGCAGTGGCACACCTTCTAAGCTTCAGATGTCTGCGAGATGAGTGCTTCGAGTGTTTCAGTTTGACCTGCCCTTTGACATTCGCCTTCAGATCAACCGTAATTGAAACCTGGCTGAAAACTGTGTAACAGAAATAGATATTTATGTACAGCATTCAGTTAGAAGTGCTTGTAAATAAACTGAGTGGAGGAGGAAAGGACTATTTCCTGAAACACGTAGAAGAAACATGTGGGCTTGAAAAGCAGGTCTCCTTCTTGGGTACCCCACAGTGGTAAATTGGTATTTGGTTCTCCCCACAAAAACTTACATACTTCAGACTTACTCAGACTGTTTCTGATTCTCTTCTAGCAATTCTAAGGACTCAGTTATTTCTGTGGAAGTGCAGCTGTCATCTTCAGGACCTTAACATCCACTTAAGTCCAAAACTGAAGGAGTTCTCATGGCAAAATGTGCATTTTAGGAGGTATCTCAATTAACTTAGCGTTGCTTTTATAGCAGATATATCAGAGTAGTAGTTGTTAAAAGCGGCTAAATGCAGTAAATGCAGCTTGTTTTAGTATCACGTATGTGACACCAGACCCCACCTAACTGGCAGCAGCCAATATACTAGTTAAGTTTGGGGTGAAAATCTGTAAATAATGTAATGCAGTCATTCATAATAATAACAATGTAGCCTTCATATATTCCATTGCATCCAGCAGCATATCTGAGCATGATGATTTTATTGTGATTTATGATAAGAGCTGCCTTGATAAGCAGTTGCTATTAAAACATGCACTAGGAGTTTACCCTAATGGTCATACCTAGCAAATGTTCGGCTCTGGTATTTGTAATTAGAGCACGCTATTATGTCTGTAAAGAAAAGCTGCACGTTAACCCTGCCTCAGCATCGTGAGTAACTTCAGAAATCCTCCTACTAGTGCAAGAGTACAATTCACTTTGTCAATTACCCTCTTGTTTTGTGGCACAGTCTGAAGCAGCTTGCATGTGCACAGCTCCTCTGACTTGGAACACTGTGTGTGTGCAAAGCAGGGCCTGTCCTTGCTTTGATGGGCAAGCTGAAAATGTTAGAAACACTTGCATTCACTAGGTGATTTTAATTGGCAGACCTTACAATATGAAGTTTTAGCTCGAAGAAATTGTATTATTTTTAGAAGGCAAAAGTATATTTTTCAGAGGAAGGTACTAGGTGAAACATCAGAGTTAGCAATATGAAGTTCAGTAGGCAGAAACAATTCAGGTATGTCATTGAATAAATGCAGGGAGTACGTTGCTCAGTGGCTGTGATTCCAGAGTATTTCACTAGATGAACATGTGCAGCTACAATTTGGTTGTTGCATTTTTTTCTTTGTTTTGTTTTTTAAAAAAGGCTTGTAAACTCTTGGTGATATCAAGAGTCTTGCAGGATCAGACTCTTGTTTTCATTTAAACAAAAGAGCTCCCTCTAGTTTGTGCTGTCATTTGAGAGTTTTGTTTCTCATAATAAATTGTGCAGTTTACTTGTTCTTCTTCTTTAATTTACTCTCAGTCCACCAGAATGGGAAAAACATTTGTATAAAGTTCATTATGCATGCTGTGAGTTATACTCAAGGTTGCCGTACTCAGGTAGCACCTGACAGCTCTCTGTAGCGTCACAATGCTCTCAGCTGTAGTATGGTAACTGTCTTACATAAAAGAATGTACTAATCAAATGTGTTTCATTTAATTAAATGACCAATTAAAGTGTTTAGTGTATGGGAGAAATTAATCATATACAGTGTCAATTCAGAAGCCATGGTATAGCAACTATAGCAAAAAAACTTTAAACTCTATATTCAAAGTCAGAGAGGAAGTAATTCCTTCCTATGTTATCCCCGAAGAGTTGACATAGAATGTATTTAACACTTCATAGAAGACTCAAACACTTTCCAGCTTTCTAGCTATGCTGGCTGATTCTGTAAATGTAAATTGAGAGAATACAGAACAACATTTTAAAGTAGTGCTAGTGAGAGACTAGAGATACGACATCTTGTGCCAAATAACCAACAGTCCTTTGGAGTTTGTTTTTCCTAAGGCAAAGATCATATTTCCAGCTTTCTTCTAAAACAAACTTGGTTTACTTTGCATTTCAGATAGTTTTCCCTATGTGCTGTGTATAATATTGCAATTGATCAGCCCATGATTAAGTTACAGTCCAAGCTGATGGGCAGCAAGATGCTGTAATGTGTGCTTGGGTCTCAGACCTGCTGCAACTGAATTTAAAAATCTTAGCATAAAACCTTGGTGGAAGAGTGTAAGTTTCTAAAAGAACTTTGAGCTTACCATGCTGACTTTTAAAAATCTTTTCTATATTTTGGACTTCCAAAATATTTAATTACATTTTGACCTTTTATTATTATTATTAACAAAATCAACATAAAAAGAAGGTTAAGCTAACAATTTTTCTTTGAATCTGTGTAGGCTTTGAGGCCTCACAGAGAATTATGACTATAAAGAGTATAAAAACTATATGAATTGTTAACATGTGTAGAAGTGATTCAATTGTTCTTATTGTTAAAATTGAGTGAAGATAGTGGGAAGTACAAGTTATCTGGAAAAAATAATGAAATTCCCTTTCATGTTTTTTCCTCCAGTTTTAAGAAGTTTTATAAGCCTTTAGTGCTAACTACTTTAAAGAAAGAAATCACTTTTAATATTTTGTTGTAAATCTGTTATCATCATTCTTTTAAACATGTATATCTAACTACAAGTCAGGCTTGTTTATTTTATTTTATTTTATTTTAGCATCTGATGCTGAATTATTGACCCTAAGAGTTGTCATCCATAACAACTTTTTCTAAACTTGTCTATTTCTTATTATTTTTGGAACTAGCCTTGGCATGCAATTATTGTGATGCATGATAATTTTATAGAAGTTTTAAAGCACCATATTTCAATTTTAGCATATTTCAAAATTCCAAACAGTTTTATTTTCCAAAGCAGGTATTTGTTAAAATTTGTGAAGTTTATAGTAGTTGTGTGGCAGCAAATCTTGCAATTTAATTTCACATACTTTATTTAAAAGTGTACAATTATTGTAGAGAAAACAAGCTGAATTATGCTCTACTTTTCTGTTGGACTTCAAAAAGTCTTGCAAACTTTTAGGAAAAAATGTTGTATTAAATTAATGTTTTTATGGGTGTAACTTGAAGGAAAACTACTAGCTTTTTATGTGCTTTGTTTATTTTTTAATAGGATAAACAACAACAACAAAAACCCCAGAAGAATAGCATCCCTTTACAGAGAGGAAAATATACAGAAGAGCTTCTTCCTTAAATAATTGATATTTAAACATAGAATCATAGAATATCCCGAGTTGAAAGGGACCCACA
Organism: Stictonetta naevosa; assembly: GCA_011074415.1. Classification (NCBI taxonomy): domain Eukaryota; kingdom Metazoa; phylum Chordata; class Aves; order Anseriformes; family Anatidae; genus Stictonetta; species Stictonetta naevosa. Next base: position 32,846,380 of record CM021700.1, read on the forward strand.
AGGATCATTGAGTCCAACACATGCTTAAGCTGCATGTTATTTGCTTTCAGAGGTTTTTTGTTTGTTTGTTTGTTTTTGGATTATTATTTCATTCATATTGCAGGATAGCATTTATTTTTCTATCAAACAGGTGACAAAATTTCTTGTCAACGTATCAAGTTAGATTTGCAATGTAGAAACCAAATACTTGTATTTGTATGAGCAAGAATATTGCTGTATTTCTGTATTAAAAAGAAAATAATCCTGACTACGGAGGCTGACGTTTTTTACATTGTGGCTGGTTTACCCTGTTAGTCTAGAGAGGATGGCTAGAGCAGCAATAGTCAGTGTTTGTCTTAATCTATCATGCTGAATCAATGCCTACTTGATCACTATTTGACTTTGGAAATCTCCTTCACTTTTCAGAGAATGCAAAAGTAAATACTGTGTCTTTATAGTTAGTTTTATTCAATATATTTCTCTATTATGTCCTTACATTTTCTTTTAATTTTGTTACAGTAGCATTCCTTTTAAGAGTTACATGGCAGCCATGTCCAGGATATTTTGATGTTTCCTTAGCATTCTTACCAAATCCAACTTGCCCTGTCTGTTTACTCTTGCACACAGTCATTCTCTGTTTTAGATTCCCACCTGATTCATGAAAATCTGCTACACAAACGCTTCTTGTAAAAATGATGTCTTGAAGCAATCTGATTATGGTTACTGACTGCTTTCCCCTTTTATTTATTTATTTATTTTATTTTTCTTTACCCTGTGTTGATTGAGTTGCCGGCCAGTTTGTATTTGAAACCTGATGCTCAGTTCCTCTTTGAAGAGTGCTTTGGCATTTCCATCCTCACTTCCCTCCTGCTGTAGCTGCATGGCAGTGCTTGTGGCACAGACTCAGATTTGCTTGTTTTTAACACAAGAAGTGTAGTGGGTACTCACAGCATGTCCCTCCTTCCCCTTACGTCTTGAAGTCTGCTATGGACTGTTTGTCCCACCTTAAAGTTTGTTGCAGTAGCTGAATAGCTATAATTTTTACAGGACTTCTTGCACTAAAAGTCATCGCTGTTTGTCATTGACCTCTCTGTTGATGTAATTAATTGTGCTTAGTGATGTCTTTATTAAGTATGCCTTAAATGGTTGGATGAAGTGAATCACCCAAAAAAATAGTGTTCATTAATCAAGGACAATTACCTGATATTAAGCTGTCAGGATCTGTCAGGAAAGCACTCTTAATATATCTCTTACATTATTATTTGATACGATTTAATAGCTTGCTTTCCAAATGCATGTAAAATAGGCCTGTCTGCTTCACTTCACCTACATTTGTGGGAGCTTGTCTTTAAGGAGCTGGTTCTGAATGTTTCAGACCCCATTCTGAATGTTGCAGACCCCAAGTTGTCTGCCAAGCACCTCTCCCTTGTAAGGATGCCTATTACTCCTGAGACAGCTCCAGCAGGAGAAGGTTAGGATTTTCCTGCCCAGCTTGAGCCTCTGTCCCCACACACTCTGAAACGCTGTAGTGAGGAGATACCCTGCTGAGTGCATTGAGGAAGTGTTTATGTTTTCTGTCCGACTTCCATACAGGGTGTGCTCTTCAGGCTATACTCTGTCACTTTCTAGAGGTCAGTTGGTTACAGTTATTTATGTTCAGAGTTCCAGGCTTACGCTTTACTGTATTATGACACCTGGGTCTATATGGATAAGCCTTTAGTATCCTGTCTGAGTTTTTAAGAACATCTGTAGTAAGTGCTGCAGGCAGGCATAGGAGTTGAATTGTTGTTTGGTAACGATTCAAAAAGAAAAGAAAAAAAAAAGTCCAAAGTTCATCAGTAAATTAATCTTAGATATCTTCTTCTAGACATCTTTTTTCTTTCTTTTTTTTTCTTTTTTTTTTTTTTTTTTTTTTTAATAAACTGCAGAATCCCCGAGGACCGGATAAGTTACTATTTGTCTTTTTATTTATGTCATAACCACGCTTAAGAGGTCATGCCTGAGATCAAGAGGTAGATGTTCTGTGTGCTTTGCAAGCCTTGCTGGGCTGGCTACAGGAACAGGGACCATTGGTGGCAGGAGAAACAGCACTCAGGATCCTAGCCCAGGCCTTAGCACTCAGTGCTAAGGATATATACAAGGAACTTCCTGGCACCAGCCTGCCGGGAAGATAACCAGGTTGTGGTCACTGCTCCCGTCACAGCTTATGCACTTCATGCAGGGGCTGTTGATGCATTCTTCATGAAGCAGTCCTGGCAACAGGGAGCTGGTGCCTGCCCGCTCCATGCTAAGCTCCCAGGATTGCTGTTATACACCCGCTGCACCTTCTACCCCGCTGCTGCTGCTTCTCTCATCCCAAGTCTGTCTGTCCTGCTGACGAGATGTGGGTAGAGCACCTCTCTAGTGGGCAGTCTGAAGCTAAAATGATCTCCAGGAAAGTAAAGTTGCAATTTTGTAAGAGGTTTTTTTGGCATCAGCACAGGCCACCAGCCACCCTCTCTGTTGCACTGCGCTGTCCTGGCTCAGTTATGCTGGCACGACCATCTGTGTCACCATGCTGTGAATTTGGTTTTCTCACTTTTGGGGTAACTGCCCTGATTCTGTGTTTTTGTTAAATTCTCTAAAAGGTGGAGTACCTAATGCTTGATTTTAAAGAGTATGTGTGCTTTCCACACAGCCCAAACTGCCTGTTTGTAAAAGGTGCCTGCAAATCTTCCTCAACCCTCACATAATTCAGAAAGGAGAGCTTTGGGATTGTGCACAGCTTGATCTGGGGACAGTATGACTCTGCACAGAAGAGAAAGGTGAAAGGAAGAGTGCCAAGGCAATTTGTGGAGTTGAGCACCAGCTCAGAGGAGGATTTCAGGACTGCACTATTGTTATGCAGGCACCTAAGGTGTATTTTATGGTGTATTTTTCTTGAACCTTATTTGACTCTTTTCCAACAGACTCCAATGTCAGACTGGTATCAGAAGGGACTATGATGTCTTTGAAAGATAACCTAATAACACCGTTGTTGTTCTGAGGAAGAACAGATGCCATGATAGACCTTAATATAACAAGAATTGTGTTAGAAAATCAGATAATTTATTAATTCTTGCTGTGGTATTGTGATACCTAGTGTTCTTTTGTAGATTAAGCTTTTTTATTTTCTGAATGCTGGTTATTCAGCTCAGAAATTATTGGCTGGACTAAAGTTTTTATGAGGTGGAAGAAAAGCTAAGAATTTCCCCTTTCAGTTGTTAGGAGTGTTCTCAAATGTAATGCAGATAGTTAGGATTGCAGAGATAGCACAACCCAGATTACTTGCATAACATCTGAAGTTTGAGCTCCTGTGAAGGGTGGGTTATTGTAACATACTTGGATATCCAAGTGGAGCTGGTTAAAATAATAGCAGTACAGCCTCATCTCCAAGAACATTTTACAGTTTATTTCTCCTCTAATTTTGAAAAACTATTTTTAGCTAATATTATGAAATTGAATGTATGCTGTTCTTCTGCCTCTTGACAAAAGCTTAGCATTCTTAGCATCCCTAGAAATTATGCTGCAGAAAATGAGGATAAATGGAACTAGAAGTTGGTTGGAATTACACAATTACAGTAGGTGGTAGCTGGCTGTTTTAATCATCTCCAAATTGCATATTTTATTGCCTGAGTTACCTCTGCCAGTTGGGGGCTAGGGAGGTTGTTACTGATTACAGAATCAGGAAATTATTGTCTAAATTGGTCCTACCAAACTCATGTATATAATTCTTAAAAACTAAGGTCCTAAAATGCTGCTTTGCTCTTTTTTTTTTTTTTTTTTTGAGTCTGTTGAGTGTGTTGGCTTTGGATTGTGATATTGTTATGGAAGGTAACAAAATGAACCAATTTTTACAAGGCAAACTGAAGTATGTTAATAAGATACAAAAATTAATCAGAGTTAGAAAGCATTATGTGTTTTATTTCACTTAGCCCAAGGACTCTAGCCTCATATATAATGCAGAAGTTATAGGTGTAGCGGTTATCTTCCTTGTATCGGAACAAAGAGTAAAGTATTTCTTCATACCATATTTAAAGTATTTCAGGTTAGCAGTTCATACTCAGGTAGTCAGGTTCTGATCAGTGCTTCCAGTGTGTTCTGTCTTTCTCTCTTCATTCCCCATCCATATTGTCCAAAGAAACCTTTTTGTCTATTAGCTTGTGTTGCAAACTGTAGATTCATTTGTGTCTGTGATTTTTACTGCCTGACACTAGACATTATAATATACCTGAAAACCTCCATCTATTTCCAGTATAAATAATTATTCACCTTCCCAACACTCATATTTATTATATAGAACAAATACTATACTACTTAATGTTAACCAAAATGCAGCAGCAGTAGTATTATAAATGGTGGTATTTGGAGCAAATACAACAAAAGGGTGCTACAAAAAAAAGTATATAAAATAAAGCAGCTTAAGTAAAATGGACCTCAACATAAATTTTATCTCCAGAAGTGTCATTTAGGCCTCAGTGGTGTACAAGTAAAGTTCAGACCTAGAGCCTGCTGCTTCTGCTCAAAGTTTTAAAGGAATCAAATGGCAGGGGGATTGGAGGGACCAAGAAATGATAGACCTAGACCTAAGTGTTCAGGATATGTTCAGGTTAATGAATAAGCGGCCTGTGAGACAGATTAGTCCAGCTGGAAAAATAGTAATTGCTGGTCATTAGTTATTGGAAGTTCCTGTAGCATGGTACTGCATGAGAAGGTGCTGTAGCAGGACTGCTGGCATACTGTCATGGTGATTGCCACGTGTTGAACTGTGTACCTAGTACAGCCGGTATCATTAAAGCAGTTAACAGGTAGGATTTAAGATAGCACTAGAGATTCAGGTTGTCCTTATTTTGATTAATGCTGTAACATGGTTTATTGCCTGATAATTATAGGTCATGGCATGAATATTTCCTGTTCTCCCCATTACATTGGCAGCTTGATTTTTCTACTGGAACGGTGCCTGCAGTACTCCATCAAAGAAGTGGTTGGATGCAGTAACCTAATTTCAGTATTGCACACAGATTCAATGTAAAGTCTTACAGGATCTAAATAAAGGAAGTATTTTTTTGAAGACTGTATCAAGTAATGTACTTTTTCTACATAAAGGAAATATGCCAAATTGTGTTCATCTTCATACTAAAAGCAACTTTCTGCTTTCTTTTGTTGTAGATCACCAGAAACTGGAAAGAGAAGCTAGAATCTGTCGTCTCTTGAAGCATCCCAATATTGGTAGGAACATTTAATTGCTTTATACAGTAGACACCAGATTAGAAAATTGAGGGGAAAATACAAAATAACAAATACAAATAGCAGCTCGGAGAAATCAAACAGTAATATCTTCAGGCAAGATAGTTTCTTTATACTCTGGTGCTCCTCCATAATTCTGTGAGATGTAATATCCCAACAGGTCACCTAGAGCAGTGTGTACTGTTCTCATCTTCTTTGAGCTATTGCTCTGCCATCAATGAGCTGTCTGCGCCAGGTGTTTGGGGTTTTTTTGAGCAGTGTGTAGGAGGAGTTATTTCCAGTACTGCTCATGACTTTTTGAGACCTGCAGAATTTCATGTAACAGCATATGTTGCAAAAAGAGACAGACCAATGTCAGTAAAGTTAGTGTTGTTTTTACTGAGATGCTTATTTTATCCTGTTTTATTTTGTGTATGAGATTCTGTTCTGCTGTAGAAAAGATAGGTAGATGCAGAAAGCTCCCCTCCTTTTATTTCTGGAACTATATGTTCCCTAGTCCAACATTCATGGAAAGCATTAAAAAATGTGGCTTTTCTTTTTCTTTTCTTTTCTTTTTTCCTATGTTTTCTGTTTCTTGTTTTTAAAAACGAGTAGAAAATTATAAGTACTTTGATCTTTAAGTAGTTGGAGCTGTTTTTTTCAGACACTGAATTAAATGCCAAGAGTGTCTCTGTTACAAGAATATATGCCATACCCAAGGTGTCTGCATGTCCTGTCCATCTTGTTTTTCTATCCCCATGCACAGTCTTAAAAGTTGTCGTCAGACAAACTAGTAACCTCACTGTTTTAAATAAACACGTACATTTGGTACAGAAGCACTTGGCAGTCTGCTTCCTTTTTCTTCTGGTTAGTTTTTCTCCTTTTCATTTTTAGCTAATGTAAGTTAGTGTTGTGATCTTTTTAGACTAATCTAATTGTTTTATGTCTGGGAAAGAAACAGCTCTTTCCTTTTAATAATATTTGTAAATGGAAAACAAACAAACCACAGTTCAAAATGAAATACTGAATCTTTGAAAAAGCTCTCTTAGGCATTCTCAAAGGCTTAGAGGTTTCACATGCAAATTTGGTTAAACAGGAAGAGTAGAGTTACGGGCATTATTTTATCCCAGCCAAAATTTGTGCATTGTGAAGTGATAGAAGACAAGGGAAGAGGTGCAATTGTTGAAAGCTGTGGTTATGTGTATTCTGTAGAATAGTTCACCTGTGCCTTGCTGTAATTATTGTTAGAGTACATTTGTGAATTTGAACCTCCCAGGGAAGAAGAATAAAAACCAGAAATAAACTGATGAAGTGGAAGAGCTGAAGTACACAGAAGAACTCTGTTAAAACAAATATCTAAATCGGTTTCACGTGATCATATTTCTTAGCTTTGTTGAGTAATTCAAACCAATATTAGGGTCCAGATCCTCTTTGGCAAATCAGGTATTACATATACGGTGTTTATATGTTTGTGAATGTATGATTAGAAATGCAAGCAGACAATTGCAGCTTTGCTGACAGGTGGGTACAGTTACATAAATCAACACAAATTCCATGCTTCATTACCAAGGTGTACAACTGAGTCAGAGGATTATAAAGCAAAATCTTTTACCCCCTTCTGGGAAAAGACCTGAGAGAAACTTTTCATGATACGGAAATAACAGGCCAGGAGTTTGGCAGCAGGCACAAAATTCTGTCCTTGTTCAATTTCTACTATCAGTTATTCCGCCAACCCTGCCAGTGTATCTGCCTGAAAAAGATTTTTCCAATTAACTTTGCTGCGAAAGTTCCTTGTTTGCATAATTGCAGTAGTGAAGGCCACTCGTTTCTCGTTTTTGTGCTGGAGGAAAATGGTAAATGTGGTCTGAAAAGGAGAAACTGTTTTTAAAACTTTGCAAAGGTAATGATTTTAGGCCTGCAAAGTCATAGGTAAGCTACTGAGCTGAAGAGGTTCCCGTTGGGTACTTAGCTGGCCGTCCAGGCACAGCCAGGCGCCTGTCCTCTCCTTCTGGCCTCCCCCTGCACCCCGAGACATTCCCAGGTGGGCTTTTTCCAGCTCTGGCCAAAGTTTGCTCTCATCCCTTGCCACCACTCCTGCAGTCGTGCCCTGAGCCAGCCAGCTGTAACCCTGAAATCCTGGCAGTGCATGCTGCCCATGGACCAAGCTGAACCTCTTACTCTCACATTGCTATCACGGGCCTTTTCTGAAGCAGTGATCTCTGCTGGGTAGTAATACTACATCGTACTAGGAAGTACTAATAGTGAAAAGGGAAGTGTACAGAGCAAGGTAATTCAGCTGTAGTCACAGATAATAGTGTTTTGTATGTGTCAGAATGGTAAAGATTAACCCTTGTAAACAAATTTTATTATGTATGATAAAGAGTATGTGCTTAAAAATATTAACAAGTCCGTGAATATAAAATTCTGACTTTGTCTGTATTTTTTCCTAAGTTGACTACCACTGATTAATTTCCAATTGTCCGGAAAATAACAGATGTTTGAAAAAGGAACTTGTCAAGTTAACATAAATATGTATGATTTAAGAAATAGTTCTAAAAACATTTTTTTTCAAATGCAATCTTTATAGGAAAGCAGAAATGTAGTTTAGTTGTTTGGACAATTTCTCAAAGACAATCTCAGTGCTTTTCGTTATCTTCTGCCTGTGTAGATTTTTAGTTACTTGTCTTTATGAGCATTGCACATTCATTGCTGAATGGCAGTTTTCTGAAGTTAGAATTCAGTAAAACTTTCTCTTTTCTTTCAGGCTTCTTCCTATTTATTCTTCCTAGTTAGCTTGATTAAATCTCACTTCTAAAAGTGACTTGGTTTAAAGATGTCAGTTTTAGCGTAGCTTTATTTCTAAAATAATACATATATAATATTATTCCTTTCTAGAGTGCTTTATGGTCTCTTCAGGTAATTATCTTTTGTGTCTTGAGACTGCCACCAGATAATTCAGGGTGAAAAACCCTTTCAAGTTATCTTTTTGATACTTTCCCTGCAGTCAGAGTAAAGCAGCAAAGCTGTAATGAATCAGTTTTAAGTTTCAGTCTGCAAGTAAATACATTATAGCTTTTATGTGAGCAAGGTGGTTTTTTTCTTTAGAGGAATGGAGTTTGAAAAACAATCTAAACCACTGGAACTATTTTCCATTTGTATTATCAGAGAAAACAGAACATGGTCAAAAAAAGAAAAATTACAGATCACTGTTTTTATAGTTCCAGGGCAGGTGTCCAACTAGTACATAACTAGTAGAAAAAATTAGCATTTAGTTATTTCATCAGGATAAGAAAGAATTCAGGGCTAAACTTCTTAACAATTAACGTACCTAATTTTAGCTTCACAAGAATACCATTTTTATACCTATGTCATATCTGACTTGATTTTTGTTTGTTTGTTTTGTTTTTGGTGAGTGCTGTTATGCTATTAAGAAATCTTAGGATGACATTTTAAAAAGTCTTTCAATTTTAATCTGTATTCATATACACTTAAGAAGTTCTGATATTGGCAGAGGAGTCTTAAAATTAGTCATGAATGTTTTGATTTTTTTTTTAAATGTAGATATGGAACCAAAGATCTGGAAGAGCATAACATATGAGGAAAGAATTAGGAGAAGACCAAATCAGAATTATTTCTTTCAAGGGGTAGAACTCTGAAATTAAGGAGGCATGAAAATATTTTCATCTCATTTCTTGATTTGAATCTCTGAAAATAATCTCTGTGAATTACTAAGCACAAAATTGGGAAGAAATGAATATATTTTCTACTGCCTTTATGGAACTATTTGAGACATAAGATTATTGTTTCAGGAATTGACATATCTACAGAAGGTTCACAGATGAAGCATTTAAGTATCTATTGAGGGAGCTAAATTCTTCACCTGAATTATCTATTCTTGAAGAATGATTTTGAGCTAAGGTAAGATAGCAACTTCTGAATTCATGTATGAGAAATCTAAACTACTGGTGATTGATTACCCTCACTAGTCAGGTGTCAGGAAGGAAAGGTAATTAAATCAAAATCCAGATATCTAGCCCTTTTAAGTTCTTGCAAATTAAAGAAATCCATCATAATTCATTTTGATACAGAGATGTTGTATTGCGTGATATGGATACATTATATTTACAGTTAGCTAAGCATATCAAAACATACAATCATTTGAAAAACACTTTTTGGGTGCAGCAAATTTTTTAAAGACATAGATTTTTCCAAGTGCATTTGATATCCTTTTAATGAAGTCACAAATCTGGCTCATAGTATCAACTGCCATCTGTAAGGCATTTGTTTTACTTCTGTAGTATGTGCTCTTTTTTGTTGTTGTTAAGGAAGATCAGCATATTTTTTATTAGCAGTACTAGAAAAACTGATAACCACAATGAAAATGTAAAATTGTAGTTACCACGTGATGGGATTTTCTGTAGAGGATATCTAAAGAAGTCTGGTTCAATATTTTTATCGACAGATGGAAAGAAAAAAATGGTATCAGGTTGATGTTTTGGGACTAAGGAGCTGTAGAGTCACAGATTTAAGGAAGACTTTTGGTCTTAAAAGATGGGTGCCTGCATCTTGGAAAATAGTGACTTTGAAAAGCCTGTGATGACAGGAAATAACTACTTGAACACAAATCGCATTGAGACACTTTAAAACAAGGGAAATACCAATCTCAGATGCATGGAAATAACAGTCAGAGACAGGAAAATAGTACTTATTTAGTATCTGCCAACAGAAGTCACTTCTAGAGTACTCAAGGTTGGCTTTAACATTCAGACGTCAGTAGATATGATCTACATAAAGGAGGTGATTTAAGGTCTAAAAGGATAACCAGGCAATGTTATTTATTAAAGAAAAAAAAAAGGAAACATGACTGTAAGTTATGAAGTTAAGCACAGAGTTAGTTTTCTGGCAGTGAAAGTAATCAACCATGAGAATTATTTATGGATATGGTGTTTTCCGTTTTGAATTGTGGATGATTTTTTTTTTAAGCCTTGGACTGAGAACTGTTGATGCATATACTCTTGGTATTCAGAACTGAGTTCGGGCCATTATTTTTGGAAAGTTGAGTATTGTTGAAGAAATACTGAAAGGTAATGATTCTTTGTCTTAAGCACATAGGGAGTTGGACAATCCTTACTGGTTGTGTTTATATCTGACACAGAAGTGTCATGGAAACTTTCCTTGTAGAAGATGTTTTCATTTCATGTGCAAGTGTAGTAGCTCCATGTTATCTCTGAAAGCAGAGTATCTCTGTCCAGATGCTGCTTTGCATGTAACTAATTCAGTTAGTTTTTCAGGATCTTTTTGGCTTACTCACTTTTTGCTCCATGATTTCTTCTCTATTCAGTTATCTAGTCATAACGCCTAATGAATGGTGTAGGAAAAATGCTTAAAAGTGGTAAGAAATGGTATTTTCTGTTCTCTTTTTTTTCACATCTCCAACATTACAGACTTGATGTATCCATGAAGTTTTACAGACTTCATGTATACATTAAGTTTTACTTAGAAAATACAGAACTGCCTCATCATTTTCACCTAGAATTATTTCTTAGCAATACTTATTGTTTATTTTCTGATTTCTGCCTCTGCCTGCCTCAGCTTTGTATTGGAGTGATTGTAGTAAAAAGTCAGCCACTGACTTTTGTGTTTAAAACAATACAACATTTGTTTCATCTTGTATATCTTTTTTTTTTGATAAGTGTGAAATTATAAACAATAGCTATTTCAGCATATAATTTGTTACTTGTTTGACAAATGAGTTTTATCCCTTTTGTTTCTTTATAGAAAACTATTTTTTATGTTACTCAGAAATACTTCAGAAATATATCAATGATGTCTGCAGCAACACTAAAATTCTGCTTCCTTCATAGCCCATGTATTTTTTTCTCATAGTATACTAATAAACAGACAAAAATAAGAAGTGAGATTAGGTACTCTTCTTTTGTGTAATACTACTCTGTTGGAACGGAGTAGTATTAGTTTCTGTTCATTACTGCCAGTCCAGACTCCTGTACTCTCAGGGAGAATTAAAATGATGCAAATACACTGGCTGAACTTCAGGCCTTGTGAGGAAACTCTGAGTCCTTTCCTCCTGATCACTCTTGGTAATACTGCTATTTTCTTCTTCCAGCAGTAACCTTGAATGCCAGCCTCCTCCTTTTCTAATATTTCTTGAGTGATTTAAACTGCTTCCTCTATCACTTTGTGGTAGGAAATTTTGGGCAAACAGCTCAAGCTCCTTTAGTAACAAAGCTCCAACAGTTTGCGCTGGACTGCAGTAGTTTGCACAGTTGTCTGATTTTCAGTGTTGCTGATTTCTGATTCTTACCATAACAAGATTACTGCAACATCACCATGTATACATTTTCTTTACTTACTACAGGTGATTAACATAATTCAGTTTACAGTGGAAGACATAAATGTTGGTTAAGCTTTCTCTTTGGAGAACCTAGCACTTTGTATGATTACACGTCAAGCTGTGTTAAAAATTTACCTCTATTACCAAACAAATACCCACAGAGGATTTCTGTCATCTTAAGCAACTATAATTTTTACAGCTGTTACATTCTTTAGTGCTTCCAATTTAATGATTTAGAAACTTGTAAAGAAAAAGTGAAAGGAAATTAATCATCTCTTCACCATGAAATCCATTGCCACTGACCTGATTTCCAGCTTTACCTTCTTTTGTTAAACTTTGATTTGTTGGTCCTCTTTTAACTTTTGTCAAATTGTGTTTTAGCAGTCTGTGATTTGTAGTCTAGTAATCTATGTATTTTTGTGGGTTTAACACTGCTACACCATCTTATTATGACTCCTTTTGATGTTGATTTAGAGCCTGCTGTTGTGATTCTGGTTTATGAGGTACCAACAATTGATAAAAACTGTATTAGCCCAACAATGGTCCTGACCCAGTCTGCAAAATTGCTGAATCAAATGTGTTGTTTTTTTTTTATTTCCTGGTCGAGTTTGTTGTTGCAGGGTTTAAGCTGAACTGAGTTGTGTTTTCCTAAATCAGACTTCCCACTTTTTCTCCCTGTAGCTGCTGCAAAGGCAACCTTTACGTTCCCACTTGTCAAAAGCTATACACGGCAAAAATTGAAACAGTTTGTGCAGTGTAATAGGATCATTGTAAATAACCAGAACCTTCCGGTTTTCACATGATGGGGCCAACACATCTGGCTTCATTAGTGCACATTATTCCTTCCCTTTCTGCTGCCACCACCTCCCCCCCCGCAGATGTTGTATAAGATATGGCAAGCAGGCAGGATCTGCTAACCAGCTACGTCAGGCGCAGGTCAGGCTGATGAACCTTCATCTCTTCCCGAAAGGCCACAGCAGATTTTACTGACATGTGGCAGCCCTTCGGGTGATAAATGAATTCCTCCTGGCAACAAGACAGGTTGTCCCTGAATGGCTTTATAAGCCAGGATATTTAGAGGTAAGTAGGACTGCCAAACAGAAACTGTGCCGTGTCAGCCCTAATAGTCCTGAGCCAGTCGTGCGCGGATCTGTTTGCATAGCCGCCATCAGACTGGAGCTGTGGCACTGCTCACCACCATGAGTTGCTATGCTTCAGGGCAGAATAGCAGAAGTTGTCTCATTTTTAAAGAACGAGAGCTGGACCAGCATATGGGAGTGTGGAGCAGCATCTTTCCAAGGGAAGGTGGCTTTGCAACAGGTCAAGAGGCAGGCTAGCTCCAGGACAGCCTGCGACACGAGGCAAAAACAAATCTCTGAGCTGACTTCATAAATGCGTTGGTGTCTGTTTGCAGTCCTCTCTGGTTTCCATACTTCGAGTTGGGAACGTTCTGTAAACTGCTGAGGAAACTGGTAGCACCCAGACTTGATGCTATTCCTCATCAAACTATTAACTCGTGCATTTGGCTTAGTTATTCAGAAGTGCAGCTTTAGGAAAAAGCCTTCTTTTTGGTGTTTTCTCATCTCTTTCCACAGTAACACAAAACATCAGCATAGAATTTGTGAAATTCTGTGAGAATTCGTGGGGGGAAAATAAGAAACATTGTGTTATTTTGTCCATTTTAGACAAAGGGTAATTAAAGATATGTGGGTCTTCTGTCCCACTTATGTGAGTCCTTTATGTTTTACTCACCACGTTTGTGCATGGGATTTCACATAAATTCACAATAGTGTTTCCCTTCAGATTCTTGATGTACAACAGATGTGGATTCAGCAAATCCTTTCTGAATTTCATTTGATGTACCATGGCAAAGTTGAGAGTAGCTCAGCTGGCATTGGTTAAGTTACTGTATAAACCCAATGTGGAATAAGAATCAGGCCTGTTCAGGTTTGGTGGATGTACTTCTTTAGCACAATATTTTTCTGAGCTTAATTTCAGTTCTCACTCTTTACATAAAAAACACACAGAGAAAACCATCAGAAAACAAGCTTTAAAGGTAATAATGCAATTCTTTGATGCACTGAAAATCAAACAAATACTCAACTACATGAATTTATGCTCAATAAATACAGTCCTCCCTCAGGAATATATTAACTATATATAGAAACCGGAGATTTATGGGTCTGATATATAAATCTCACTTTCTTTAATAACGTTTACTGCTATGATGAGATAATGATTTCAACAATTTAAACTTTCTTCCTTTGAATTGAATTATTAAATTTGTAATCTCCATGATTAATAAGGTGAACCACAGTACTTGAGAGAATTAAAACATCAAGAAACCAAATAAACCAGTGATATTACATGATTCCATACTTAATGCAAAAGCCCATTTAATTAATATTGTAAAATAACAGATTCAGAGCTTAAACTCAAAAAGTGGTTACAGATTGTACTCAAACAGTGAAGTGCAACAATGGAATATAGCAGCTGTCTTTGTGATAGCTAGTAGTGTCATTAAATGCACTGTAATGAGAATGAAGCAGGCAGGAAGGCAAAGGGGGCTTTTTTTATCTATTTTTTTTTTTTCGTTGCACCTGACTTTTCTGCAGTCTTCATTCTGTGAAGTTTTTGCTATTTCTATGCATTTGATTTCTCTGACTGTTGAAGTAGTTGGGGATACATAGGTGATGTTTATGGTGAAGAGACTGAAAATTTTCACCACTGATATTGTAAGAATTCTGTGGGGAAGGGGCTGTGTGGTATCCGTTTACATTCAGTAGACCTTTTGGTGCCACTAAAAGGGAGTGAGATGTCAAAAAAAAAAAAAAAAAGCTAAATTATTTGAATTTGCTGCCAATCAGTGAATCAGTAATTTCCAATATGTAACATTAAGTATCAGATAATGTGGTCTGTCTGTGTGCCAAAGCAAAGAACTCTAAAGGCAAATTTATTAGGTGTTACCTTTTGTCCCTGTTTCAGTTACAACATAATCCTTTTATTCTGTTAAAAATGGCGTGGAGTCTTTTGGTTTTACTCTTCTGGGTTACCGTGGAGCATAAAAATTTATTTTAGCATAGGTGATAACATTACTCTACCACACTAGGCTATTTTCTTTCCTTTAAATGGAGGGTGAGATTATTCTAGCTCAAGTGAAACATTGCCAGTTGCAATGTCCCTGCTAACTGTAGCAACATCCATAATATACTGAGGAAATAAGGTTTTACTAAGATTTGACACAAAAGTTGTCTTTTTTTTTTTTGCCTCAGAAAGTATATGCATTATTTGCACCAAAATGGGTAATGATAAAGTATAAATTAAGCGTGAGCCAGACCTTGAAGGATTTTCCTTGCCTGCTTATAGCTGGTTTTGTACATTTTCTTAAACACATGAAAATTCTTTTCATGCTGTGTCTAGCAGCTTCTAAATAAGCTTTCTTTCCATACAGTTATGCTTGTGTAGCCAGGCATTTGAAATGTAAAATAGAGTAATCCACAGAAAGGGGAAGCAGAATTTGAATATCTCATTTGAGGAACCTGCTGCAAGGGGTCAGTGCTAGGATAGCCACTGCACTTCTCATTTGTATTTTGATTTGTTGGTTGTTTTTTTTTGCTTAATGTCTGCGCATGCTTTCTAGAACAAAGAGTTTCATAGTTGCGCTGCTGACTTCAAGAACCATATAAATAAACCAAATTAAAATAAATTACTTTCTTTTTACAGATTAAGTTTTGAAAACTTACATTTTTTTGTTTGAAAGCTTTGTTTGTTATGAATCTGCAACCACATGTTATACATATGCAGAGACATCATGACTCCCAGCTAAACCACAAATATGTAATTTTCCTCTGGACACTTTCCTCCAAAAACATAGATCTCTACTAAAGCTTAAATATTATTTTCTTTCAGTCAAGCGAGCAGATATTTTTGGAGCATTTTTAGGGGTTATTATAAGTTCTGCTCCCTTTACTTTGTGCAGATAATGTTGTTGTTGACGGTTTAGTTGGTAAATGCTACACTGGTTCTCAGGTTGATATCCAGATGCTGGGAAAAAAATCTTGTGAACCTCCTACTTGAGTTGGAAAACAAACTGAAAAAAAGTTGGAGTGTATTCACTAGCATGGCTGTATGTCACTGTTTGGATGGCTTTAGGGCAGCCCTCATGAGAGGTAGGATTGTTGTCAGGTAGTTTCCATTACAAACCCAGCTACAGTCCTGAAATCTGTGGCTGTGGGCTGAACCCAGTGGGACACGTCTGTCTTGGCCTGTTCACTTTTCCAGGAAAAAAAAAAAAAAAAAAAAAAGAGAGAGAGAATTAACAGTCAGGCAACATTTGTTTCCCAAGCAGTCAAAATCAGCCCATTTAGAGGATTTTGCATCCTAACCCAAAGGGGGTGAGTTGTCACCATTGCCAGCGGGGAGGCTGGGAGGAGCAATCAGTATGTACCTGCTTGCAGAGAAGGGCTTGGAGGAGAAAGCATTTGCCTGTTTGTACCACTTCTGAGCTGTGTCCCATCTTTACCCCTCCTCGCTGCTGTCACAATTTTGTCTCCCTGGGATGTGGGGAAAAGTGTCATTATGGAGGTGGGAGAAGAAAAAGAGAGAAAAAGCAGGAAGGGTGGCATGGCTGGTAGGGAGGAGGAGGCACTTGAGTGAGGGAATGGCTGAAAGCTGGGGATGTGAGCTGGAACTGGAGAGAGGCTGAAGGAAGGTCTCCTGATTTTCAACAAAGGATTGTTCTGGCTGAAGTGATCATAAATCAGGAGCTGTGCTCTGAGAGCTTGCTGTGATGCTTAAGAATGATTTTGCTCCTCTTCCAAAGATGGTGCAAACACAAGGAGTTTATTAGGAGAGGCAATTCCAGGGGCTACTACGTCTTGCTAGACATTTTGCTTTAGTTATGTATCCCACTCCCTGACAAGTATAGATCATAGGAATCATGTGAGTTGAAAGGGATCTCTGGAGGTTATCCAGTCCCAACCCCCTCCTCAAGCCATGTTCAGTAAAATCAGGTTATGCAGGCTGCTGAGCTTGGAGCATCTCCTGTGAAAGAGGTTGCACAGTTGCTCCGGGCCCTGCTACAGTGTTTGACCACCTTCCTGTCAACATAAATAAATAAAAGTGTCTTTATGCCCAGCTGGTTTTTTTCCATATTCCAGCCTGCATCTGTTGCCTCTTGCCTTGCCATTTGCGTCCTGGAGAAGACTGCCTCTGTCTTCACAACAGCCTCCCTGCTGGCAGCAGTGACACGCATGGCATCTGACCTGGCCCCTCCTTGTGTGCTGCCTGCAGCCCCCTCATCATCTTGGTGGCCATCTGCTGGAGAGTGCAGGGGAGAAATCATAGCTAGAAAGAAATTAAGCTGTCCTTGTAAGTTTTTACAGTGGGCTGACACAAGAAGTTAATTTCATGAGTTACTTCAGATGCACAAGATACCATGTAAATCTTTGTGTCGCAAGTTTATATGCTTTTAATTCTAGATCTGAGCATTGCAATAGAGTGTTTTTAGGATGCTTTCCTGGATGAGATTTAGGGCTATTTTTTCAATAAGTCAGATATTTAAAAGTTGGCAGAACTATATTTATGCAGTAAATGAACAGGAGCAAAGTGTTGGCAATATTGCATTCCCTGAAATCTTGCCTGCTGATCAGTGAACAAGGTACTGGAAAGAAAAGTGGATGTTCTTGAATACAGCTGCAACCCTGTAAAATGTTTTTACTCCCTTTAAAAAAATAAAACACATCCGCTTTCATGTTTAAATATTGTGACATAATTTGTTAACGAAAGTGGAATTTGAGTAAAAGCTGTAAACATGGCCTGACTCTTTGGAATGCAGTTTTTAATTAGTTCCAAGTTGTGCATTTGGAAGTGCTTTTTATAGATTGAACTTCAGTGTTGTGTCTTGTGCAGAAATTTTCTTGAATATTGAGATCAGCACGCGGGAAAACTGGTTACTTAATAAAAATGTAAAATTTGACATAGGAGATAATGAGTAATGTACAGTGAAACTGTGCACTGTTTGACAGTGGGAGGCTAGCCAAACATTGGTCTTTGACTCTTCTCTATTTAGCAGTGTAGACCTAGGGCGTTTTCTCTATTTATGCAAATGCACTTTAGGAGTAGTGGCAGTACAAATTATCTCTGTATCTTGTCCTGGAGAAATCATAAGAGAAGTCATAGCACAATTTATTTCCTTGCTCAGATTCCCGTAACTGGTGATTTTAGTGATGAGGGCAGTCACCTCAGTTAGAGTGCTGGCAAGTACCCCTTACAAAAACTGAAAGCTTCTAGATTTTGAAGAGCTTCTTGTTTACTTCTGTGTTTCCCTGAGAGGAGTTCTCTTGTAAACTACTTGCCACAGCAAGATTTATTTATTTATTTTTAAATAACTGTAGGTCTGTCCTCATCAGGACCCTAGGCAGCCTGCTTAGCCTATTATGTCTGAAACTCTGCTGGGATGTTGCCTTCTGTTGTCCCTCTGCATGGCAGCAGTGTGCCAGTGGTTGGTGCCAGTCTGGCAAACCTCACCCCTTGTGCTCAGTGGCTGCAGGGATAGAATCGGTCGGTCCAGATTATGACAGCTGTCCCCCAGCCATTCCCTGTCATGGTCTAGCTTGTAGCACGTGTCAGGAGTCCTTTAGGATTTTCCTCACTCCTTCAAATGTTTGCCTTAAAACGGTCACAAATTCACTTTTCATCCCGCTGGGAGGCTGTTGTATTGCTCTGCTCCAGGAATTGTGTCAAAGCCATGGCATACCAGAAGATGTTATTGGGACTGGTGTCTCAGCTTTTAATATGCTGCAACCTAACACAGAGAGCACAGAGACTGAACACTTTTTCCCCTCTAATACCACTGTGCAACATCACTGGCACTAGATAAATATCTTGTAATTGCTCAGTTCAGCCTATTTTTGCAGATTTCTGCACTGGAGACTTTTACTCCTACCGAACTGCTGATGCAGGATTTTTTCCAGTTGATACGGGTTTAATGATACCTCTATCCTCCCAGTCACCTTCCAAACTTGGAAGTTCTATTTTTGGTGGCTTCAGCAGTGTGTTAGTATTCTCATGGACTTCCCATGCGAATGTGCTTCTAATTTTAGTTTGTACTTTCGATATCTGTCTTCTTTAAATACATCTACCTTCTCATTACAGTCACCCTGGGCCAAGCATGGCACTCTGCTCCTGGTGCATGTAAATTGAAGATGTTCTGGTATAGTACTGTAATGAAATCCATAGCTCTACTCATGTGCTGCACAGCAGTGAATAGCAGCCATATGTATCAGCAATTGTATAGTCCAAGCAATGGTTATTTAATTAATTTATTTGTGCATTTATTTAGCTGGTGACCTTGAGAGTTAATTAACCGTATTCCATCACTACTTGGTGTAATATCATTTGTGTTATTGCTGCTGCTATGTTGAATATGGCTATGCAGTCTAGCTGGGATAGATTGGTTGATGAACTAAAGACGTAATTGCAGCTGACTGGCTTGCAGCTATCTTCTGTAGCATACATATTGTGGGAGTTGCTGGATGTGCTAAACAGGCTGCCTAATAGGGGGATTATTTAAAGAGGTGTTTCAACTGCAACTAGTAGTCTAGTTTTATGAGTACAGACTGGCTTCCTGCTCTCTCTTGCAGCTTCTCTTCCATCCAAGTCTGTGTGGGTTTCCACAGAGCTAATTACCATCTTACAAATAGTCCTGTGGGACAGGACAAACTGTCTAATTTCCATTTATTGTGAGACTGTGATTAAAAGACAATGGCAGTTTTTCATCATAAACCTCAAGTTTGTCATCTGTTAAGTTAATATGCATTCCCTGCCTTTTGTAAAACAAAACCCTTTCAATCATTTGGAATGATCATTTACTTGTAAACTTGCATGTTATGAAAATCATAGTAATTTATAGTTGTCCTCTGTTCTGGTAGCATGGCTTACTGTGATGGTTAATTGATAGAGGGGGAAACAATGTGCACTCATAAATTAATGCAAACGCTTTTGAGCCCAGCCCTTTAGATGGAGATGGAGTAGGATTATTAGGGAAATGTTCTGTCTTGATATGGTACTTTGCATTTCTCTGTCTTGTGCTCTGTCAAGTTATTGAAAGTTTCAACTGCTTATGTCATCTTGATTATATGTCATCTTGATTAGTTGTGGAAGCATTTGGTTATCTAGGTTACTGGAAAGTTTTGTTCACTACCATATGACATTGTATAGAGGTCTGCACCATCATACTGATAGCTAGAAACAAGAGACCAGTTACAGTAACCTTGCTTTTCCCTTGAGACTTTTCAGATCATGTGCTTTTTCAGATTGGTAGTGAGTGTAAGAAACAGATTTCTTTTGGGTGTTCACTGCAAACTGTGGCATAATGTAAAGATGCCTAGTCTTGCTTTTTGTTTCTGCTGGTGTCAAAGAGCAAGTTAAGTCTGTCATGCTGGTGTAATTAAATTAATGCAGGTGCACACACCCGCTTTTTTTTTAAATTAGTTTGGGTATCTATGTTACCATTTGCAGGACAGACATACCCTATGAAGCATTCTCTAACTACTAATAATTACAAATGAAAATATTTATCTGTAATTGTTGTGCACTAAATTATGTCCTGCTAAGAGAGGGAGAAGTTGGAGGGGAAATCCTTCTGCACTGTCGTTAATCTTTGGAAATACCTTGACCAAGTCAGTGTTAGCTAGACTTTCTGGGCTGTGAACTATGTGGGAAGCTCTAGCCCTGCCACTTGCTCAGAGGAGGTAAGTTGTTTCACCTTCTGTAACCTACTTCCGTTTTGCATGCTAATAGCATGATACTTGGTGTTTCATCTCTGTTTATATAGGAGAACTTAATGGTATAGCTATATTTTAACATTCAGAAAAGTAGTATGAGCCTATTTCTTCCCTGACTGCAGGGCATTCGGGGAGTTTTTTTATTGTGTAGTAACCAGTACATTATCATGAGAAGCTAATCACGTCCGAAAAAAAAAATGTGTAATTTTTGTTTTCCACAACACTTACAGATTCCTCAGGAAACTGATAAAAGAAAAAATGTAGTCCCTAGATTTCCCCTGTCACCACCAAAAATGTGTTGCATAAGATAGGAGTCACATGAAATCTGAGGGGATATCTGTAGACCACAAACCACAAGGAGGGAATCTTTGGGATTATCATATTATTCTCAGAATTACATTCAGGATATTTGGGAATGTTTGTGAAAGTTGTTACCAGGAACATGTGACTGTGATTATGTGCATGTTACAGTTCTCTTGTGTCCATTTTAGGTCTTCTTCCTCAAAGCTTATAACACAAAATAGAAAACTGGGGGACCTAATCCTATGAAGGTTGCTATAGCCTTGTTTTCATGCAGTGGTATAAAAACAACTATCAGATAAAATGACAGAGGATAATTTTACAGTGGTACTGTGTAAACATTAGAAAAAATAAGTTCATCCCCTAAAATAAAGATTGTGTAATGATAATAGGGCAAAGAGATGTTTCCTTTTGCTTGTGCAGCTTAGCTGATACAAGTCAGTTGGAAAACAGTATTTTCATTCACACTTCGTGAATGAAAAGGTCCTTTTCTAGAAATGTTTAGACAGGCTTCATCATCTACAAAGAAAAAACATAGTAAGTAGGGAAGTTTCCAAACTATGTGGTGAAGCAATACACAGAACTGAAAGATTGGCGAAGTGACTACATTATTATATAGCAAAATTACTACATAATAATTGCAAAATCTAAAATGGTGAGAGTGTTTTGTGTTTGCATTTGGTCCTTTGCTCACAAGTCATGTAGGAATGGTTGTAATGGATCAGGTCAAAAGCCAGCCAAGTTGGGGTCTCCAGTAGTACCTGTGGAGGCCTAACACATAGTAGCAATATCTTCCCTAAATGCATCCCTAGTCTCCAGTAGTTGCAGGTCAAGAGCTTTCTAAACAAATGAAAGTTTTTATGTATTTTAGTAACACTGCAGATCACTTCCATGAAGTTGACTTTATTGTCCTTGACCTAATTTGTTGCTGGAATGGGTCCGTGGCCTGCAAGCAGTGGCCCTGCCACGTACAGCATTTTCTGATCTCCACGTACTGTTGCTCGTTAGAATAATATTTAGCAATATATTCCAGAAACAGTTTAGAGATAATGTTGACTTGGTATCTTAGCTTTTTACTTATGGATTTAATTTGGAAAAATACTCATATAATCATTTTTCTGCCATATTTTGATATTAAATATTGCAATTAAAAGTGCCTAGAGTCTGTCCTAGTGCCTGGAGTAGAGGATAGGTAATTTGATTGTCTCGTTGTCAAACTAAATAAATAGTCATTAAATTCCAGATGCCCTCAAAAGGTAGTACTTACTGTGATTAAATGAATCAGTGTGCACTGTTGGTGGTTACTCTGCATAAATATGTGTAGGTCTTCAAAAAATGAGCTCAGATGTGTTTGACCCTAATGTTTATAACCACTAAAAAGAGTAACAACCTTTATAACATAATTAATGCCTTTTAAACTTCTCTCACTTACAGAAAAGTTAATGATACCATCATGCATGATCTTCAGTGCAAATCTAGAATATTTCAAGGTTATGCTGATTTCTGTTGCCCACGGAGATGATGACTAAATGCATTTAATCTTACAGTATGGACTGGTAATAGAAGTTGCATTGGTTTAACACTATTATACTTCCTGTATTAGCACAACAGTACCTAATATTAAAGTTTTTCCGTAGGGAGTAGAATTTTAGCTCTCTCTGCTTACAAAAGTTGCTCCAACTTAAGCAAAAACTGATTTATTTTTAAACTGATGTAGTTAGTTTTTGTGGCCATCTTTTGACTTTTTTTTTCTCTGTTGTGCAAATTGGGAAATTGTTTTGATTTAAATTAATTGATGTCTTGTTTTAGGCTGAATTAAAAGAATATAAGCTTTGCTTTTCTGCCAACATAACATAAACTAGAGCATTTTTCTTTTGTAGACAAAGGTCTTAATAAACAATATTGTAATACTCTCTCAACAGTCTTCAGTAAGAAATAAGTAAAAATAAAGTTTCTTCATATATTCTGTTGACATCTTCCCATGGAGTGGGATGCTAAGAATTCCCCAAGACAGCCTTATTTGAAAATAAGTTAAAGCTCTGAAGGCAAAAGAGAAAATGCAGCAAACAAACTAAATCCTTTTTATGTCTGTGAGAAAAATCTCAAATAATTTTCTTCAAACAGGATCTTCTGTGAAGCTATTTTATTCGTGATTGCAATGTCGGGCGTCCTGTCAATCAGGTGTGCATTTTAGTAAACAAAGCATAACCTTTTATTCCCTATTACCCGATGCCTGATCACCTCCCCTGTTTCCTCATTGGCTGAACACTACAGGTTCACAAGCTACTCAACGCTCCTCTATACTGTATATGTACAATTTTTCTTTTTTTCAACCCTTTAATTTCTCCTTTCGTATGTTTTAAGAACTTGTGAACTTTGTTTTACTGTTCTCACACTGCTCATCCTCTTTGGGTGAGCTTCTACCTTGTTTTGGAACAGTGAGGCCTTCTACTGTCCACTTACCTACTTAGCATTTCTCCTTATTATTACACAACTATCATGGAATAAAGAAAAATAATTCTCTACTGCAAAAACACAACTTCGTTTCTCACATGTCAGAAGTTTTAGACTTCTCTAAGAATTAAATGGGATGAGGCTATACAATTTATATTCCCCCTAACTGGTGTTAAATAAAGTCCCACTTAATCCTTCTTCTACCTGCCAGTCAGACGGCCTTTATATAGCATTTAATGTTCCCTTCTGAGTTGTGCAAGAGAGATGCACAGCTCTGTGTGCCTTAGAAAAGCCTGACCTCTGCACTCTTCTCTCACTTGGTGGCTGTAACATGCAACCTCTGAGCAGAGGGCTGGGGATGCTCCTGGCTGGCAAGCACGAGGGTCTGCCCTCTGCCTCTTCCCTCAGGCTGGGAAAACGGTAGGGTTAAAATACATTGAGGTGTCTTTTGGCTCTACATGGTCTATATTTTGTCATAAAAGGAAGAGTAAAGTTTTCATTTTAAAGGTTATATATTTAGTTTGAGGCAAAAATGAACTTTATAGTTAAAAGTTAGTTTTTCAGGAAATAAACATGACGATAATGGTGATAATTTTGAAATATGTATCTATATACTGAATAAGTACATTCAGCCTATTTTGTGCATAATTTTTAACATATATTAACACATATGTAAGGCCAGAGTCTAGAGGTATTTTGTAACTCATCCCCACAATAGCAAAGAGCAAGAGGAGCCCATCTAGCACACTGTGCTGTTACCTGCCTTACACATAAAATCTCAAAAGTGATTTGTACCCAAGAATTAGACAGGCTCCCTATTCACAGTGGTGTGTGGGCTGTCTGTTGCTTCCTCTTCTTGAATATTTGTCTTGACTGAAGAGGAGAAGGATCCCAGCATATTGTCATTTCAGAGATCAGTCAGGGAGTTGTTTCATGTTGGTGTTAGGCTGTGGTTCCCATGTGGTTTTCCTTTCTCTCCCCATACACAGCAATCAAGTTGCAAGCGCACAGTCTGTGCTTGGAAATGGTTTATTCCAAAACATTTGCGCCAGCATTTCCTTGCTGCTGGAAAAGGCTACTGCTTCATGGCCAGCATGGGGACCAGCAGAGGGGGCACTGGAAGTTGAGGGAGACAATCCCTGTCGGCCTGCATTCTCTCTTAATTAATACAGCATGTTTTAGCAACAAAATTCAGGACAGGGTGTAACTGCAGTTACTTCCCTGAGGAAAAGAAGGGTTTCCAACCTTCCTCATGCCAAATAATCAGGACTCAAGCAGCCTGGTACAACCTTATAATAAACTCTTTTAAGCCAGCAGTAGTAGCTTGACTGTCCAGATAAGGCCTGAAAGAGGCTGCATTGCCAGCTGGGCTGGTAGGCCACACACTGAAGTAAGTGTTACACCTTGCACTACAGGGGGAGCAGCCTGCAAATTTTGAAGGAATTTGTGGTGTGTGTTTGTTTGCTTGTTTGTTTTCCCTCTCCAAAAAGTATATTCTTCTTTAGGAAATACTACACATAATGGAAAGTTTATATGGTTAAGCAGAGACATGTTTCCATGAGGTACTTTTGTTACAACCAGAAATGAAATCTACTTGGGTTCCTTGATCAAAAGTATTGGGAATTTGTTTGCATAGGGATAATTAGTTTTCCTCATGTACTTTTAAAGAAATGATTTTCAGAGGAGTTTTTATTGAGAGCAGCCCTGAGGAGAAGGACCTGGGGATGTCGGTTGATGAGAAGCTCAACATGAGGCAGCAGCGTGCACCTGCAGCCCAGAAAGCCAACCATATCCTAGGCCACATCAAAAGCAGCGTGGCCAGCAGGTTAAGGGAGGTGATTCTCCCTCTCTGCTCTCGTGAGACCCCACCTGGAGCCCTGTGGTCAGCTCTGGGGCCCCCGGCACAAGGACAGGGACCTGTTGCACTGAGTTCAAAGGAGGGCCATGAAGATGATTAGAGGGCTGGAGGACCTCTCCTACAAAGGCAGGCTGAGAGAGTTGGGGTTGTTCAGCCTGGAGAAGAGAAGGCTCCAGGGAGACCTTACAGAGGCTTTACAGTACCTAAAGGGGCTTACAGGAAAGCTGGGGAGCTACTCTGTCAGGGAGTGGAGTGGTAAAAAAGAAGTAATGGTTTTAAACTAAAAGAGGGTAGATTTAGATTAGTTACAAGGAAGAAATTCCTCACTCAGAGCGTGGTGAGGCACTGGAACAAGGTTGCCCAGAGAAGCTGTGGATGCCCCATCCCTGGAAATGTTCAAGGCCAGGCTGGATGGGGCTTTGAACAACCTGGTCTGGTGGGAGGTGTTCCTGCCTATGGCAGGGGGGTTGGAATTAGATGATCTTTAAGGTTCCTTCCAACCCAAACCATTCTGTGGTTCTATGATAATGTTAAGGATGCAACATAAATGTGACATAAAAATGCATCTCTGTGTGCATCATGATCTCATCACTGTGGGATATTAAGAAGTAGGATTATTCATCTATAGGTCTTTGCAAATTTGGTTATACAGAAATTAGAGGCGGGACCATCTTTGTAAAGGCAATGGGTCAAACTGCAAGTGTATACATGGTCTTCTGATGGACTTCAGGGGGGTTTCAAATAGGCAAGCATCTGAGCTGACATCTCCCTTGGCTCATTGCAGAGCTACAACATTGTGTAACAGTGTGAGAGAGACAGGAATGAGGGATGTTAGCAGTTGTCAGAGGTCTGCGTTAACTCCAGTGGCAACTGGAAACTAGTCACTCTTTGGGATGTTAGAATATAAAAGTGCAACATGAAAAATAAGTTCGTATACAAAATTTCTAGTTTTCAAAAGACGTGGTCCATATGGATGGAACTTCTGCAAATGTTTACGTGTGTTACTTTATTTTTAGTACAGATTTTTATTATGTTCAGGTTCTTAAAGTGGTTAAGTGCTTAGATATAATGAGGTATAATGCTTTCTGTGACTGATTTTATCGTGGATGGAGGAAAATGAAATATTTAATAATTAAAGTTCTCATACCATTAAATAACAAAAGACCAGCTTTCTCTTTATGACATTACTCGATCATTTATTACATTTTTTGTGACTGGAGTTTGTTTACAAACATCTTTACCAAAGTTTATTGATCATATTCCTCCAAAATGATCAGGAAGTTTTTCTAAATGGATTCATTTTTTTTTTTCAATTTCCTTTTTTTTTTTTTTTTCCATAATATATCTGCATTGCATAGAAAATCCCTGTTTTGTCAAAAATCTGAAAATACTTCTTTCAACAAAATGTATGTTTGTATTTTAAATCAGTAGTTGATTTTTTTTTCTTTTCTGTAGGCCAAAAATTACTCTTTAGTATTTTCTATTAATAAAACGAAAACAATCTATGTACACTGGGGGAAAGAAATGAGCAGGAATGTCAAGTTTTCAGTCAGCCTTTGGAGAGGGAGAGGTGTGTAATGTTTATTGTAGCATCACTAATTCAGTTAGAGTACATTTGTATGCAGTTTCTGACAGTGGTTTACAGCAAATTTAATATATCAATCAGACTATAGAGCATGTTCTTCAACCTTGCTGTATTTTCAGAGCATTACAAAATATGTGCAGTATAATCTGGAAGATAATCAAGGGAAAACAGCTTCATGCTGTAGTTACCTCCAGCTGCTAGCATGGCGTATTTTAAGTCTTAAAATTCTTACATCCCTTCTTCTCCTAAAGCATTGAGACTAAAAAACTATGACAGTGAATATAAATACTTTATTTTCAGTGTTCCCTCTGGTCAAATCAATAGTTCAGATTAATTACAAATATTCGTTTTGAGGATAGTTATGTAGGACTAATCACCAAAGTTGCATACAAGTTGCTCAGTTATTAAAATATATACATATTTGTATCAGACATATATATCAGTAACGATTATCTTTTATCTTTCCTTACTTTGAAAGGTTAGCATAGTTCTTATCAGTTTTCAAATTAAGCAATTTTTTTTTTAAGTTAGCTTGAATACAGCTGTCATCCTCTTGGTTTTACTTGACCCATCTTGAAATATATACAAATCATGGCAAAACCAATGAAGAAAAAGTGATTGCTTCCTTTAGAAATGCAGAATTGCTGCTTTTATTCATGTGCTTTCAGATTTTTATATGCATTGCAACATTTAGAACCAATTTTATTTTTCATGTATTCCTCATAAACTGTTAACAGTTTCAACCTTAAGGTTGAAAAAAGCTACAAATGAAAAGTTTTAGAAAATTTAACTACAGTAATTATTGCCACTGACTGAAATAACTTGGCCTAAGTTTTCTGAAAGCATTATTAAAGGTGCCTTAAATACAGTGCTAATTGCTTTGAAAACATTGTCTAAACCTGCTTGGTTTATGCTTTGCTCTCTTATGAGAGGTTCTGGTAGAATAGGTGACATTTCTTTCCTGTGTCACATCCTGACTCATGCCACAGGATTACCATTTTCTGCTTTTCTTTTTGTTTAAAATAGTGAAAGTAAGTGGCTTTGTTTTCATAAGCTGATGCCTTTAAATACCTTGGGGCCTAGTTGTCATGAAAGGGAAGCATTTAAAAAACAGCCAAACGTTCTTCTCTGAGTGATCATTATATAAATTGTTTATATTCCTGTGTTTAATGCGTTTTAAAAGAGGAAAGCCAAGAAGAGGGCTGTGTTCTGCCCAATGATTACAATGCCCCGATGTCCAATTTTGTTGCATTGTAGGTCCTGCGTATTACCTGTTTTAGGTTTTGTTTTCTTGCAGTGCATCCACAGTCTAGTTGAAGGCTTTCTTCTGCCACATTTATACTTGGCAAATCTATTTATCAAAAAGATAAAGAACTGTATGTTTCCAGCAGGAGTCAACAGACTTCTTTTATTTTTCTAATTGAGATGTTAGATTTGGTACATGGCGCAGATTTCATTCAGTTTTTCATTTGATCTGTTATACCATCTCAGTTTCTTGAATTGCTGAAATTCTGTATGTCGCTTTTCATAAGGAATCTTGGCAACTGATGAGCTTTGCAACCATTGTGACAGTTCCAGGATAACTGGTCTATTAAGCAAACTTGCTTTAACATGAGAACTAGGCCCTTCTTTTAGAAAAAATAAATTACATTTCCTCCATTAAACTACAGTGGGTGGTTTTCAGAACCTGTTCATTTTACTTAATATTGCATCTCTGTGTCACAGCTTGTCCTTTTATTAGTTAACACTCCATGAAATTCTTGTATAGATTGTCATAATTCCTCTTCTTACATCTTTTAATGAGTGCTAAAATAGTTAAAAAATATTAATGCTTAAAGCATCAACACTGGCAGCTGAGACATCCATTTGCTCTTAGCAAAAATGTGTCAGGCTTGCTTTTAATCCATGCAGCTATCCTCATAAGGCTTACTCTGATGACATTTGTAAGGGTCGTTGTTGTGTTGTAAAAATCTTGTTAAACTTACAAAATCAAGGATTTAACTGCAAAGAGGAATTAGCTCAACCTGGAATACAGGATTTCTAGTAAATGAAATGATTTTATACTAAATGAAAACATAAAGATACATGTGTACATTTTCATACTGTTCTTTTTTTTTTTTCTTTTTAACAACTACATGCTATTTTTCTATTATTTTTTTTCAGTGATTAAAGGTGTGTAATCTAGCTGTTCCTGTGTGTGCGTGTACACATAACTGAATTATGATGCACTGAAAAGCAACAAAAATCTATTGGTTAAAGAAAAACGTGTCAGGGTTATTACAAGTGCGCTCCATGGAGACAGCTAATACAGCATAAATTTCAGAATGCCCATTCACATTTTTTTTTTTGTAATCAGTTAGTTTTATTTGGAATGTTTAATTCTTACCAGATAGATTTCTGATTTTTTGGGCTGTATCAGCTTCTGTCTTTTCTTTTTTTAGTACTCAGTGTGCTGAACCAGGCATAGAAGCTGGAGCTGGAGGGTCTGTCTGTGCTTGCACATCACTGGCTACAACTTGAGAAGCTGCTTTTTTTCTTTTTAGAGAGTTAAGATCGGTAGCTCAGTGGGCCTCTTCTGGTCCAAAAACATTCTTTTTCTAAAACTTTTTTTTTTTTTTTTTTTTCTCTCCCTGACATTTCCCACGTGTACCTTACACGGCACTGATGACCTGTTTCACCTGTGAGTCTTTATCCAGCAGGAAAGAAGTAAGAGCTGCCTTTTTTCACCATGCCAAAAGAGTTCGCAATTGAAGGCCATCTGCTTTGATATCAGTACCTCAATTTACTTTCACTTCAAAAATTGACTATTTATCTCCTCTGAGAAATATTTATTTTCTGTATAGCAAAAATCTTTTACCAAAGGTAAAGGTTTGACAAACTGACTTCTAAGCACACATTAGACTTAATGAAGGCATTGAATGTAAGTATTTCTGGCATTTAGTCAGCATAAAGAAGTTCATTGTGTGAGGACCTTGGTGGGAGGGCTTTGGTTTCAAATGAGTGTTTGTAGAATATATGGCATTTTGTTTACACTGGATAACAATGTTAAAATGCTTGGGGGACAAACACAGTCTTTCCAAACATTAAATTGCCTGATTAATTTTCCCATGAATTTTTATTATGTCAGTATAAATGCAGATTAATAGTTTTTTTTTCTTCAAGTTGCTGACCCTAAATAGCCATGAACTTGCACTGTAATAAAAAGTTGTTAATCTTTTGAGTTAATTTGGAAGCTATATAATTTTAATTCACTGTTGCTGAATATAGAGCTGTTAATAGATCGCACAGCACTGCTGGCTTGCAAAAAGCCATTCAATGACAGTAAGAATTACAATATACCACTTGTGTATTTAACAGCAGGGGGGAGAATTATTTTCTTAGATACAGACTTATTACTCAGTTTAACATCTTTCAGAAATCAGATGCCCTTGAGATTTGCTACTATACTAATCTTACCAGATTAGCCTCTAAATATTTCAGATTGTTAGGTAATGGCTTTTATTAATATTTGCAAAGTTCTTTTTACTGTAACTGAGAGGCTTTATTGTAGAGGGCCCCCAGGCTTTCATGGTCTCAGGAGAATAATACTTCACATGATGAAGTGCAAGTGTAAGGAGCAATCCCATTTTTAACAGTACTGCCTGAATTTATGGCTCTGTGAGCTCTTGAGACGTGAGTGAGAGAAAGAGGACACTTGGCTGCACACGGAGGTGCAGTGCCCCCATCACCCCTGGCAAGAGCCAAGGGCTGCATGACTTTGGCATCCCTCATCCTGTGCCTGAGCAGATGACAGAAGACCTGTATTCCATGTGTTGCCGACTCCACACAGGGTGCATCTCTGCACAGCCTCGTCTGTGGTCATCTTTCAGCTCACAGACACCTGACTGGGACACTGGGCGTTGGTCAGCCAGCGACAGCCTGGGTCATTATCCAGCTTTCCTGCTAGGTTTCACTGATATTTACAAATGGTTGTTTTCAGAGCAGAAGGGAAGCTGATGGTGTATGGTAGACAAACAGGAGCTGTAGCCATAGCAGTATAATTATAGCACAGACTTAAGCATGGTTGTTTTGTTATTGAGCTTAGTGTCCAGAGGCTACAGCTGTGACTATACATAAGATCTGCATAAAGATTTTTAATGCACTTTTGGAGTTGAGCACTGGAGTAAAGCACATCTGTGCCTTTATTTCACTCTTTGTGCAGGAAGACAGAAACTTGAGGAATCCATCTGCATATTTCAACAAATACGACATTGACATTTGTTTTTGTGTCTCTCAAACCCATTTTAAACTTGTACTGCTGATGAATGAATCCCATAACTTACTAAAAGTGCAGTAGTTAAAGACATCCAGCTTCACAGAGTTACTCGATTGATGCTTCTGGGAATCCATAGGTCTTAATCTTTTAGCACCAAAGGGAAAATGAATGTCTTTAACTACATTACCATTAAATAGATTGTCTCTCTCCATGCACTGTTAATAAACACAAGTGGGCTTGCAAGGTCTTTAATGAGTGGCAGTTTGACACTTCCATGAACAATCATGCAGCTGCTGTGCTGTCCCCCATGGACCATCACTTCTGTTCCATTGAGTCTTCTCAAATATTTTGCCTCAGTGAACTGAGCTAATTCAGATACAAATTTTATGAAAATTGTCACTTCAGCAGTTTTGCAAAAATAAATATCTTAGGCGATAGCTTTTAGATATGATTAACTATCTTCACCCAAAGGAATTTTTATATGACGTTGTATGTTTGACTTCTTTATCTGGAAGAATTTGATTTTCATTGCAAGTACACTACAATACAGTGTTATTTTATGTTTTATTCTTTGAAGGCAGAAGTCTAGAAAGGGCACGATTAAGTTGTTTGTTCGCATTATAGCAAGCAGTATTCTGTAAAACAGACAGAAAATATTATAGTTGAGCAAAAAAGTCCTGCAAAGGAGATCATTTTATTTTACAATACAGTTGGATCTTGCCCAATCTAATGGGTAAGTACAAAACTAATAAAGCCACTAGAAGTTCTCCCTTAAATTAATAAAATGATTATCATAGAGTGACGATTGGAAACGGCTTCAGATGAAAATCAGTGCAGAAGCCGCAGGGAAATATTCCTGATCTTTTGTAGGTCTGTAGTATTTCTCCAATAGAAAGAGCTGTGTACTTTCTCAGTTCCTATCAGGTATTTCAAGTAGTTTGCTGAGGAGCAACAACTCTGTTGTCAGAGGTTTGTTAAATACCTTCTCTGTAACCCGCTGGAGGAGAGTGACCATAGTGCTGCAGCAGGTAAGAGAAAGAGGTAGGAGGAAAAGGAATATATATATGCTGATATATATATAACATATATATATACATATACATACATATATATAACATATATATTATGTGTATATATAACGTCCTTTCAACCATATAATGTGGCTGTTCATTACAGCACTTGTGAAACACTCAGGGATTATCCAACTCCAGTTGATAATGATTAGATGTAACTAATCTTTTCCAAAAAAAATAAATGGGACCGTTTTCTACTGTTGAATGCTTTTAGTGGCTCTGGAGGAATAAGAATTGCAGTGTGGGTTACTGATGGGAGTTCTTATATCAGATGAATAATCTTTGTAATTGCTGCCTCTTGGTTTGTTGTGCCTGAATCCTGCTTGATATGTGTGTGCAAAGAACTATATATGTTTGAAATGAATACACGAATACTTTTTGTAATGAATCACTTCTTAAACTTTGTGAATAGCTTCTCGAACTGTCACCACAACATCCCTTGTCTTTTCCACTGCAAAGCTGACTTGCAGACTGCTTGCAGGCAGGAGGCAGAGCCAGGGTCTGGGCCATGCTGCATTTGCCTCTGTGCTGTTGTGCATCCTCTACTCCAGCTTGTCAGGCTGGCATATCTTCACCATGGATTTTTCTCCATTGCCCATGCCTATTTGGGATTTTTACCTAGCAGATTTACTGGCATAAATCTGTATTTGAACTGACCAAAAAATCCAACATAAGTGCTTGCCAAAAGACAGTTTTGATCTTTTCTGGCTGCCTCAGGCTGTTTTCCTTTTCAGAGACAATCACAGGCATGTGATCCTGATTCAGAGAAGGATTTGTCCTGTCTCACTTGTGTGAGTCAGACATTTGTGAGGAAAGAAAGAAAGAATGTGATCTTTGAAGAATATATATCCATGGATATGTCAGGCTGCAGTTTGGCTATTAAGAAATAAGCCTCACTTGCCTGAGAAAAACATTGTCCATAATCTCAAACCCCAGTCCTTTTCTAGTTGGGAGGGAGCTACACTGGAGGAAGAAGCCCTCTTTTAGACAAGGGCATGACCAAGTGAGAGCACCTCCTGTTTTAGACAGGCTGTGAAGCTCCAGAAACCCCTTCCTATAGTGCCATATTGGTTTGCTTAGTTAGAGGGTTATGACAGGTGCCTCTATCCAAGATAACACTGATATAACACATCTGCTCCTGATAGTTTTGATATGCTGTGTGGTGGTGGGCAAGGTGTTCATCTCCTCTGACATGGGAATAAGCTATGGTTCTTTATGGTGCTCCTGTTAGCTATATGTAATAGCTCTAATAGTGCATCTACTTCAGTCTGTATATATATGAAGTATTTATTGCAGGTTTAAATATAGGTATTCCTAGCAATACAAGTGGTAGATGCAATTATCCGCAAAAGGGAGAGGGAGAGAGAGAGAGAAAGGGATTTGCACTGCTGTGAAACAAAAGCAATGAAATGCAGCTTATGCTTCTCCTATGACTTTGTTCCCTCAGGATCACAGTTTTAAAACTGTACCTTAATGAGCATAGGGCCACATTGACTTCATTCTTACCTAGGAGATGACTTTCTCATAAATGCACATAAGAAATTATTCTGTGTTAAAAATACAAATGCAGTGATAATTAAGGAATACAGTCTTTGCTTCAGCTGGTTGCCAGAAAGCCTGCTGTAGCAGTGGAAGGGAGTGAACCATGAGAACTAAGTATGTGTATGAAATGAGTATGTGCTGCTGACTATTCTGCAGCTGCAAGCTCAAGCCAAGACTGTCTGTTTTAATACCAAAGTAATATTTTAAAGGTGGATTTCATTTCTAAATTTTAAGAATTAATGCTTTTCTGAAATGTCTTTAGAGAATTGAAACATCTGGGCTTCTTTAGATGCTTCAGAACTCTTTGAAAAAGCAGTTGGCAGCAAACATCTTGCCTAGCAAGAAGTATTTGGTAGCTCTGAATACCCGTACATGATACAGGAAATCTAATATGAAGGCTTACGTCTGTCTGACTAGAATGTTTTTACTGAGCAAGGAGGAGAGGATTGCTACTTCGGCTCAAAAAGCATTCACAGAAAAAAATATGCTTTGAGTTCTTATCTTTTTCAGGAACAGTCAGTTGCTGTCAAAATGTATCTTCTTTTGTATGTTGAAGTCTTAAGAAGTTTAAAACTTTCTCATAGATGTATATGCAAAATGTAGCTACACTCAGAAGTTGACTGGTTTAGGGTGACGTTGCATCTCTGTGATGTAACCAAGGGTCTGTACTAAATGCCATTGCTAATTTCTGAGCACTCGTTCATCACTAGTATCTTTGATGCTACTGTATGAAGTAGTGTACTCAAAACCAGATGTTTTTGTGGTCTCTGTTCTGAGCTAGAAGTTTCAGGATACTGTTCTAGGCTAGTACTTAATGTCTCATCCCACATTTGGTTTGCTTTAAATAGCAGACATTTGGGGATATTGAGATTTGAACTCAAAGAACCCAACTCAAAATAAAGATCAAGAAAAAAAAAGACAAAAGACACAAATAAATAATGTGTGATGAGTGATATTCCCTAGAGTTATTTGGAAATGCACTAGTACAAAGATAAAAAGATCTGGATGATTTCGATTTCTTGCTGCTGCAGTTATCATCTGATTAGTTGTATTACACTTTTGGTGTGCTCCAGGTTTTTAATCCATTACATTTTAAACTACTTGATATTTACACTATTTGATGCCGATATACTAATCTATACGTCCCTTTAATGTCTATAAATATGTTTTATCATAGCAGCAATGTAGCATCATGGTCTTTTTTGCTCAAGGCTTGCGTATTGTAAAAACTAAGACAAATCTAGAATATAGAACCAGCCAAAACCACAAATTCTGATTTAGACCTACTTGGCTTTTCTGAATCATCACGAGCTCTGGGCAGAGAGTCAGCCAAACTGGTTTTCTCATCAGTGTTGTGTAAACACAAGATGTTTCCCTGGGCTAAATATTATTAACTAAAGAAGTCATGTTTATTTGAAGTTTTTTAAAATGTCACACGTTGTGTGAAAAAGGAATAATATATAAAGCTACATTCTAAGGAAATCAGCTCAGTTTTGAACACAAAGTAGTTTAGAGTACCCTTATTTTTTTTTATTTGATTCTGTAAGTGTTTTGGAGTAGGGTGCTGACAAAGCTTCTTTGAATTGCAGGAGAATTAGCTTTGGGAATTGCAATTTCATTTCAAGTTACTAAAAGAAACCACACACGTTAGTTCATAGCTCTACCATGCTATGATTTCAATTTTTAAAATTGGAAGTGAAGGTTCTGCAACTGACTAGTGCATTCCTGGAGAAAACTTAAGATGCATAGGTGTATGTAGAAGTGGCTTTGTCACAAGGTTTTAATCATGAGAAAGCTGTAAGTTTGTAAATGCCAATGACTGCTTCTTTGACATCCCATCTTTTTGCTTCTGGCACCTCCTCTCATGTGCCTTAAAACTTTCAGGAAATCACCCTTCATGGTGATTTAATGAGAGTCAGTTACCTTGTTGAGCTGTCATATCCCCAAGCACTCATTTCTTTTCTCTTCTTGATGGTCCTTGCTGTCTGTAGGTCTGGCCGAGCACCAGCAGCCAGGCAGTGCGTGTGTAGTCTTCATTCTGGTCTTTCTACTATGCTGTTGGCTGCCACCATGGATATTCAGCGTTGACTGATAAGCATTGATCTACCAGTAGATTCATCTCCTTGCAGCTCTTCACCACTCATGTTGTTGAAGGGCATGAGAGTTAAGAAGATTAGAGGGAAATACAGATAACACACAATAGGAATTGAGTGGGAATATAGCATATTCTTTTTTTGACCCTGTGTGGCAGTGTCAGTTAAGAGACAGAAGCTAGTGATGGAATCAGAAATGTATGATGCAGCCGAGTATTACTATTTTTTCTTTTAACAGAAACGAAGTCTTCTTTACCAAAGTCTGCCAGCTTTTCAATTAGAGCTTGTTTTCTTCTCAGACCAATGCACTTTGTAGCTCTATAGGCTTTAGCTCCCTGGTTGTCATCCATATTCCCATATTCCTGCTTCCAACTGGCATATCCCTTACCACAGTACACGTCAGCTGAATAGCAAGTAAATTCTATTCTCTTTTTTTTTTTTTCTCTGAGCATCTCCACATGCATCTAGTTTTAGTTTGAAGGTTTTATTTATTTTAGCTACATGCTTTCATAAATGAAATGAAATGCTTTCATAAATGACCTAACTAAACCTGTAAGAGTGAGCTTGCCGTTCTCAAAATTTCTTCTCTTTTTACATGGATCTTTTCTTGGTCTTCCATGCACAGACATCCCACAAGGAAAATACACTGCTGTTTGGTATAAGGTCTGAATGAGTGTGTGGAATCGGAATTATATGGATTCTGTCATATAGAAATATTTGTGTACTCAGAATAGGATTTATATTTTCACAGCTGTGATGTTATTTTTCTTAAGGAGTCTTAATAGGAAATGTGGACTTGAATTGTTTTCCCTGAAGAGTAGTCTCAAGAGTATGGTATGGCTATTGTTGTTACTCAGTTGATCTCATTTGATAGGGAAGGGATAAGCAGGTGTTTTGGTGTGGTTTTTTTAAAGGTACTCTAAGAGTTACACCACGTTGTTTCATTTTCTTTACGTACGATTGTGGTGTTTTACTACAAAAAAGAGTATGTTTCAAGAGAACAGAAAGCTGGTTTTCCAAGGAAGGATGTACTGTATTTCTGTGTAGCTGTGTTGACTGCATTACAGTGAAATTACAGTCATGGAATCATTAGGGTTGGAAAAGACATGCAAGAACATCTGCACCAACCATTCCCCTACTACCAATGTCACCCACTAAACCCTGTCCCTAAGCACCACGTCCAACTTTTCCTTAAACACTCTCAGGGACGGTGATGTCACCACTTCCTTGGGCAACCCATCCCAATGCCTGACTGCTCTTTCTGAGAAGAAATGTCTCCTCATTTCCAACTTGAACCTCCCCTGGCGCAACTTGAGGCCATTCCCTCTCTTTCTATTGCTAGCTATCTGCAAGATTAGTTACTGTTTGGGCAGTTAACAGGTATAAATGTTTGAAATTACTATTTCATCTAGACTAATATTTCAGGCATGTAATTAAAAGTGAGACTAAGGGAAAAGAGAGACCAAAAAAAGTAAATTGGGCACTACATACAGTGGTTTTATTTTTAATTGAAATTTCTTTTTCATGGTTAGTTGAAGAATCTTGAGCTATGAACTGAATGTGCCGTTTTGTTTTCCATTTTTAATATAGTCAAACATTTTAGCAAACAGCAAAGATGATGTTTCTCTTTCAAAATCAGCATCTATTGTCTGATTACAGAGTTTGTTACCATAGCCCTTGAAGTTTGTTATTCTGCTGAAATCTACGGTTAATTGAGGCTTGCTTTTTTTTTTTTTTTCCATTTTGTTTTGTTTACAACTTCTAGGATGTGGTGCTGCTGGGAAAACAGTTGTATGACATTAAGAATACCATTCTAAGATAATCCAAGTCCAGTGACTGGATACTCCTTTGTATGCTATTTAAAAGATTGATTGACTGGAGGTTCTGCCTAGGAAAGAGAGAGTTGAATAATATTAATACAGTATTTTTAGACAAAGTCTGTGTTTTTAGTATTTATTTAGCTATGATTCAGCATGAAGGGCAAAGGCAAAGTGCAGTGTGTGCATATCCTATCCTATACAAGTAGGAGGTGATAGGAAATGACTGCAGCATTCCTCTGTGGTGTAAGAAAAGCAGAGCGCCTTTAAAAGTAACTGCACAATGACCTGCACATTACAGTCTTTGTGCAGTGATATTGCTTAACTCACCTTATGAAGAAGACAGTTCTTCGGGTGGAGAATTTAAAACCAAACAGCCAAAAAAAAAAAAAAAAAAAGAGAGAACACACACATAGATGCAATACCAGCTCTACAGTCTCAAAAAATCAAAGTGAGACATTAAAGACATGAAAAAGGTGACTGTTTTTTATCTTTTTCTCCCTTTCAATAGTGCGGCTTCATGACAGCATATCAGAAGAAGGATTCCATTACTTAGTATTTGACTTGTAAGTATGTCTTTTGCATATGTTTAGCATGTTGGGAATGTGGTATTCAAAACACTTAGATGTAAATACAACCTCACAAGGTTAATGCATGAGTTTCGTGCAAGGAATTGGACAAATAAATGTAAATAGAGCTAGGAGGACAGTAACATATTTGGTCATTTGCATATGTAAAAGCTAATTTGTAAGGGTCATTGTAAGAATTCCACATTAAAAAATTATTCAAAGTAGGGATACTGTTGAATTGGATTTTAATATAAAATGCAGGTGTGTAAGTAAAAGTTGCATGCTATCTGCCAAAGCTAAACCAACATACAATTCAGAAAAAGGAATTCACTGCAAGCTGGTTTTCTGATAAAGGAAACATAAACCAATGTGGAGGAGTAGCAAATCCTCAGTGCTACGTTGACAGGTAAGCCTGATTTCACTAGAATGAAAACGATCATATGAATTTTATTGCTGATTTATGGTTTACTGATATGTAGGATTAGTTTCATTTTGATCTTTTCAGAATACAAAATGCCCAGCATACAGAAAGGAATTGTCTTTCTCATTTTACTCTATGAATTTGAATCCTGTGAGTTGTTGGAGCATGTGTGTGTGGGAAGGGGATGGTTACAGAAAGGGGTAGATGGGGATGAAACCTTGTTTCTTCCAGATAATGCTGTTTAGTAAAACAACATGACAACGTGAACATACATATAGCAGCAGACTCTTAACTTTGAAAGAAAAACAGTAATATTCTTCACAATTCCCTGTGACAGGCAAACTTTTCCATTCACGTGAAAAACTACTGCTTTTGGTTCTGCATATGGGCAGACATGGATGGTTGGTAATTTTCTTGCAAAACTGACATATTTAGGTAAAACAATTTGTTTCAATTGCATATTTTTACATGGCACTTTATGGACGTGACAAATTCCCACCTCCTCCTGCCTTTATTAGGCCCGATACGTTTTTGCTGGTTAGAATGAGAATACATTATTGCCCTAGAACTGTGAAATAGCTCACTTCCAAGCATGCAAACAAAAGTACATTCAGTTTAGGTAAGTTAGAACCAAGATCTTCCACAATCAGTTACATGCTTTCACATTCAGGTTACCTTCTGTTTTATTTGTTGACTTTTAAATCTCTGGGGACTTCTTCTAGACTAGATTTTAGACTAGCAATACAAAAACATTAAATGCATGGTCTGCAGTGAAGGCATTTAGGGTTCAGTACTCTGATCTGAACTGGGCATAACAGGAACTTTTATCTGATTTGTATATATCCCAGGTAAGTGTTCTGACTGTTGGCTTAAAAGCAGCTCTAGGGCACAGCATGCATACTTGTTCTCTGATATACCTATTTTTTTGTTTGTTTGTTTTGTTTTTTAAATTAAGGGCTACAAAGGAAATCTTTCTGTATGGAATTGCTGAAATGTTCTTAATCCTGAACACTTCCAATAAATGCATGTAGAATTGCTAGTTCTTTGGACAACATTGCTTTTATAAACTGATGGTATTTTAATTTTGTGCCACATTATTGTACCATTAGAAACTGACCTACTGTAACTGCACTAGTGCATTTTTTACCTTAAATTGAATATCTAATGTCTGCTATATCTTGGGAGATTATGATTGCAGTATGAACTAGAAGGAATTTGAACATCAGAGTTGTAGATATCAGTATCTATATCTGGGTACTTCCAGAGTAAATAGACGCACGTGTTCAGCAATAGGAACTAATATATAACCCAAAGGTACCGTCTTGCCAAAAATAGATTGCGTACCAAGCATTCTGCACCATACTGGAACTTCCTCTATTTCAGTGTCACTTCCATTCAGGAAAAACATACAAACAGACTCATACATCTGTTGTTCCTCCAGAGCAGTCTGCACATTTTTGTTTTTCAGTTTCTTCAAATAAGGAAATAAGGAGGGCTTCAACACGAATACACAGATTTTTACTTTTTTTTTTGTCAAAATTAATTGTTTTGCAAAAAATAAAATGTCTAAATGGTAAAGGTGGTAACTGTACTGACAGATACTTATCTTTCATAGATAAGTATCCTAATTAGTAAATACGGCTTTTCACAGTTTATTTTGCATTCAAGCTAAGAAATTACTGTTTTAAATAAGAAATCACGGCTTTAATACTCACTAATACTATCGATTAGTGAAACTCCACCTTTAATGCAGTTATAAATGAGGTTTAGTGGCTTGTT
This sequence comes from Stictonetta naevosa, assembly GCA_011074415.1. Lineage (NCBI taxonomy): Eukaryota > Metazoa > Chordata > Aves > Anseriformes > Anatidae > Stictonetta > Stictonetta naevosa. Next base: position 32,886,487 of record CM021700.1, read on the forward strand.
TAAAAGAAGTACATAAAAGAGCTGCCGCAAAAAAGGTGCCTTATAGACTTCTTTAATATGAAGACCAAGTAACGTGCTTTCATTTTTTTTTCCAACTAAAGCTCAACTGTGGTGTAACACTGTCATTCCACCCACGCATACCATCATGTTTTTTATCTTAATGATTTCTTTCAGACTGTGTGGGATTCAGTGCTACTGTTTCTTCAGAAATTTCCCTTAAACCGCGTCCCACATAAAGTGCAGAGGAAGAGTTCTTTTTCTTGAACAAAAAAAGATGATCATTGTCACATTCTATTTTGAATTTCTAATAATCTCTTTTTACTAAATGTCATAGAGATGTCTGCAATCTGAAGGAGAAGCCTGTTGCTTTGCTTCTATACCTCAGTGATAGTTATGCTTTCATATGGAGAGAGAAAAGTGATTAATGTTCCCTGCTACAGACTTGCGTTTAGGTGAAGAGTTCTAATGCCAAAATGGGAAGGTGGAAGTCTTAAATTCCATGTGGAATTTGGACATTTAACATTGAATGAAGTGCTTTCTGCTAGAAGGAGCATTTCCTTTATAGACGTGTTCCTGTAAGAAGCACTGAATATGGGAGAATTATGTACACTGAAGCTGTCATGCCATATATATGTAATTACGCTTTGGTTGCTGGCTCACTGGCCCTGGACATACAATTGAAATATGTAAATGGCTGTTTAGTTCTGGAGTATGGGGGTTATTTTGTACTTCACTAGGCAAAGCAGTGATTTTCAGTGTCTCCTTGGTGTCACTGCCAAGGAAGAGAGTCATCTTACTGATCTAGTGACATGATCTTCCCTACTTTAAAAATAAATAAATAAATAAGCTTTCTGCAATACTTCACACAAGCAAAGGACGTACACCTATTATGTTTCTCCCACAAGACACAGTGATTTCTGAATAATGAGGTGTGCACAGTAAGACTGGCAATGAACTCCATGAAGTTTCTAATTCCTCTTCCCTTACTGGTTAAAGCTGTAGTTAAATCTTTATCTCTTCATCAACCTGTTTCAGTTGCTAAGTACACGTGAGATTGTTTTCAGTATTAATGATGTTATGTGAGTTCAAATTCAATCAATTCTGTCAGTATTAATTGCTGTATCTGAATGGAAACAGCTGTAGCCCTTGAAGACTCTTTTGTGCAAGTCCGTGAGATTCTCTTTTCTCAGTATCTCCCATTTTAATGCACTTGTTGACACACAACAATTGGTACATTTAGAATACTGGCATCGCTGCTGAATTCCAAGTGGAGGGACTGTAGTGTGTAGAAGGAAAAAAAATACCCAAAAAAGCCTAGTTGCAGAACAATCTGAACCTTTGTGTCCTTTTCAGGAGGAGAAAGGTCAGAAATGTAAAAAAAATATATTAACACTGTCATTTTTGTAGGACTGTTTCCTCCCACCTTCATTATGCTGTTAAAGAAATACGAAATGTAAGACAAGAGGAAAGAAGGTTAATGCGATCATCAGCAGAGGCTTTTTGTTAGCTAGGTTTGCTAATTTGGGTTTTCATTTTCTCATATTCAAAAAATTTCCTTACAAATTGAACATAGTACATGAAGTAAATATTTTTGTATATATTGTTATGAATGTTTCCAACAAAAAATGTGGCATTTAATATTCTAAGCTCAGTAGTTTTTTTTAATCAATTGTAGAAAGTGATGTCAAAAAGTCTGTGTTTTAATATACCTCTTTGGAAATTAAAGATAAATAACATCCTTCGTATGTGGAATCCTTCTGCTTGCCTCTCTGCGGCTTTTCTGAAAGATATTCCTGGGGAGGCTTGTTATTTCTACATGGGGTTTGTAATACTTTTTTTTTTTTAAACAACCCCATGTGCTTTATTTGCTGCTTTTTTAGCATGCTTTTCAAGAAAATTACACAAGAACAAGAATAATTAGTGAGAGCCCATGGCTTTTAATTTGTACCCTGAAAGTCACTAGAGCCCGTATGTCCCATCATGAGCTAGGAGCTCACTGAAGTCAGCAATGTATCTCTATCGGAAGGGCACTGGGATCCATATACTTCCTCTTTTAATCTTGTGGGGAGAAAGTAACTTGGCAGCTGTTCCGGTAGCTTGCTAGTTAGTGCAGGATCAAAACTGGTTGGTTTTTATTTGGTTGGTTTGGTTTGGTTTGATTTTTTTAACCTTCTGGTTTACATTCTTCATTTATGTTGTGTACAGCTTGGATACACTAGAAAATCTAACTATACTGGGAGCTGGCTTCTAATTTAAGGACATAGACTAGAATCTATGTGTGATTTTTTTTTTATTTTTTTTTTCCTGAATGGTACAATATATCAGTTTTTCGTTATTTTAGCTTAAAATAGAAAACATTTAACCGAAGCAGCCATCAAATGATAAATTACAAAAGGCTATTAAAATAAGATTTACTTTAATTTCAGAGATCAGCCTAAGTATTTCTGATGATCAGCAATGCCCCCAAAAGTTCTGATTTCAGCACACCTCTCTCTATAAGGCAGTTCGATGCTCCTGCTGGTCACAGAGCAGTGCCTCTGAGCCATGTATTCACCGAAGAGTACCTGATCCTTTGGTTTAGTTGATGGCCTTCACTAAGCAAGGAAAACCTCATAACTAAGGATCTCTTGTATCTGTGTATTTGTATTCATGCTAGCTATCCCAGGTTGTTCCCTAGTCATCATGTTCCAGAACTGTGGATAGAGGGAAAAAAACAACCTAGCGAAAAGATGGCTACTAATGAGTAGAATGCTTTGAAACCACTTTGGTATTAAACTATGGAGAATAAAAAGAAAGTTATTGCTAATGGCTCTGTTCCTTATTTATAAAATTAGTAAATAACATAGGTTGGTAAGGATCCCTCGAGGCTATCTGGTCTAACCTTTCTTGAACCAGGTCCAACTGAATCAGGTTGCTCAGGGATTTGTCGAGGCTGGAACACCTTTGGGGATGGCTGTACCTATTTAGCATTTCTGTTGTTCCAGTTCGTCTGTTGCCTTTCATGCTGTCTCTGTGAGCCCACCCATTAGGGAGTTGTAGAAAGCAGTGAGATCTCTCCCGAGCCTTCACATTTTAGGGATGAATAAACCCAGTTCTCTCAGCCTCTCCTGAACATCATGTGCTACAACTCTAACCACCTTCGTTGCTCTCCATTAGACTCAGTTCCAAACGTCAGTATTGGAAAGGGCAGAAGGGCAGACTTGTGTGGTCTGAGTGCCCAGTGGAAGGAAGAATCACTTCCCCCAGCCTGCTGGCTGTCCTATACTGGGACACAGTTGACCTTTTTTTGCTGCAAGGGCAAGTTGCTTGCTCATGTTCAGCAACCAAAGGTTACTAACACTGCTGTGAAGAATTTCTCAGGCAAAGGCTCAGAAGATACACGTCTTATGACTTCTCTTAGTCCTGCCTAAATCCTACCTTAGTGCACTACCTGCCTTTGTTACAGCCTTCTTTACATTATCTGTCTTCTAAGAATTATTCCTAATGTATCCTTCAGAGTGACAGCATTGGAATTACCGAATACTTGTTTGCTTGTGAGTGAAATTCATCTGCTCTGTTCTTGTTTTTATTTTTTCGTCTTTTAACAGTGGTTAGCAATGCTAAGCAAATGTTTAATGTCAGCAACTAAGAGTGCATTTTTCCTTTTTTTTTTTTTCTTTTTTTGCCCTTGAGAAGAACATGCATCGGTTTGGTGTTCTCTCCCACTGAAACACACTTTGATGACAAAAGCTTTTTCTTGGCTTGGATCACAAATGAGTGTTTTAGGGAAGAGTAAGATCAAAGGATGCTTTGTTTTTTCATACATCACAAAGTAAGAATTAATCCCCTTTACCAGAACCATAGTAGAAAACATACATGCAAAAAAGAGGTATCAAAGACTGTCAAAATACTTGTCAATTAAGCATCTTGTGTTACAGCAATCCAAGTGAGTTTCTGGAACGTAGAAGGCAAAGAGAGAGAAAGTATGAATTAGGCAACCTGCTATTTTACCTCCTACATATTTTATTGCAGACTTTTACAGAAAATAGTGTTGTTACCTGAAAGTAGTTATTTTCCAAAGTCAGTAAATTATGAACTCAGAAAAAGGATGATATAGCACAAATGTAAATGGAAACACACACAAACACACACACACAAATTAACTGTTTTTCTCAAAGCAGAAAGGGGTTATGTTACTGGTTGAGCAGATCATTTCTGTCATCATCTAAGTGACTGAATAACTGAGATCTATGAGGAATTGTTGTTAGTATAGTGAATTAGAAATGAATGTTTTGGTTTTGAAGATTCCAAGTATCCTTATTTTTAATTTCCTAATTGTATTAAACTTAATTGTATTCAGTACAGATATTCACTGTAGTATAGATTTTTAAGCATCTTAATATTCAAGCATCTCATAACCTACTCCAGCTTTTAACTTTGCGACTTCATTGGGATTATATTGTGTAATATGAAAGCTCACTACCTTCATAAACAGTAATGAAATATGACCATTGATTCCCCAATCTTGGAGTTACTGATGTTGGCATATCAGTAGGATCAAGGTTTTGGAAAGCAGGAATCAGGCTGACTCATGTGTTATGTTTGGAGGTGCTCTGTTTAGGCTGTGCCCAGGGGTACTCCACATTGTGTGCATTTTCAAGCTTTCTATCAGTTTTCAACAGTTCAGCACAACACTTCAAATATATGAAGATTTTAATTGAGCTATGAAGGTATACCAGTGCGTTCCATAGAAGAGAAATATTAGAATATATTACTAGGAAGATCCTCCTGTTTCTTTGAGTTCATTCTCTTGTTGACACCGGTAGACAAAGTTTTTTGTTGTTGTTTTGTTTTGTGTTCTTTTAGACATGACTTTATTTAGAAGCTCATCGATCTTCATCTTAATAATTAAGCATCTATCTCTCTTACTTTACTAAAAACGTCTTCCTTACACCAGTTTTATAATTGTTACAAACCCTCTCCTGATTTTAAGCATATATTTATACAGAGATGCTGTATGTTCATTTATTATTGTATCAATATTGCCCCTTACAACTCTCCTCTACGGAGAGCATGGTTTATGATTTTTATTTAGTATTTATTTTTAGCCCCCTTAAGTACTGTTTTGCCAAGCTAAACTGACTTCGCTTCTGCAAGAAGGTAAGATGAGTAAGTGAATAGATAGCCTAGTAGCAGTTTTCTCCTCATTATGGCTGTTTCTAACCCCATTTTGAACACAAGTAACCAGAACCGTGTACAGTATACGCTGAGAGGTTTTACAGCTCTATGTAAGGACATCACTGTCACCCTATTTCAAATGCATTTCAAGACTGTGGCAGCATCCTGCTGGTGATTCTTTATGGACTGTCATCTTTTGATTATAACAACACAAGTTTTTTTTCTTTTTAGCTACTTCCTACTATCAAACTATTGGTTGTACTGTGAGATCCTAAATATGCAAGCACACACAGTTGCTTCTGTTACTTATCCTCTGGCTCGTGCACTTCTTCCTTTGTGCTGTTAATGCCTCTCAATTTACTGTAAGTGGCAATTTCACTAAAGTATTCCTGCATTCTTTGATAACTGAAAATATTTTAGGAAAAAAAAATCTGCCATTTAGCTGATTAAGGTACATCTCTTCTACTGATAAGGTCCCTCCAACTCAGTAATACTCCTAGCAAAAGCATAGAAAGCAAACCTATCTGGCACATGGGTATACATCTCTTGTGTTCTGACTTATCCTTTAAAGATCCTTTTTCCTTTTTAGCATTAGTGTATTACCCTTTTATGTCTAATTTATGTTGCAATTCTCAAATTGTCCTGAACTGTTCTGAACTTCAGCCACAATTTTCCTTGCCGGTCAGTTCCTGTTTATTCATGTAGTTGTACTACGTACTCTTGACATCCTTAACTGATGTATGTCATCCTGCCAAATAAGCTGCTGCACTTCGCTGTTATTTTCCAGTTATGATTGCTCTTCCACTGCCTACTTTTTATTCATATAATAATTTGAATTGACAAACCTACTGCTTCAGTTCCTTCACCGTGCTGGTCAAGACTTCTTTCATTTCTGTTCAAATATTTCAGTTATTCCTTTCTGACTTCTTCCTGTCAAGCTGCATTTAAGATGTGTATTTTCACTTCTGAAATCTCCTTTCTCATCTTGCTTTTTATAACAGAGTCACTGGAGGTGAATTGTTTGAAGATATAGTTGCAAGAGAATATTACAGTGAAGCAGATGCCAGGTAAGTCATTTATTTTTCTGATGTTGCCTTTAATAATTCCAGCATAGGTACTTAAATATCTCATGGTTTTTGGCATCAGTTAGATTATCAGTCTATGAGACTCTTGGATTTCTCCTTGAGTTCTCTTAGTCTTTGAAAGAGGCACAGTTTGGGGTTTTTAGCTCAAGACTGTGTGGTGGTGAACTTTCTGACATCTTGATGTCTGCAGATCTGAAGAAGCTGAAATTGGATCTAAATTTGATAAATCTGTGGAAACCAGTGATGTTGATTAAAAACTCTATCCAGTTTTCCTCTCTGCAAACTGAACATATAATTGCAGCAATCTTATCTAGGGATTCCTGTATTTACTGATCAAAATTTGAAATACATATTGGTTCTGAAAGAAATTTTACATTAAATACCATTTTTGTTCTGGGTCCAGAAGTACTAATTTCCTCTTCATAATTAAACATTTTTTGTTGTGTTTCATCAATAAGCAATTATACTGTACAGCTCATAGTCTGAGCTCAAATTTGAAATCTCTAGTAATTTGCTGCAAGTGCTTGTTGAAAAACTTGAAGAATAAATTGAAGATTATCATAATTTGCATGCTGGCATAAAATACCAGGGGCATTTTTCCATCTCAGAGTCTGTTTGCCTTCATACAATAATAAATCTTAAACATTGTGGTCAGTTGCTTTACTAACACTACACTCTTCAGAGAAACTTTATCTCAGAGTAAATGTAAAGAATTTGTCATGTTTTTGTACATTCATAGTCGCACACCACCACTGATACACATTTAGCACGTATAATTTTCAGTTATTTCTTTATATTTGGAATTATTTGGCAGATAACTGGAAAGCATTAAATGTCCCTAACAACACTGGTAAAATAATAATGAACAAAGAAGAAGAATTTAATCTAAATATTAGGAAGTTTCCAATATTTATTACTCTAACTAATATCTGGCAGAATGGTAGGAATGTCATTTCTATAAGCATTTAACTGTAGAATAGCATGGCAAAACATGCTGTAGAAGAGCAAACAAGATCAGTAGTTTAGGTGGGGTGGAAGGAGATGAGTGATGTTAAAAAAAAAAAAAAAAAAAAAAAGAGCAGGGATTTTTGCCTGCTGTGATTCAGGCACAATTTCTAGTATTGATGCCAAAGGCCATATAGTGTCATCGTGTTTTAAGATTATTGTGATTTAAAAGCAAAAACTGCAATTTTTTTTGTGTGTGTGTTATTGCATATTGGAAGTTGCTATGCATATATATAATATATATGTGATATATATATGCATTTATATATCATATAATGTATATGATATATATATGCATTTATATATTCAATAGAACTCGACCAAATAAGTGAAATTTCTAGTTATTATGCATCTCTATTTTTATATATTTATATATATATAGATGTGTTTGTATACATATATCTATATATATAGTGCATACATGTCTGTATATGTGTGAGTGTATGTATCCCTTTAGAAATACTTAATGGACTTTAAAGATGCATATCCTAGGATTTTAATACTGGTCTGCTCTTGCAAGCCCTTACTCATGCAAGTAGTCTTTACTCACATGAGCAGCTAGTTCGGTGAGTTGTGAACTACTCGCATAAGAAACGGTTTTCAGGTTTGGGCTCCAGTTACTGATTTATCACCATTCCTTCTCAATTCCATGGGCAAAACATTTTGGATGAGCAGAATCAAATCGTTGGCCCATGACTAACAAATATTACTTCACTATATATCACTGACTTCTGCCACAAGGATATCTTTACAAAGAAAACTGAAAACATTTATAAGCTCTTGTGGTGCTGAAAAACATCTGAAAAAGTTCCAGTGCTATAAAAGATGAATATTCTAGTTGTGCTTTTTGGCATGGTACACTGGTCAAAACTTGCAAACCCGGGCATGGAAAAACAGGTGCTAATTCAATTATTTAAAGAGCCAAAAGAAAGCATTTGTCTCCATTTTTAATGTGGATTTCCATTCCATGTGTAACTCTTTACTAAACTATTGCTCAACAGTACTTTAACTGAAATTGCATGCCACCTTTTTGAATGACTTGGCTTTATTCTGCTAATAGTTTTTAAGAAACCATTAGATTCACAATGATAAATGTTTTGCTTTTCCTTAGCTTTTGATTTTTTCATCTGTTTTCTGTGTATCATTTCACTTTTGAACATTTTCTTGTTTCAGCACTTGTAATATTAACTTCATTGTAAAAATGTTCAAAAAAATATGAGAGATCACCAGATAATTTATTGTCTCCAGTTTATGTTTTATGTAGCAGTTTTTGGAAGCTGGAAAAAGCTTCCATACTGCTGAATGAAAATGCATTCTAATGATTCTGTTTAATAGGTGTCTCATGTCCGTGTTTAAATGTCTTTTTTTTTTTTTGGTTTGTGCTTTTTATTTTTAATTTTTGGATGTGTTAGAGCTGGAAATATCTCAGTTTTTAACATTGTTCTGTTCCAGTCCAATGTACAATCAAGACTTGTCAGGAGATGTACAATTGTTTTTTTGTTCTTTATAATTTTTTTTAACTTTTGTTTTATTTTGTATTTAATGTGATTATGTGCCTTTAAAATGTTCTCCCTTCCATTCTGCCCTTGTATCTTTGCAGTCATTGTATACAGCAGATTCTAGAAAGTGTTAATCATTGTCATCTAAATGGCATAGTTCACAGAGACCTGAAGGTCAGTATCTGGTGCCCATCAATTGGATAAGAGTTTTGTGGTTGTTTTTCTGCTGGGAAGGGGCAGAGGGCGGGTTGTCTGCGCTGTTCCCTTGCCTATCCTGCTCACCCTCCAAACAGCTAGATGAACAAATAATTAATGCATGACGCCTCTTTCCAGTTTGCAAGTCTACAGGCCTAATATACATCATGGCAAAAAGGGGAATGGTTGCCAAAATGCTGCCTCTTTTCCACGGCTCTGGATTTATCCCATGCTGTCAAACACATCTGGTATTTTATTAAGGGTGTCTGTGTATCGCTGTGCACGCACATGGAGGTGAACTTTGGCTGTGATGTATGTCAGCTTGCAGATTTACACACCACTTCTGTTCTGAGCCCTGGGTTGCAGTAGCACAACAGCCGGTTGCACACTGCTGCGTTAGAGTATGATGAACCCTCAGGCAAGTGATGCTAATTGCTGGCTAAATTGGACCGCGAGAAGTTAATAATTTACCCCAAACACCTCGCTTCCAGTGTTTTTTTACCTCAGTGGCCGCTACAATTTCTGACGCCTCTGAGAGACCTCACAGAAAGCGGAGGAGGAACGAGTAAAGATACCAAATCTTTAACGCAACCTCGACAGATTTTGATTGGCCGAATTTGTAAGCTTTGCCGAAAACTTTCCTTTGAAATGGTCCTTTTCATTAAATAATAATAATAATAATAATAAAAATAAAAAATAAAAATAGGTCAGAGCAAGCCAACCGAGGCAGGTCTCCGGGGCCGGCAGGGTGCCTGAGGCCGTCGTGCTCTGAGGGG